>BQMB01000802.1:0-236780 GCA_027943415.1 Closterium sp. NIES-67
TAAGGTGTAGCAGTTGTTGCCCGACCAGCTAAGAGAAAACGCATCCTGCGCGACTACCCGTGAGAGAGCTCGAGCGAGCAAAAACGAGCCACTGCGCATTAGCCGGGAAGCGAACAAATCAATAGTATGAGGACCCCAACGCCTCTCTAGCAGAAGGAACCAAGGTCGTGCGAGAGAGTAATCGTCGAGAAGATCCAACTTGGACAGCGCGTCGGCTTCTGTATTAAGGGTGCGCGGGATCCACTGGACTGTGAGCCGAATTTGGTGGCGCACGCAAAGGTGGATAATAGCTCGGCATGTCAAGTCAACTCAAGCCGGCGGGAACCCCCTTTCTTCATAATGTAATAGGCTGCTTGGCTGTCGCTGCGGAGCAGGACGTGCGAGCGTCGGACCTCGTCAAGAAAGGTTGACAGTGCCCAAAATATGCCAGCAAGTTCGCGGAGCGTGATGGACGAAGAGACGAGGGCCCGCGGGAGTGGTGAAGCATGCGAACCGGCGTGCCGTCCGGCGCTGAAAAACACGCCCCCATGCGCGATCACTGGCATCCACATACATTACGACGTCGTAGAGATGAGGATTGTGGAAGCGGAGCCATTGAAGACATCGAACTGGGTGAGCCAGAAACGCAACTCATCGAGAGAGTCGGGTGTCAAGAGAATTGACGCCCCCCAAGAGTGACACTCAGAGATTGAGAGAGAAGATTGTGGGAGAAGGCACGAGCGACCGTGCCAAGCGCGAGCGCCATGGAGGCTAGCAAGCCAGTGATGCAGCCCGACGGACTGGGATAGGCCGCCCTTGTGCGCTAAGTGCACATGTCTGCTCAAGTTCGGCGAAGAGTCGCTCGCGTCTGCGGCATCGACGGAAAAGACGTGGTGCGAGTGTCCAGCAGGAGACCCAAAAACTTTAGGCACTGGTTGGTTCGAGCTGCGACTTCTTGAAGTTGACAGCGAAGCCAGCTGATTGAAGATCCGCTAAAATGACGGCACGGTGGCAAAGGGCCTCAGCTCGAGTAGCGTTGATGAACAAAATGTCATCGACGTATGGGATAAGTCGGATGCCGCATCCGCGCCAACGTTTTGCGAGCTGCTTGATCAGCTGAGTAAAAACGAACGGCGCAGTAGCTAGACCCAAAAGGCAATGATAGAAACTGGTAGCGCTGCCCTTGGAGTGTAAAACCGAGGAAACACCAATACGAGGGATGGATATCCACATGGTGGTAGCCCGATTTTAGATGGTGAATAGCCAATCGTCCTGCTGCACCAAGTCAGGCACCCGATGCAAGCCCTCGTGGCGAAAACGGGGGACGGAAGGAAATTAATTCACGTGGCGGAGATCCAATATGAGCCAATTTTTGGAAGGTTGGACGACTACGTTCAGAGGGCTGATGCATGTGAGTGGCTCCGACGGAATGAGCCGAGCCGCTCCCGTAGCTAGAAGCTCGTTCACAGCCTCCATCGCGAATGTGTGGAATTGGAGTGCCCCCGGCATGGTTTGAGGCATGCCCGCACTGTAGGTTCTGAAGAAGCTCAGGGGAGGCAATAGCCTGACACAAGGACCGATAGCATGAAGCGGCTATCGCACCAACCGGACCACCATGCAAAGCATGCACGCATGCGTCCTCGCATACGGATTGTATCAGCCGATGTGGCAACATGTACGGCGAAGGAGCCAAACTCTGGTGTGGGGCAGTGACGACCAAGTACAATAAAAAACCGCAAGGGCCGGATGTAAGTTATCCTTCTCGAAAGTACAAATACGTTTGCTGAAGCATTTGGAGCGTGAGAAGTGTGCTCGAAATAGTCGAAGCATAAGCAATAATGAAGGCAACACTTTTCGCAGTCTGCGCACTAACGATGTTACAATCTTTTGTCATGCTTTCATCGGTGTGACGGTGCGTATGCCAATGTTCTACGTGCGTTTTGTACCTTCTTGACTGCCTCTCTTTTTCGGCACTTCTGCCGTTCTCTTGCTGCCGTTCTCCGTTTTTTTTTTTTTTTTTTTTTTTTTAAACACGCAAATATTGAATAGTGCATTGCCGTATTATATTCGAAGCGAATTTGAGCCACGTGCTCGTTCACCAATTGGCACAACATCAATCTTTAGCATGAAATAATAGATTTATAGCACCAAGGTTTTACAAAGAAGAGGCCATCAAAGCCTCCAGACAATCTTAGCCGGCCGATTGGCCTCTTGGCCTCGTCGAGGACAATCTTTAAACCCATGACCGGGTCCGCGACAGTAAAAGCATCGACCGTCGCCATCCCGATGCCACGTATTCCAAGTACGTGCGTCTTCACCCCTACTACGAGGGGGGGGATCGGTGCGGGATGTCGAGGTGGTGGGTCTAGTGGGCCTCTTTTTGCTGGCCGCCACAATTTGTGTAGCGGCCTTTACATTTTTATCTTCCACCACCTCCCTATACTTAATCTTTAGGGCCATATTGGCCACTTCAAAACCACGATGATATGCGGTGAATAAGAAGTGAATCTTTTCCTCCGCCTCCTCGACTATCTGCTGGAGGTAGCCGACGGCTAACTCGTCACCACTAGGGGGCAAAGTGGAGAGCGCGTGCCGAGCAATAGCTTGGATATGCTCGAAGCTAAAAAGTTGGGTTCGAATGCCGTCACTTTTTACCAAAGAAGAACGCAACTGAGGACGTGTAGGAGGGATAGGAGCAAGATTCGGGACGATAGAACCAGACTTGAGACGAGTGGCGTTACCTTCGTCGAGGGTTTCCATGGGCGCGTCGTCGTCCGCACTATCACCCTCGGGTTCGGCCGCGACGGGAGGAGGGCGGGAGCGTGGCACGGCTGCAGGGGATGGTGCTGGATCACCAGTTTGTCCGCGCTGAAGGGCCGCGAGAAGACCGATGACGTGATGAATTGCGTCATTATTAGCATTGTCGTTGTTGATGTAACGAGCAGGAATTTGTTCTGCAGATCGGGGCGCTGTAGAAGCAGAGGAGTGCGCTGTAACGCGTTCACCAGTTGCAGCACCCGTGAAGTTTCGATGGAAATTTCGCTGGGTGGCGTGGTCCAAACGCGCCATCATTTTGGCGAAATTTGCAACTCCACAGGCGATGATGACAGGATCCTGATGTGCGCGCTAATTCGTCGGGCGAGATTCCAAGTCGGCGTGGGCGTCCGGATTCTAGCGATTGCCACGTTCCTGGCGCTCCTGGCGATTTGCGCGCTGGTAAAGATTCTAACGATCCGATTCCTGACGCGTCTTATTACGCCCAGGATTCTGCTCATCATTTCGACCTGCGCGCCCAGGATCGCGATGATCATTGCGATCCTCGCGCGCAGGACTGTCATGATTGCGGCCGAGGGGTGCCGCGCGCAACTGTTCCACGGGTGGCGGGGCGTTTTCTCCTACCGGGTTCAAGTCGACACGTTCTCGTTCGTCACGCCGCTCGCCGCGAAACCCAGGGGGAAAATCGCGACAATTAGAAGCGTTACGATCTCCGACGGGAGCCAATCCGGGTTGCTGAACAGGGTTTTGCCGAGTGCCATTGAGCAAATCCAATGCAGTAACAGAAGCGTTCTGTTGTGAGGAGAGCGGATCACGCTGAGAGGAAGAAGCTTGACTTCCCTCACGCACAGGGGAGCCACGTCGTCCATTGCTCCTGAGATTCATTATTGAAACAGGAGGACGACCACTTGCAGCAGAAACCATTCTTCCAATCATGGTAGAAAAACGTGCGGCAATAACGTCCGCAAGTAGCGTGCTCCTGGGCATAGGAGGGGTTTAGAGTGTGGTGGTAAGCAATCAGAGAAGAGAAATGAGAATGAGACTAGGTGGCAGGTCCAGCGGACCTGCGAGAATGTGAAGGAGCTTGTCTCCTTTACAGCAAAACTCCTCTTCAAATCGAATCACAATCTGTATTTTTTTTAATTATTTTTTTGTTCCTAAAAAATTATTCATGTTCTGGAGCATTGGTTTGCTTGTATTGCTTGCATGCCTATACCCATTGGTTCTGGAAGGACGAGCCTTCAAGCACGACATAAGAGTCAAGCAAAGCCGTGTTAGAAACTCAACCACTAACCACTGAGTTAAAATGGCTTGTTAATAGCGGGTTAGTGCGCCCACAACCCCCAGGCTCTGCACTTCTGGCCCTTCCCCGAGGATCTTATTAAGGATAACCCAAGCGGGTCACTCAACACCCCCCCTCGCTGTGATAGGTGGAAGACACGAGCGCCTCTGCAGCGCTAGCACTTGGAATTGAACCCGAGTGACCACCAACGCTCTGATACCATGTCAGAAATTCAGCCACTAACCACTGAGTTAGAAGGGCTTGTTAATAACAGGTCAGTGCGCCCATAGTGTAAGGAATTTTCCATTCCTTACCGAGCGATACTGCTACCGCGTACGCTCGAACACACCCGAAGCCTCGGGACTATTCCGGACCTTTCTGACAGAACCGCCTCGGCCTCTCCAGACCAGGGCTGATTTTATCAGACTATTTTAGTCTGATTGTCTGAAATTTCAGACCTATTTTTTTGCCGATCCTGATTTTTCAGACTTGCCATTTTCTGAATGCTGAACCCTTCAGACTTATATGTTTTTGAATCCTGAGAATCTCAGACTTCGCAGTTTGCGGATACTGAGTTTTCAGAGCACAGCGCGTACGGACCCTGAGACACACATACTAGTACTGCACCTCCCTGCCCTCACCCAAAAATTTCGTCGAAGTCCCCAAGGGC
This sequence comes from Closterium sp. NIES-67, assembly GCA_027943415.1. Lineage (NCBI taxonomy): Eukaryota > Viridiplantae > Streptophyta > Zygnematophyceae > Desmidiales > Closteriaceae > Closterium > Closterium sp. NIES-67. The sequence goes on from BQMB01000802.1 coordinate 4,707, forward strand.
CAGAGTCAAGTCCTTTCACACACACCCCGCCCCGCAACCTAAAAAATCCGGCTAAGTCCTAGCAGCCAGAGATAGTTCCCCCCATCACATTTCTTCCCTACTCGCCTCGCAGCCCCAGAAATTCGACCAAGTCCCCACAGACAGACACATCCCTCCCACACCTCTTGCGACCCTGAAATTTCGGCTAAGTCCCCACAGCAAGAAATATCCCTCCCTCAGCTCCCGCAACCCGGAAAAATCGTCGAAGTCCCTTGCAGCCATAAAAAAAATCCTCCCACAAACCCCCGCAACCCGCAATCCTGCTTATTACCCGACTTTTGTGAAGTTCCTAAAAGGGGTAACAAGAAAATCATTCATCTGGCTGGCGATTTTTTTTATTTTGTTTTTCTGATTTCTCAGACATTGTGAAACTAACTCTAAAAAATCACACTGTCCACGGCTCAATTGAGGGAGTGTTGTTTTCCAACACGACACTTTCAGGCAACTTCGTGTCATTGCTGATTTTGCAGTCAAATTTGCCAGTCAATCACAATTTTGATACAAAGTGTCGTGACGGTGTATCGTGTACGAACAGGCCCTGAGGGGGAGAATTCGAAAAGGAGGGGAGGGGGAATCGAGTTCGAGGGGGAAAGGGGGAGGGAATCAAAACCGAGGGAAGGGGTGAAGCGAAATGGAGGGGAGGGGGGGGGGGGGAGGGAGGGGGAACGAAACGGAGGGGAGGGGGGGTGGGGGTTCGAAACGGAGGGGAGGCGTGGAAGCGAAACGGAGGGGAGGGGGGAAGCGAAACGGAGGGGGAGGGGGGGGGGTGGGGGGCTGGGGGGGGGGGTGGGGGGGTGGGGGGGGGGGGGGTGGGTTCGAAAATTGAGGGGGAGGGGAGAGGATCGCGCCCCGGTTGATCAATCTTGGACGTTTAGCACTCGCAACCATCGAATGGTTAAAAAACGTCGAAACGATCGCAATCGATCGTGACCGTCACATTTTTATCGGATTTCAGTTGACCAAACGGGCAGCTGTCGAGAATTTCGCCTAATAGAAACGACTGTTATTAGAATGCGGAATTTACTTTTAGTCGAATGCAACTTTAAAAAAAAAAACTGAAATCCTCTCTCCTAGTTGCCAAATCAGTTTTTTTTTAACACGCCCTAATGAAAAGGCAATTTTTTGCTAGGAAACTCTGATGAATCCACGTAAATTTTCTTGACGAAAAGCTGATGAATCATGGTACCCTAAAACCAGTCATGGGGCCTGGTGTGAACACTGGAAATATAAGATTTCGACTTGGGCGCAGGACTCTGAGTCGACATTCTGAACCCTGAGTATTTCACACTCGTTGACTTCTGGACACTGAGATTTCAGAGTAGCGAATTTTCGAAAAATGGCCGTTCAGACTCGGGAATTTTTTGGGGGGGCAAAATCAGAGTGCCTTTTTTTGAAACGTCAGCCCTGCTCCAGATCTGCTAGTTCGACCTTCGGGAGTTCTCCGTGTCAAACATGTGTATTTGTTATGTTTGCATAGACTGTATAGGGTCACCTCTTAGAGGGTACAATACTTAGGTATATCTATCTGTACTCTCCCACTAATTATCAATCACTTCTCTCAACTCGATATGGTATCACGCGTAGGTTAGGATCCCCCCACCTACCGCTTCCGCTCGTCCCCTAGCTAGGCCCCGCCGTGCCCCTAGCCCTGCCGCGCCCCTCCTAGGCCCCGTTGCGACCCCCTAGCCCTGTCACGACCCCCTTAGCCCCGTCGCGACCCCCTGGGCCCCATCGTGCCCCTCGCCCTGCCGCGCCCCTCCTGGGCCCCGTTGCGACCCCCTAGCCCCGTCGCGACCCCCTAGCCCGTCGCGACCCCCTGGGCCCCGTCGCGACCCCTAGCCCCGTCGCGACCCCCTGGGCCCGTCGTGCCCCTAGCCCTGCCGAGTCCCTCCTGGGCCCCGTCGCGACCCCCCAGCCCAGTAGCGACCCCCTGGGCCCCGTCGTGCCCCTAGCCCTACCGCGCCCCTCCTGGGCCCCGTCGCGACCCCCTAGCCCCGTTGCAACCCTCCCGGGCCTTGCTGCGCCCCTCGCCCTGTAGCGCCCCTCCTGGGCCCCGTCGCGCCCCTCCTGGGCCCCATCAAGCCTTCAGGCCCGTCGCGCCCTGCCCGGCCCCGTCGCCCCCTGCCCGGCCCCGTCGCACCCGCCCGGCCCCGTCGCACCCGCCCGGCCCCGTTGCACCCGCCCGGCCCCGTCGCGCCCGCCCGGCCCCGTCGCGCCCGCCTGGCCCCGTTGCGCCCGCTCGGCCCCGTCGAACCCGCCCGGCCCCTTCGCGCCCACCCGGCCCCGTCGCACCCGCCTGGCCCCGTCGCACCCGCTCGGCCCCGTTGTGCCCTGCCCGGCCCCGTCGCGCCCGCCCGGCCCCGTCGCACCAGCCCGGCCCCGTCGCACCCGCCCGGCCCCGTCGCACCCGCCCGGCCCCATTGCCCCCTGCCCGGCCCCGCCACGCTTGCCGGGCCCCGCCGCACCTGCTCGACCCCGCTGCTCATCCCTGCCCCGGCCCCTTCATCCTCACTGGTACGGTTCCCCCCTCCCTGCACCGCCCTGCACCGCACTGCACCGCCCTGCACCGCCCCGCACCGAACTGCACTGCCCTGCACCGTACTGCATCGCCCTGCACTGCCCTGCTTTGCACTGCACTTCATTGCACCGTACTGTCCCGCCCTGCACTGCCCCTGATGGCGGCGGAGCTTCGGTTCGACGCTGAAGGCCAGCCTCTGGAGTTCGAGGCGTGGCTTGCCGACCTCCGGCCCCAACTCACTGCCCAGCGGCAGGATGGTGAACCGCTGTCCGCACACCTTGACGGTACGCTCCCCTGCCCAGACCCCCCTGCTGTTCTGCCCGCTGACTCCACACCCACTGAGCGCGAGTCTACTGCTGCCACTGCCCGTGCGCGCTCTGTCTGGCTTTCTCGCGATGCTGTCGCTCAGCTTGCCATTAGCAACGCCCTTCCCCCGTCCGAGCGCCCTCGCTTTAGGTCCCTCACTACTGCTCAGGCTTACTTAGATGCTGTCATCAAGCGCTATTCCACCCCTCTGGCTGCCTCGGTGGGTCGCCTCATCCTCCCGATGCTCTTTCCTGACCTTGCGTCTTTCCCCACTGTCTCTGACCTCGCTGCCCACCTGCGCTCGATAGATGACACCTGGCGCGCTGCCTGCACTAATGCACAGCTTAGAGCCCACCAGCCGCCCATTACCTCTACCCTTTACCTGCTTGCCACCCGCCTCCCTGACCGCCTTGCTGTTGCCCGCGACCGCTTCCTTAGCATTCACCCCGCAGACCTCACCCTCACTGACTTTGTAGACACCCTAACTGTGATTGAGACCCGCCACCGCTCCATCGCCCAGGCGAGCGGTACCGTGCCGGTCCCTATCTTTCAGGGTTGTGCCCCCGCTCAGTGTACCTTCTCCGACGGCTCTGCCGCTGTGGCTGAGACTGCTGCTGCAGCGCAATTTCGTTCATGGAAGGGCCGCCGCCCCAAGGTTGGGCGCGGCGGAGGAGGCGGGGGTGCGGGAGGGGGTGGTGGTGGAGTCAGGTCGTCTGGTGCTGGAGCGAACGAGGGGACCCTGCCCAGTCCAGCTGAGCCGCCGCCCCTGCAGTCGCAGCAGCAGCAGCAGCCGCAGCAGCCGCCGCAGTCGCAGCAGCCGCAGCCTTCGCAGCAGCCGCCGCAGATGAGGCAGACGAGTGTACTCCCGCCCGGGTGGCCCGGCGCTGGCAGTGGTCGGGCGCGTGGTGGTGTGCCGAGTGGTGGTTCTGGAGGCGTGCGTTGTCAGTACCAGATCCAGACCGGTCCTCGCCGCGGCTTCGTTTGCGATAAGATCGGTCACTCCACTCCCCGCTGTTTTCGTCGCCTTAACGACCTGTTTCGTCAGCGCTTCGGCCCGTCGCCAAACCTCCCAGACTGGCACAGTTTGCTTAGTCGTAAGATTCAGATTTTTGACCTGGACATGGATGCCATTGTTTCTGCTTTGCATGTGATGTATGCTGATGACTCTAGTGTGCTTCCCGCTTATTACTCACTGTTGCCTAGTGTAGGTGTGCCTAGCTTAGCCTCCCCTGCTGCGTCAGGCGTAGGATCCCCTGCTTTGTGTAGTCTTGGTGCTTCCGCCGTCGTTCCGTCGCCAGACGCCTCTGCTTCGCTTTCCTTCACCTTGGACTCTGGCGCTTCCCGGTGCTTCTTCCGCGACTCCACCACCCTGACGCCGCTTCCTGTTCCTGCTACCGTTTCTCTTGCTGACCCCTCCGGCGGTCCGGTAGTCGCCCGCAGTTCCACCACCCTTCCCTGTCCGGCGGTTCCTTCGGGCACTCTCACAGGTCTGCATATCCCCTCGTTCTCCAGGAACCTAGTTGGTGTCGGCTGCCTGCAGGACCTTGGCGTCACCACTACGTTCCCTGGTCACGAGCGGTATGCTGTCTGTACCGAGGCCGCCACTGGTGCCCCCCTGTCCACGTTCCCCCGGGACCCGGTGTCCGGCCTGTTCACTCTGGACACCGTGACCCCCCCGGCTGGAGCGCTCCCTCAGGTGGCTGCGTCTACCCAGGTTGCTGCTGCCTGCTCCTGTCGGTCCCTCACTCACCCGACTCTCCTTTGGCACCACCGCCTAGGTCACCGTGCGCTCCCGCGTCTGCGTCACATGTCCCAGCACAGTCTTGTCCTTGGTCTCCCAGGTTCTCTCCCGGCGTTTCCCTCCTCCCCAGCCCCACCTTGCACGCCTTGTGTCGAGGGTAGGCTTCGCCGTGCCCCTCACTCCTCCTCTTTTCCCCCTACCGCCGCGCCGCTGCAGACCCTGCACCTGGACGTCTGGGGCCCCGCCCCCGTCCCTGGGCCGCGTCGAGAGCGCTACTTCCTTGTGCTTGTCGACGACTTCACTCGTTACACCACAGTCTTTCCCCTGGAGCGCAAGGCCGACGTGCCTGGCGCTCTCATCCCCTGGCTTGTCTCTGCGCGTGTCCACCGCGGTCTCCCTGTCTTGCGTCTTCACTCCGACCGTGGTGGCGAGTTTGCCTCAGGTGTCCTTGGTCGCTTTTGTCGTGCGGAGGGCATCACCCAGACGTTCACCCTACCGGACTCCCCACAGCAGAATGGGGTCGCTGAGCGACGCATCGGTTTGGTCATGGAGGTGGCTCGCACCTCCATGATCCATGCAGGTGCACCCCATTTTCTGTGGCCGTTCGCTGTGCGCTACGCTTCTCACCAGCTTAACTTGTGGCCGCACCCCCAGCAGCCGCAGGTTTCGCCGACCCGTCTTTGGACTGGGTCTCCTGGTGACACGTCTGCGTTTCACGTCTGGGGCTGCCTTGCTCACGTCCGTGCCACCGGCACGGACAAGCTCACTGCCCGAACCCTTCCATGCGTCTTCCTCGGTTTTCCTCTTCACGCGTCCGACTGGCACTTTTACCACCCGCCGTCTCACCGCTTCTTTCACTCTCGCGACGTCACCTTTGACGAGTCCGTTTCTTACTACCGTCGCTTCCTCCACCGCGGTCCCCCGGTTACCCCCCCCCTGTTCCTGGTCACTCCTTCCCCGGTAGTCCCTGCCCCTCCCCCTCCTCCTCCCCGTCCTGCCCCCTCTGGTGTGTCCCACGTCACCCCCCTTCCGTCGGTGGACCCGGTTGAGGAGTCTTCTGACTCTGGTGGCCCTCCTGCGCAGTCCTCGTTGGCCGCCCCTCCACCAGCGTCCCCTCCCCAGTCCCCTCCTCCACCGCCTCTGCCGCCGCTGCAGCCGTCGAAGTCGCTGCCGCCGCCGCCGCCGCCGTCGCAGCACCCGTTCGCTGACTTTGGGGGTGCTAGTACCGGTAGCCCTGGGGGTGGTTCCTCTGGGGGTGCTGGTGTGGAGTGTGCCGGTGGTAGCCGAGGAGCAGCTTGCAGTCCCGGTGTCGCCGTTGTGCCGCCGGAGAAGCAGTCCCCGACGGTGTCCGCCCTTCGCCTGCTCGGCCTTCCGTCCCCTGACCCTGCGGCTGTTCCTCTCCGACCGTCTCCTCCTCTTCCTGTCTACGGCCCTGTGTTCCCTCCGCCGGACTCGTCCCCGGCCCGTCTTCCCCCTCGTTCCCCTCCTCTGTCCCCTCCCCTGTCTCCTGACCCGACTCCTCCGTCGCACGTCTGGTCTCACCGTCCCTCCCGTGCTCGTCCTGCCTCGCCTGTCTTGCGCTCCCACCCTATGTTGCTTGACGCTCGTATTCCGATCTCGTGCCTTGACGCTCTTGTAGCTGCGGTCGCTGACTTCGCCTCTACCCGCCGCCTTGACTACGCCACCGCTCTGGTCTTTGACCCTGCTTGTCCTCCGTCTGTCGGGGGTGCTCCTGCCCTTGGCAGTGACGTCCTGGAGGACCGCCAGTTCGAGCTTGCTTTCCTGTCCAAGGCTGCTCCCCATCTCTGTTCCATGCTACTAGTCCCTGAGGGTGACCCAGACGCTTTCGACATCCCGACCCCTCGCACTTACGCTGAGGCGACCTCGGGACCTTGGGCCAACCAGTGGATAGCTGCCATGGAGCAGGAGATGGCATCTTGGAGATCCACCGGCACCTTCGTCGACGCAGTTCCCCCGCCTGGGGTGAACGTAGTCGATGGCCGCTGGCTCTTCAAGGTGAAGCGCCCTCCTGGAGAGCCGCCTGTGTTCAAGGCGCGCTACGTGGCTAGAGGCTTCAGTCAGCGTGAGGGGGTGGACTTCTTCCAGACCTTCGCTCCGACCCCGAAGATGACTGCTCTTCGGGTTGTGCTACACCTAGCTACTCAGCGTGACTACGAGCTTCACTCCCTCGACTTATCCACTGCCTTCCTTCAGGGGAGCCTACATGAGCAGGTCTACTTGCGTTGCCCTCAGGGCTTTACTGGCACCTTCCCTCCTGGGACCCAGAGGCTCGTGCGGTGCCCCGTCTACGGCCTGCGCCAGGCTCCCCGTGAGTGGCACGACACTCTCTGTGCTACGCTTGCTGACCTGCAGTTCTTTCCGTCTTCCGCAGACCCCTCACTCTTCGTTCGTGCTGGCCAGACTCCGTTCTACATCCTTGTTTACATCGACGACCTGGTCTTTGCCACAGCAGACAGGGACGCAATGGCCTCGGTAAAGGCAGAGCTGCTGAAGAGACACACGTGCACTGACCTTGGAGAACTGCGCCGCTACCTTGGCTTGCAGATCTCCAGGGACAGAGCAGCGCGCACCATCACCCTGACTCAGTCACACTTGGTGCGCCAGGTCCTTCAGAGGTTCAGCCTTCAGTTCTCCTCTGCACAGCCCACCCCTCTGCCTGTAGACCACAGACTCTCCGCTCCAGTGTTTGAGGAGTCGGTTGAGCCCAGCGGCCCCTACGCAGAGCTGGTGGGTTGTCTCATGTACCTGATGACTTGCACTCGCCCAGATCTCGCATACCCTCTCAGCATCCTGGCTCGCTTTGTGGCCACAGGCAGACACCGACCGCAGCACTGGTCTGCCGCTAAGAGGGTTTTGCGTTATCTTGCTAGTACATCGGGCATGGGGTTAGTGCTAGGAGGACGCAGGCCAGTGGTCCTTACTGGACACACCGACGCTTCGTGGGCAGACGACGTCGAGACACTCAGGTCTACCCAGGGCTACTGCTTCAGCCTTGGCTCAGGTGCCGTCTCGTGGAGAGCTACCCGCTCCTCGTCTGTTGCCCAGTCCAGCTGTGAGGCCGAGATCTACGCTGGTGCCATGGCGGCACAGGAGCTCCGCTGGCTGACCTTCTTGCTCACTGACTTAGGTGAGCGGCCTAGCTCTGCCCCGGTCCTGTTCGCTGACAACAGGGCCATGATCCTCCTGTGTCAAGAGCCTCGACTCGAGGGCAGAGCGAAGCATATTCAGCTGCGATACTTCCTCCTGCGCGAGCTACAGCAGCGACGCCAGGCTCGCGTAGTACACTTGGCCTCAAATGCCAACACAGCTGATATCTTTACGAAGGCGCTTGCGCCTAAAGATCATCAGCGGCACTGCGTACAGCTTCGTCTAGTCCCTGTAGCCTCTCACTTGCTAGGGCCTTGACTTTGTACTGCCCTTTATATGTATACTCAGACTGGACTTGTGTCCTCTCCCAGTGGCTGGACTAGAAGTGTCGCCCTTGTCTTGTTCTTGCCTTGTCTGTACTCCTTCTGACTGGTCTTTTAGACCCTTGTCTCAGAGGTTGGACTAGTAGTGCCGCCCTGAGCTGCTTGTTCAGGACATTCCCCTATGCAGTCTAGGGGGTGTGTCAAACATGTGTATTTGTTATGTTTGCATAGACTGTATAGGGTCACCTCTTAGAGGGTACAATACTTAGGTTTATCTATCTCTACTCTCCCACTAGTTATCAATCACTTCTCTCAACTCGATACTCCGGGCCTTGCTTCGTCACTTCGAGACCCTTCGACCTCTTTCCCAAACCTTACCATCGCATGGATAGACTAGCTCTGGTGTTCCTATATCTTGGCTTGCCATTCCCTTTATCGTCATTCAGTGAGTGAACACTTAGTAATTCATTTCCGCGCTACTGTGCTTGTTCATTCATAACACATAGCCTCCACCTTTGGCCTTCCCCGAGGATCTTCTCAAGGGTAACCCCAACGGGTCACTCGACAAGCGGAGGCTAAAGCAAGAGTATTAGCTCAGCACACTAATTGCTTCGTTTTAGCTTCAGGACTCTTCAATTGTAGTGCATATGGGTACACTGCTGCCAACCAAATGTTTTCCAACAGGAGTGCAATGGTAGAAGGTTCTCCATAATGTATTGATGGGCCATTTTATTTCACAATTATCATACAATTGTGAGAAAGCACGATGCTATCTCAAACAAAGGAACCCACCCAGTAGCGTAGCGCCACAGCAGCCCTCCCAGAATCCCTCTCACCATTGCCACCCCACCCTCTCACAGTGCCAACAGTTTCCTCGCATTTTATTCCTTCAAGCTGCTTCATCCAAGCATTACGGGCCGATCCAAGTAGTGATTTCCTGCCGGAGATTCTCCCTTTTCCGTGTGACCTGACCCCATTGCGGGTAGATGGTGGTGCAGTGCCCAATGGTGCCAACGAGGAAGAACCCGAACGTGGGCTTGGCGCGCAGCACGGCGCGGATGCGCATAATGGACCGCCGCGAGTACGTCTGAATCGCCGCCAGCTCCGCCGACGAGCACCCGCCGCCGCTGCTGCTGCTGTTGCTGCTGATGCTGTCGCTGTTGCGCTCTTTACGGTCTCTCCAGTGGTTGCTGATGCTCGCAAGCTTGCCGTGAGTAGACCCCGCAGCACCTGCTGCCATCACAGCACCTCCCCCTTCCCCCCCCACAGCATCAACGGCAGCAGCAGCAGCAGCAACACCGCCACCACTGGCAGCAGCAGCAGCAGCAGCGGCAGCCTTGTTACTAGCGAAGAGCTGGTTCATGCAGTGCGTGATGCGCGAGGTGGAGGAGGCGTTCTGGCCCTGGTTGGCGATGTCGATGGCGGCATAGTCAGCGATGGAGTTCACCACGAACACGGGCCGCCGCACGAAGAACAGGTTGTTCTGCGGGAAGAAGCACTTCCACACCTGTGTGCCGTACGCTGGGGGGGGAGGAGGGAGGTGGGGGGCGGGGGGGTGGAGGTGGGGAGGTGGGGAAAGGGAGCAGGAGGGGTTAGGAGCAGGAATGGAGAGACTCGGCGAGAGGATGAGGAGGGAGAGAAGACGCAGGGGCTGGGGACAAGCAGAGGCTGGGCGTGGAGGTGGAGAGGGAGGCGGTATGGGTGGGTGGCTGGGGATGATGACAGCATTCATGGGCCATGGGATGTGGCACGGGCCATGGGATGGTGCATGGGTCAGGGATGGTGCATGGGTCATGCAATGGGCCATAGCACATGGGATGGGGGCCCGATTATTTTCATGATCCGAGTACAGGGAGGAAGTTGCAAGGAGAGGGGAGAGGGGAGAGAGGGAAGTACAACTGCGGTGAACCGCACTCACTTCGTCGGCAGTCGGGATCAACAACCGGCTTATGCATGGCGACGATCTCCTTGGCGACGCTGCGGAAGTACTTCTGCCCCGTCACGTCGTCTGCGTCCAGGAAGAACCCGCCGTCCATGAGGCACTTCACGGCCGCGCGCGGCACTGCGGCGCCCACGCGGTTGCACACGGCGCTCACCGCCTGCCCTCCCGCGGAACACCCGCTCAGCACCACCTTGGCGGCCGCCGCCATGCCGCGCCGCGCCGTCAGCTCTGAGGGGATGGGAAGAGAGAAGAGGGGAGGGGGAAGGGATTGAGTGCCCCCCGCTTATAGGCGCTCAGCACCACCTTGGCGGCCGCCGCCATGCCACGCCGCGCCGTCAGCTCTGGGGGAAGGAGGGGGGGAATGTGAAGAGGCTAGAGGACAGGAAGAGCGGAGAGTGGGGTTAGGGAAGTTGGGAGAGGAGCGAGGTGTAGAGCAATGAACCGTGCCCATTGTGCACAGGCCCACTCACATTCACACTCACTGTCCCTCTTGCAACCACCGTACCGTGCAGCACCTTCCACACACCCACCTCACAACCGCCCACATCGTCACACTTCGTATCCCTGGTCACACCTCGCATCCCCCCTCCATAATCACACCTCGCATCCCCCCCCATAATCACACCTTGCATCCCCCCCCATAATCACACCTCGCATCCCCCCCCCATAATCACACCTCGCATCCCCCCCCCATAATCACACCTCGCATCCCCCCCCCATAATCACACGTCGCATCCCCCCCCCATAATCACACGTCGCATCCCCCCCCCCATAATCACACGTCGCATCCCCCCTCCATAATCACACCTCGCATCCCCTCCCCATAATCACACCTCGCATCCCCCCCCCATAATCACACCTCGCATCCCCCCCCCATAATCACACCTCGCATCCCCCCCCCATAATCACACCTCGCATCCCCCCCCCATAATCACACCTCGCATCCCCCCCATGATCACACCTCGCATCCCCCCCCATAATCACACCTCGCATCCCCCCCCCATAATCACACCTCGCATCCCCCCCCATAATCACACGTCGCATCCCCCCCCCATAATCACACGTCGCATCCCCCCCCCCCATAATCACACGTCGCATCCCCCCTCCATAATCACACCTCGCATCCCCTCCCCATAATCACACCTCGCATCCCCCCCCATAATCACACCTCGCATCCCCCCCCCATAATCACACCTCGCATCCCCCCCCCATAATCACACCTCGCATCCCCCCCCCCATAATCACACCTCGCATCCCCCCCCCATAATCACACCTCGCATCCCCCCCCCCATAATCACACCTCGCATCCCCCCCCCCATAATCACACCTCGCATCCCCCCCCAATAATCACACCTCGCATCCCCCTCCATAATCACACCTCGCATCCCCCCCCATAATCACACCTCGCATCCCCCCCCCCATAATCACACCTCGCATCCCCCCCCCCCATAATCACACCTCGCATCCCCCCCCATAATCACACCTCGCATCCCCCCCCCATAATCACGCCTCGCATCCTCCCCCCCCATAATCACACCTCGCATCCCCCCCATGATCACACCTCGCATCCCCCCCCATAATCACACCTCGCATCCCCCCCCATAATCACACCTCGCATCCCCCCCCCATAGTCACACCTTGCAGCACGGCGTCAACGATCCGCGAGCCGTCCGAGTAGAGCGCGGTGGTGCGGTTGACGGCGATGCACTTTGTGAGTCAACTCTTATCACACCACAGCACAAGTCGCACCTTGCAGCACGGCGTCGACGATCCGCGAGCCGTCCGAGTAGAGCGTGGTGGTGCGGTTAACCGCGATGCGCTGCCCGCTGCCCGCGAAGCCCCCCCCGTCGCAGTAGAGCACCATGACGGTGTTCCAGTTGAAGAACGCTGGGTTCTCCTGCGCGCTCGCGCTCAGCATGCCGCGGAACTCGGTGCCGTACTTGCGCAGCTGGGGGGGGAGCGGGCGGGCGGGCGGGCGGGCGGGCGGGCGGGGGGAGGGGGAAGAGGGGGAGAGGGGGCGGGGCGAAAGGGAGCGGAGGTTTGGTAGGGCAAGAAATAGAGACGGCCCCATACCGCACGATACCCCACCATGCCCAACCGTATCCCACCACGCCGTGCGATGCTGCAGTGCCATGCGGCTGTGTGCCGTGACTGCGCTGGGCGCAACGACACGAGACAGACTTGGGAGCACTCGGGACACGCCATAACGATGATGAAGATGATGAAGACGATGACGATGATGACGATGATGACGATGCCCTGGTTGCCTACCGTGGGCTCGAACGCGGGGTCCGAGGGAGGCTTATAGAGGCGCGTGGTCCCCAGCACGGTGCTCGCGCGATACGCGCACCCCGTGGCGCTGTAGCACCACCCGCCGCCCTGCAGGTATATCAGCCACTTGTTCGCCCCCGCGCCGTTCCCCTGCCGGTGGTAGAACCCCGGCGGACTGCGCGGGTGTGGCGAGAGGCGGACAGGCAAGCAGGGAGAGGAAGCAGGCCAGGGAGTGCGAGGAGCGCGGGGAGTGAGAGGAGCGCGGGGAGTGAGAGGAGCGCGGGGAGTGAGAGGAGCGCGGGGAGTGAGAGGAGCGCGGGGAGTGAGAGGAGGGTATGATGTTGGGGATGGCATAGCACGATGCGTGGTAGGATGGTGAGAATCAGGTCCACAAGAGCACCGACCTGCCGTCCAAGCATCGCGCGCCGTATCGACTCGGCGGAAGCAGCACCAGGCTCGTGCTCCCCGCTCCCCCGCCGGCGGGAGCGGCGGCGGAGAGGAGCGGAAGGGACGCGGCAAGCGCGAGGACGAGGAGAGATAGGGCGGGGTTGAGAGGAGGGACGGTGTGATGGTGACGACTGCTGGGCGGCGGCATGTGGGGGAGGTGCGATGTGGTGCCGGGCATGGGGATTGAGCGGCCGCGGGGAGTGGCGGGGGCAGGAGTGGGAGCGGGAAACGGGCACGAGAGACAACAGGAGTGATGAAGACAGATAAAGCAGGAGCGAGGAAGGAAGGGGGAGGAGGGAGAAAGGCCGTTGGGACTCGTTGCACAAACTAGCGAGGAGGGACTCAACGATTCGACGCAACGGGGGATTTGAGAGGTGAGACGAGCTGCCAACTGAGAACAGGACAGATTCTGTGCACTGCCTGCGGCAGCGTCCTGTAATCGAGAGAGTGCGACGCGTGGGGCGGCCACAAGGGAGAGTGGAAGGGAACTAGAGTGGGGCACGAGAGTTGCCTCTACTGGGATTGCGAAGCTACTTCGATGGAGGAGGAAGGTGGAGCACAAGAGGTGCGCCTAGCAGCAAACTGCGTCGGAAAGAGCTGACTATCTCAGATTCGCGTGCGAGCTACGAAGATGGAAACAAGATACAAGTCAAACTAGTGTGGATTTCCAATATATCATCGACGCGGGAGTGTGCGACGCACAGAATTTGCGAGCCTGTGCAAACTCGCCCCAACGCAAGGTATGGGCTTCGACAGCAAGCACGCCCCAGATGGAAACTATGAGCGGTGGTAGGTGAAGTCGGTCCTTAGGCAGATGCGATGCACAGTGAACACTCCACGCCGCGAACTGCGGTGGGAAGGGGCGCTCGGTTCTGCTGCAAGGAGTTGCACGTCGGGTGCAAGGTGTGTGGCTTGGGGCGTGGGAGAAGGAGAGCGCAGGTGAGTGAGTGTGGGGTCGCGATTTCAAGGCTGGAGGAGAGGAGAGTGCTCTGGACTGGACTTGGCCAAATAGGGCAGAAGGGCATGGAGCAGTTCATTCACTCTGGTTGGGCAGTTGGAGAATAATGCACGCTGGTTGGTTGAGCTGAGCAGGTTGAGACGAGCAATGACCGTTCGATCGGCCCATGAGATGCATCGGATGGCTCTCCCGTCATAGTTGCGATGGGTGCGAATGAAGGGATGGGGTGGAACGTGGGGAAATGTGTTCTTCCCATGTCCTCGCATGTCGCGTCCCGGATGCCCAAGTCCGAGCCGCAAATGCCACTCGACCGCTCCGTCATCTCCAGCCTAGTGTACATTCTTCATTTACATACAAAGATTGCAACTACATTGCGCATTTCATCAATCAAGAAAGTGGGTTACTGGTCACTCCCTATGTCGAAAGCAATTATCGCCTTATTGACACGCATATTAGCAGTACACGGGGAAAACTATACATTCATAATCAGTATAGATTATCTAATTAGTTCATGAGCATGGCACCTCCCTCACCTAAGAATAGTACCAATCCATGAAAGAATTCTTCAATGTGTTGGCGATGGCACTGGTGGTGGTGCTTCCATACGTGGAAGTGAGTCGCTTATTACCGATGGTCGGCTGGTCTGTAGACTTCAGCTGGCTCCAGAGAGCATCACCCATCACACAGTGCGTTGACTGCGTGTAAGTAAACGCTTTAAACTGCACATTTGCTGCAGCGCGGTTGTTAGAAATCTCATCCAGCGACGACTTAATCGACTGGGAGAAGCCCTGGAGAAGTGTAAGCTGCTGCGGGGTGCACTTGGCAGGGTTATAGTTAGCAGAGAGGCACTTTATGACAGGGTTACTCCGCTTCTTGGAGCGAGGAGCCAGGGAGAGAGCCACTCCCTTGTAGTCCGCAAGCGAGTTAACAACGAAGGTGGGAGTCCTGATGTGCTTGAGGTTGTACTGCGGGAAGAAGCACTTCCAAGTCTGCCCGGGGTTTGCTGTTGGAGGACATGGACAGCGGGATGTGGGCGACAAGGATGGTGGTGTAAGCAACTGTGTATAAGGGCATGGTGGGCTTGCTCAGCACGCAACTGACCAGTGGTGTAAGCGTAAAGAGAGCCCATTCAGCGAATCACTGCCACGCTTAATGCCACTGCCACTGCCACTCTCTTTTGCTGACCGTCTGACTGACTTGCTGACCGACTGACTGACTTGCTGACCGACTGACTGACTTGCTGACCGACTGACTGACTTGCTGACCGACTGACTGACTTGCTGACCGACTGACTGACTTGCTGACCGACTGACTGACTTGCTGACCGACTGACTGACTGGACGACTGACTTGCTGACCGACTGACTGACTTGCTGACCGACTGACTGACTTGCTGACCGACTGACTGACTTGCTGACCGACTGACTGACTTGCTGACCGACTGACTGACTTGCTGACCGACTGACTGACTTGCTGACCGACTGACTGACTTGCTGACCGACTGACTGACTTGCTGACCGACTGACTGACTTGCTGACCGACTGACTGACTTGCTGACCGACTGACTGACTTGCTGACCGACTGACTGACTTGCTGACCGACTGACTGACTTGCTGACCGACTGACTGACTTGCTGACCGACTGACTGACTTGCTGACCGACTGACTGACTTGCTGACCGACTGACTGACTTGCTGACCGACTGACTGACTTGCTGACCGACTGACTGACTTGCTGACCGACTGACTGACTTGCTGACCGACTGACTGACTTGCTGACCGACTGACTGACTTGCTGACCGACTGACTGACTTGCTGACCGACTGACTGACTTGCTGACCGACTGACTGACTTGCTGACCGACTGACTGACTTGCTGACCGACTGACTGACTTGCTGACCGACTGACTGACTTGCTGACCGACTGACTGACTTGCTGACCGACTGACTGACTTGCTGACCGACTGACTGACTTGCTGACCGACTGACTGACTTGCTGACCGACTGACTGACTTGCTGACCGACTGACTGACTTGCTGACCGACTGACTGACTTGCTGACCGACTGACTGACTTGCTGACCGACTGACTGACTTGCTGACCGACTGACTGACTTGCTGACCGACTGACTGACTTGCTGACCGACTGACTGACTTGCTGACCGACTGACTGACTTGCTGACCGACTGACTGACTTGCTGACCGACTGACTGACTTGCTGACCGACTGACTGACTTACTTGCTCACTGACTGACTGACTGACTGACTGACTGCCTTGCTCACTGACTGACTGACTGGCTGACTGACCTCGCTGGCAGTCGCCGTTGATGCCAATGCCGCTGAAGCTCTGCAGCTGCGACAAGCGCTCCACCTTCTCCCGCAGCGAGTACCGCCCCTTGTAGTCCTCTACGTCTGCCCGAGCCACCATCAGATGGTGAGGGCAACAGGGTTGCACAGCAGTGATAAGTGGCAATCAGTATCGGTGCAAGAGCGACTTCAATGGCATGTATCTAAAACGCCATTGGCGGAGCAACACGCCACATGAGGCACTCGGTGTATCGGCGTAGGGTACTACCTGGGATGAAGCCGGCGTCCATGAGGCACTTGGTGTTGAGGCCGAACGGCTTGAGCTGCCCCGCGATCTGGTCGCACAGCATCGACACCGCCACGGCGCCCGCGCTGCACCCCGCCACCAGCACGTCCGTGCCCTTGCTCATGCCGCGCCGAGCC
Organism: Closterium sp. NIES-67; assembly: GCA_027943415.1. NCBI lineage: Eukaryota > Viridiplantae > Streptophyta > Zygnematophyceae > Desmidiales > Closteriaceae > Closterium > Closterium sp. NIES-67. Next base: position 21,084 of record BQMB01000802.1, read on the forward strand.
AGCAGGTCTGCCCGCAGGGAGTAGGAACGGAGTAGAAATAACCATGTAAGGCCCGGCGCAGAGGACTTTATGAAGAAAGATAAACGGAAGGCGCCGCCCATGGGCCAAGTGGCATGGAGCAACACGCCTTCGCTCGCCCTCCCCTTCCCCTTCTCCGTCCCCTTCCCCCTCCCCCTCCCCCTCCCCCGTACCTTGGAGAGCGAGTCCTTGAGGTTCCAGTTGCCGAGGAAGAAGACCGTCTGGTTGGCTTTGACCCGCGCCCCACTCCCGCTTCCCCTCCCGCTCCCCCTCCCCCTCTCCCTCCCCCCTTCCCCTTGACCTCCCCTTCCCCCTCCCTCGTACCTTGGAGCGAGTCCTTGAGGTTCCAGTTGCCGAGGAAGAAGACCGTCTGGTTGGCCTTGGTGCGCGCCATGCCTGAGCCGCCCGCGAAGGAGCCGCCGTCGCAGTACTTGATGGACGCCACGTTCCAGTTGTAGAACCCCGGGTTGTCGCGGCTGCTCGGACTCACCACGCCGTTAAACTCCACCTTCTGCCGGGCGGAGAGACCAAGGGGAGGGTGGGGTTCGGGGGGCGGGGGAGAGAGAGGAAGGGGTAGAGTGGACGGGGAGGAATAGTTGGACTCTGTACCCTTCGAGAGGGACGGGAAGAGCTGGCGGCGGAAGGTTGTGGGCGGAGAGCGAAGGAAGCGGGGAAGGGGAAGAGCGGGGTATACTCACGCGCTCCTTGGGCCACAACTTGGAGCTCCCGAGCATGCCTTTCGAGCGCACGGCGCACTGCTTGAGGCTGAAGCACCACCCGCCGCCCTGTACACGCGCATCATGGACGAGCAGGGCACGGGGCATGAGGCACGAGGCAAGGGGCATGAGTACAGAGCACATCGGCAGGGAGGGAGTCAAGAGTCAAGCTTACTGCAGACGCCCGATTGCTTGCTCTGAACGCCAAGTCGAGCTCAAGTCGAGCTCAACTCGACCTCAACTCGAAGCTATGGTATAGCGAAAAACGGAAATCCTCGTATTGCACCTTTGCAACGGATCGTGCGTATTGCGAAGAAAAGGAGAAATAGAAAAAAGTTGGATCAGTCAAACCTCTAGGAAAATGATCCACTTCTTAGCACCAGTGCCGAAGCCCGGACGATGGTAGTATCCCGGGGCGCTGAGAACGGGCGACCCAGTCGCGGGGAAGGGCAGTCAGCAAACCGCGAGGAGCAGAACCGTGTTAGTGAGAGCAAGAAGCACAACAAAACAATACGATGCACAACGCGCTTGTGAAAAAATACAGTCAGTCCCTGACGGCAACAGAACGACAGAACGGCAGCACGACGGATGGTAGCATGAGGCATGGCAGCACGACGCACGCGCCTCATTCCGACGTACCTGCCGTCCAAGCAGCGCCCTTTAATAGAATCCCCCGACAGCAAATACAACTTGGTGGTTGCCACCGTCGCACCGCCAGTACCGCCAGAGCCGCTGCTGCCGGTGTCACTAGGCGGGGGGGTGGGGCTCGGTTTCGGCTCCGGCTTTGGTGCCGGGGTAGCCGGGCGGGGCTTGGGCTTCGTGGGAGACGGGGACGGGTTGCGCCCTGTGAACGAGCCTCCTCCGCCGCCGCTGCTTCCGCCGCCGCCGCCGCCGCCACCTCCGCTACCGGGAAGATCGTCCCTCTTTTTGAAGCTGGTCTCGGAGTCATTCTTGCCGGCACCGCCGCCGCCGCCGCCGCCACCGCCGCCGCTTGACGGGGCTGGACGCCGAGGAGCAAAGCTCACACCATTGCCAGATGTGAGATCGTTACCGTTACCGCCGCCGCCGCCGCTAGACGGGGCCGGAAGTCGAGGAGCAAAGCTTACGCCGCCGCCAGACGTGAGCTCGTTATCGCCGCCGTTACCGTTATCGTTTCCGTCTCCGCTGCTTCCGGGGCGGGGCATGAATGAGACGCCAGAGCCGCCGTTGCTACCGGAGTTGGTATCGGAATCACCGCTTTGGTAAGGCTCGTTACGACGGTACGTCATGCTGACGCCCGCAAGGGGATCGGACGGGACTTGAACGGAGCATACGGCGGGAGGGATCTCGTGAGAGAGGAGTATGAGGAGGGAGAGGAGGATGAGCGGTGCACGCGGCGAGGCGCGACGGTCAGGGGGCGAGGGAGTCATTGTTAGGGATGCTTGAACGCGACGTTCAGGGCTGTAGGGGGTGCGTAGAGTAGAGAGATGCGGGAACTGAGCGCTAAGGGGCGACGAAGGTCTTGTATAGTAAACTATGCAGCTAAGGTTAGCACGGGAAAGGTCAGGCTTAGATGGTCGAGTTCTGTGCCCAGTTTATCAACACAAGTATCATGCTTTGGTGCTGAGTGCTGGAGGTGCCCAGGGCGAGACCAGAGACCATGCGTGTTGAGGGTACCCAAAAGGCTGGGCTGGGCACGCACGCCGTCTTTCGCCAGTGACGGCGCCATCACGGAAATTGTATGCTGTGTTTGATGGGCACCATCAGTCGGTTTCTTGGAGGGGGGCTGGTTGCGGGCTGGGGATTGAGTGGGCAAATGTCTCAGCGAATTGATCGGAGGCGTGAGGGGCATGGCACATTACTTGAATGCAGGGGATTGAACTCCGCGCCGCGCATCGATGGCGCTTCGCCTTCGCGTTGGGGGCTCCCTGCCGTGTCGCGACTCGCCATGTCACCCTGGGAGGAGGGCACTGGTTCGATGAGGGGCGAGTATCTGGCAATGTGCTCACGGTTCAGGTAAGGGACAGCCCTCGAGGGATTTGCGGACCGTAAGTGTACAACCTCTCACATATGTAGGAAAAGGGTGGTTGAATAAGATTTAAAGCGAGAGACTATAATAGTTACCCCCCTTTCTAGTTGGGCCCAACTAGAAACGACCCAACAGTGAATATGTTTTTGGAGGGGCGGGCAGCAGCCCCCGTTTTTTACCAAGCCGTAGGCCACGAAATCGAATTGCGCTTGCGACATTTCGCACTGGCGACAAATTTTACGACCATAGATTTGCGTGGTTAGCATTTCGACCAATCGGGGCCCAGCCTCAGTTTTGCTGGAGTAGTGAACCCGGGTCCAACTTGAAATTCAAGTTGGACTCACTTGGTGCAGCTTACAAGCAGTGGGGGCTGGGCGACAGGTGGCGCGCTGCTTGCGATTTTGCCCGGACCATTTTCCACACTGTACGACATGTTTTCCCTGCCAACCAATCAGGTAACTGCATCTTCTCGCCCAGTTTCCTCTGCTTGCATTTCTAGACAGTGTACCCTCTGCCCCATCGCAGTCAGTCGCAAAAACGGACGTCTGGGCCTTTTCAAGTTGGACCCGCCTTCACTATTTTGACCTCTCACTTTAAACGGGTAAACCTGCAATAGAGATTTTTTATAGAATATCAAATCGATATATACATATACATATATATATCAGGAAGAAAAACGGGTGTCGTCACATATTGTAAAATATCCTTCTCTATGCACTTTTCTAAATGGATCATAAGTGTTGTTTCGAAGTGCTCCTTCTACATCATACTGCAACGAGAAGTCGACCAGTGGTGTTGTAGACTAGTCCCTCAGATGATGTCTTGTACTGTAGTGACGGTTTGTGGGCGGCTATGCATTAAAGAGTTCATGCACGCCAACCAATGCTGTTTCAGCCTTCGTCGTCAATACCCTCCAATTACAGCCATTAGAACGTTTGAACCAATCGGATTGGCATTTTCCTCACTTGGGCAGCATGGGCAACAGCCTTTGTCTTTAGAGAAGGGAAAGGCGAGGAACACCCAGGCCAAAAGCGGAGAACACCAGATTCTCTGACCCATCGCAGGCTCGGGAAGACAGACAGCATCAGCTCTGCCTCCACGATTGGTCATGGCCCCCCAGTATGGCCAGCGTTCTGGGCGCACCCACGAATGGGAATTCCGCGGAGTCCACGGAGGCTTCGAGGTTTGGCCCGAACATGTGGCTTGGGTGAGCTCCTCGTAACCTGGGGTCATCGGTCTGTTTGCCCCACGATTGGAGGAGCCTCGAGCCCATCCCTCGACATGCTGCAACCTTTCCCATTGATGCCTGAGCATTCCTGCCTTTTTGGCACCACATTTTGAAACAAATAGGCGCTGAATCAGAAAATTCACGCATGCCACACTTTGCTTCCTTCCGTTCGAACCTGAAGCCTCCTCCTTGTTTGTGTGGTTTTCCATCCAGGGAAAGGGGAAAAGGTGGCGCCGCGATCAGGTGTGGTGCAACAAATGCGTTGCATTGCATAGAATGTGGGGCCTCGGAATCTGGCCCCTCCCTCACATAGCAGACGTGTCGTAATGCGCATTTGAGGAAAAGCAACACAGCATTTGGTTTTGAATTGAAGCCAAGCCAAGAGCCCAGCATACACTGTGCCCCAGGGGCCCTGTTCTGTAGGGATATGCTCGATAGGTTTCTTACCACATGGAAGTTGCTTTGGCTGTTTCTTAGGTTGCCGAGCTTGCGAAATTGCAGATTTTAGTCGCAAAAGAGCTAATGGTCTGATTGTGGGGTTTGCCAAGGGCATGGCAAACATTTTGACGAGTCCAAACTTGTCAGAGGGCACATCGAAAAGAAGATTTCAATTTTTGTAACCAGCCAAAATCGTCTGGGTAAACTATTTTTCGTATATTGCGTTGACCTGAGTATTTCTAACCAAGATACCTTTTTGTCTTGAGGCGTCTATGATCTGCCCGAAACAAGCTGTTTCATGCTCGTCCAGCCTTTGCGGACGAGCTGTTCAGCCGATTTGCCCGTGAAGGCTGTTTACTTGAAGTTTCCCGCGTGACAGCTTGTCCAAATCTAGTTGGCGTTCTGCGGGCAAACGTCGAACAAGATATCAAATTCGGCTCGGTTTTCTCCGAGCCGGTGGGTGCTTATCACCGAGTCTCGATAATGACTCCGCAACTTATCAGCGAAGCTTCTGAACCATGAATGACTTGTCAAGGGTGGCTGCAGAACAGTGCCGGAAGCGAGGACTGCCCAGCCACCATGCAACTTGATCTCACCCAAGTGAGCTTGCCTGACTTCTGTTTCCTCGCTGGCCCACCCACACACCTCAATCCCCGAAATCCCCTGCCGCAGCACTGTCCTCCATAAACTGTTTTCTACCACATCCCATGCAGCATCCGATCCGATCAAAGCAGGAAGGCAAGTGCACACTAACGAAACCATTACGTAAAGTGCAGCTTTTGCTGCCGTGGCAGTGCGAACCAGCACCAGCGTCGACAAACACCGCCAGCGCATCGCCGTGCTCTTGCCTCTTTGGCTGGACCTTTAGTAAGCATAGCATCTCCCGTCCCGTGTCCTCCGTATCCCTTCTTGCCGCGTCGCCATTGGGTTGGTCGTCCCTGCTCCCCCTCCGTTACCGCACGATAGGCCGTCACCTAATCCAACCGTACGCCGCAGCACAGGAAGGGATCTCTTGTCTCAAAACGAACCCCCGAGCCTGCTCGAAGGGCCTAACAGGCTCGGCATCAGGTCCGGACACGCGTGCTTCCCGTGTCTACTTGGCATCAGGGAGGGAGCGGCGGCGTTGTGTCGAGTGACGAGTGACCACAGCAAGGCCTTGGCTGGCTAATTGTGTACTTCAGAGGTAACTACTACAGTACAAGGAGCGTAGCCAAGCCACCGCCTTTTTCACAATTTACGAAGGTGATCTGAGTCGAGACAAACCCTCTCCCCCTACCCCACCCCGGCCCCCCGTCTCTCTCTCCCCCCCCCCTCCTCCACACACACTTTTTCGTCGGATTCGCACTGTCAGATGCTCCCTTGATAGATGCTCCTTGTTAGATGCTCCTTCCAACACTGAACTACTAGCAGTACTGCGGCCAACCTTTTCTACGAGCGAGTCGTCCGTCCGCCCCACTTTTAGAATGTCACCCGCTTTTTCATCGGCTTATTACTTCTAATAGTAGCCTGCTCAACACCACCTCCACCAGAGGCCGCACTGCGCAGCAAACGCCCGCGCGCTCGAACGAATATCGCCCCCCGCATTTCCGAACAGGGGAGCCCCATTATCGCCCAACTCTTTTCCCCATCAGCAGTCGGCGCCGTCTCGTTTCGTACACTCTTCCGCATTCTGTGCCGCCGCGCCGTCGTAGTGGCAGCATATAACTGAGTAGCAGTCATGGCGTACGAGCCTGTGCTCAGCATGCCCCCTCCTATCTCCTGCGACCATCACATCCGAGACGCCTCCGCCGCCGCCGCCTCTACCGCCGCCGCCGCCGCCGCCGGTGGCGGCCCCAATGGGTTCCTGGCGTCGCGGCTGATCCGCAGGAAGCTGGAAGACGTGGAGATCCGCGCGCTGGAGGGCAAGCTGCAGCTTCTCGAGACGCAGCGCCAGCTCAGCGCCGTGCGGTGCGAGCAGTTCATGCACATGCTCGAATCCTCCATGGACCGATCGTCGTCGACGGCCCCGTCATCGCCGTCTTCGCCGTCGTCGTCGTCATCCGTGTCGCCGTCGCCGTCGCCGTCGTCGGCTTCGGCGTCGGTCTCTTCTGCTTCTCCCGGCGTCTCCGAGCTGCTGTCCCCGGAGACCGCTGCTATATCGACGGCGCCTCGGGGCGCGAGGTTAGTGCTGACGGTGCCGCGAAGCGCGAGCCGCAGTGGAATGGACGGCTGGGATATTGCCGCGGAAAGCGCATCGGAAAAGGTCTCTGCGTCTCCTAGGGTCGCAGCAGCGGCAGCAGCGGTAGCAGCAGGAAGCGAGTTCAACTCGTTCGCGACGAAGACGACGACGATGTTGACGAAGACAACGCATGGCCTTAGTCGAAGTCTGAGCCACCATGCTCTGGAAATACCCCGCGGCGCGTGGGACATTCCGCACCTCTACCCTCTTCCTCCTTACCGGCGGTCGTTCGAGTTTCCCAAGAAGCCGGCGGCGCTTTCGCGAACGCCGAGGCGGCGCAGCGAGGAGGGCGGCGGCGCCGCGAGGAGGCATTGCTGCCACGGAGAGGCTGCGGAGGATGCGGGCGATGAGAGAAACGACGACGAGGAGGAGGAGGAAGAAGAGGAGGAGGAGGAGGTAGAGGAGGAAGAGGGAAAGGGAGATTATCCTGAGGAGGAAGCACGGGAGTGGAGGAGGCGCAGACGAGCTGCTGCTACTACTGAGAATAGTACCAGCCGGAGCCTTGTCTCTCCGTCCTTCCTCCTTCTCTCTCAGTCCTGCCCCACCTCGGCCTTTCATCCTCGCTCTGCGTTCAGCAGGAGCAGCAGCAGCCGCCGCGGCGGCATTCCCAGCAGCACCAGCAGCAGCGTCAGCAGCTGCAGCAGCTGCAGCAGCACCAGAAGCACCTCAGGTTTCAACCACAGCAGTGCCACCACCAGTAACCATTGCCACTGCCATTGCCAAACCCATTGCCAGGCCCACGCGTCAGGAAGCAGCAATGCCAGCAGCTTCGGCTGTTCCAGCAGCAGCAGCTTCCGTTGCAGCAGCAGCAGCAGCAGCGGCAGCAGTGGCGGTGGTGGCAGCAACTGTCTGGGCGGTGCATTTGCAGGGTGCAAGCCGCCAAGAAGCAGCAGGTCACCCCGCGTAGACACCGCCACTGCCAGCAACGGCCTCTGCTACCCCGGTGGCCCCACCCTGGCAGCCGTCTCCCCTCGTGCCACCCTCCCATTTTCGCAATACTCGCATCACGCGCATTCCCCACGCGCCCCCCCCTCGCCTCGCTGCTCCTTCTCCCCGCGTGCTGCCGTCTCTCCTCGCTCCTCCTGCTCTCCCCGCTCCTCCCACTCGTCCCGCTCTCCCCGCACCTCTCGCGGCCCTCGCAGCTCAAGGCCCGTGCGAGTGGAGCTGTTTCGACACGCCAGCTTGAGCTCCCTGCTCGAGCCCTCCTCGCCTTGACCCCCGCCGTGACCCCTGCCTTGACCGATGGACTGAAACTGCAACCTACAACGCATCTGCATCAACGAGCAACACACCTGCTGCTGCTGGCCCTTGCAGCTCAGTGCGCGCCTCGCCTCGGCTCACGGTCAGGACGAGCAGGGCCGTTTCGTTGACGTAGCCTCGAGAATCGAGTCCCTGGGAGGCTCTGCACTGCAACCCAGATTCCACTTGCTGGAGGGGACCTGGCAGTTGGGCTGGTACTGCTATTGAGTCAACTCAAGACTTGAGAGCAGAATCAGAACAAGGCTGGCACTGTGGCTGGCGCTGGGAATAAGCTGTGACTCACGGCTGGACGCGTTGGCACTACCTACCATGTTTGCCTCTGCCCCTGCCATGAGCTGCTGGTACTGCCGTGTGCAATTGTTACTGCAAGTGACTTGGGCGGATGCCACATGTGGGATGTACTCTGTTGGTAGGATAGGTCAGCCTCATACCTTACATGGCTTGTATTGTATCGTATGTACTGATGATTGGCAATCAGGCAGATTCTGCGAAGGGCACGTGCAGTGACACCAGCATAACACAGGTCAAGCAAGCAATCGGGGGGAACAAAGAAAGATGATCCGCACAACCAGATAAAGGCAAATGAAGGGATCTACTTTGATGAGAAGTTACTCAGGGTACCTGCAGTATTGTACACACACAACCACGTCAACAACAATGACGGCTAGGCTACTTAGCAGTGCGCAAGCACTACTGAGTTTGGCTACACTGATCTTCTCATACCACAGGATGCAGTGCCCTGTGTAGTACCACGTGACGTGACAGCAGTGTACGCTACGGTATATTGGAGGCGCCTCATAGGGTCGTGAATTGATTCGCATACCAACACAACGGTCTTGTTGTGGCTGTAGCGCAGCATGCGGTGCTTTTGAGTCGACTCAAAGGGATTCTCTCTCATGCAGAACAATCACAAGGCTGGCTGGCCGCCCGGCCTTCACACGAACACAATGGTCTTGTTGTGGCTGTAGCGCAGGATGCGGTGCTCGGCGTAGTACTTGACTGCAGCAGCCAGGCACTGCTTCTCAAGGATCTTGCTCTTGGCCGCAAACGACGCCAGCCCCTCCCTGTGTGACACCCGGTCCACCTGTGGGGGACAGCGGAGCGCAACAGAAGGGGGGAGGGAGTGGGGACTTGATTGACATTTGAGCTGCTCTGGCTGGTAGGCTTCTACATGTGTACGAGGGAGGGAGGGAGACAGGAAGAGAGGGAGAGAGTGAGGAAAGGAGGGGGGGGGGGAAAGAGGGAGAGAGGGAGGAAAGGAGGGAGGGAGGAAGGGAGAGCGGGCTTCTCCCGACCCACCCAAGCTGCAGCGGGCTTTGGCTCTGCAGGTCAAGGCGGAGCGCTTCACCACGCTCCTGCAGGAAGCTCGCCAGCTGCCCCTGAACCCGCTCCAGGGGCATACCCAGCACCTCCTCTCCCTTATGGGCCCGGGGGCGGGGGATTGGCTCCACGCCCTCCCCCTCTCCCCCTCCCTGCGCCTCTCCCCCGGCCACTTATCCACCGCCGTCGCCTTCCGCCTCGGCCTTCTGCACGCTACACCGGGACGCTGTGACTGCTGGCGGGGTGTCGACATCCAGGACCCCCGACTCCCCAACCACCTTCTACAGTGCGACACGGGCCCTGGACGTACCGGCACGCACCACGCCCTCCGCGACGAGTGCGCTCCGATCGCCCTCGAAGCGGGCTTCATCACCCGCACCGAGACCAACATCTCCACCCGCGTCACGAACCTCCGGGCAGACGTGGCCATCCGCCACCCTGACTGGGCGGTTTGGATCTGTGACGTGACCGTCACTGACCCCATCTCGAAGGAGGACAAGCATGCCCGCCACGGTACTGGGTGGAAGGTCCGAATCGCTGCCCGCTGGAAAGAGCGCAAGTATCGCCCGCCGGCCCGCCCCGAGTGGGTCAGTTTCTACGCCTCGGCTGCCTAGACCTACGGACTCACCTCCCCGGGGGACTTCCGCTTCCTCCGTGCCTCGTCTGTGCCAAGCTGGCCGCGAAGCGTCGGTACGACGCTGCACCTACCTCACACGAGGCCGCCAAGCTGTTCCACGAGTACCACCAACGTTGGTCGGTGACTCTGCAGCGCGGGCAGGCCGTCGCCCTCAACACGAAGATCAACCAGGCCCTGGCGGCTGAGGAAAGCCCGCTGGGCTTCCCCGCGGAGCCCCTCCCCGTGGGCGACCTGCTCCAGGTCCTCGAGCCCGACCTGGGCGACCCTTAGGGTCGCCGTGGTCTAGAGAGCTAGGCGTCTGATGCTGCCTGTGTTTGTTTTTGTTTGCTGTTTCTCTCTCTCACCTGCCATGCCTGTACCATGCCACCTACTTAATACAAGGACATATTGAGGAAGGGAGGGAGGGGGGGAGGGAGGGAGGGAGGGGGGGAGGAGGAGAGAGCGTGAGTCAGGGGGAGGGTGGGGAAGGAGTGTGGCAGCAGTGGGGAGAGAGAGGAGGACGCTCGTTCACCAGCTGTTCAATGACAGGCCCACAGTCGAGCTCATCGGAGTTTCAAGGAGACTTAAAACTCGGTGCGCACTGAGCAGAAAGCTCCCTCTCTGACTCTTATCAGCCATTCATACGCTCTCATACCAGCTGTTCTATGATGGGCCCACAGTCGAGCTCGTCCGTGACAAAGTGGCTCGTTGCTCCGATGAGCTTCACGCCAGCCTTGAACGCCTGTGCGAGGGCAGCAGGAGAAACAGGGGAGCAGCAGGGTGCTGGCTATGCGTCAGCTTTACGGGGGGGGACACGTCGGTTTTTCAGGCGCCTCTAAAATCGACTCATCTCACAGGGGTGCAGTGCAGTGCAGTGCAGTGCAGCGCAGTGCGGTGCGGTGCAGTGCGGTCGGCAGTGGAGGTGATTCTTGAGGTTTCTAAGCAAACAGCTAGTTTTCCGGCGCCTCAGAATCCAACCAGGCTTCTATCCCATACAGCAAGAAGGACAAGTGTGAGGATTACGGGGGTGAGGTGGTGAGGTGCGCACAATCGTGGAGGTAGGTAAATTCTTCTAAGGATTAACCCCAAGAAAGACGACGAAGAATTCAAAAGAGACAATAAAGGTGCTGTCGGGGAGTGTGGACGGACCTGGAGGTAGGGGTTGGCGCCCTTGAAGGAGGGCAACAGGCCGTGGTGTATGTTGATGATGTCCCGGCCATAGGCTGAAAGGAACGCGGGGGATAACACCTGGTGGTGGTTAAGGGCGGGGGGGAAGGGGCAGGATGAGGGGAGGGGGAAGATGAGAGCAGGCCACGGTGGATGATGATGTCCCGGCCATAGGCAGAAAGGAACGCGGGGGATAACACCTGGTGATGGTGGTAACAGGGAGGGGTGGAGGGGGAGTGATGGAAGATAGGGGATGAGAGGAGGGTAATGATGATGCTGATGTTGATGATGCCATTCCTGTAGGCAGAGAGGGAGGTGCTTTTGAGTCGACTCAAAAGCGTTCCTGTAGGCGGAGAGGGAGGTGGGAAACAGCACCTGGAGTTGGTGACCGATGGACGGTGACAGGAGGGAGGGGGGAAGGGGGGGTTAAAGGGGGTGAGAGAGAGAGGATGAGGCGAGGAGAAGGAGGAGTGGAGAAGGTTGACTGAAGGGGATGAAGTGGCCCCACTGGAGTGGGGGCTGGGAGGGGGAGGAACGGGGACGCCCGTTGTAAGACTAGCTCGTCGTGGAGTGTTGTTGGTGCCCTTGACGAGCTGCAGTGGAGGATGCCGCTCTATCTCTTATCATCGCCCATGGCAGCGTCCCTGGACACCTCAGTTCACACCACGCACGACAACACTAGCACCCCTCATGAACCCCCAGCGCACCTCAGCACACCGCCCCTCACCTGCATGTAGCGTGCCAAGACCAGAAAGTCTGTGTTGCTGCCTTTCACGAGCTCCAGAATGTCCCCCTCGCGCTTGTCGCCTGTGCTCGCGTCCACAGGCAGGTGGTGGAAGGGGATGCCGTGGCGCTCCAAGAACCGCCTCACATGCGTGTTCTCCCCCCGCGGGTGGTTGCTGGCGGCAATGGTGGGTAGGAATGTGAGGGAGGGAGGCATGGGAGGCATGGGAGGCATGGGAGGCATGGGAATGAGAAGGATGGCGGGGGGGAGGGGCGAAGGGAGGAGAGTGATATGAGAAGCACCGCCCGTGCGAGTTCCTGTCCAGAGGGTGGTTGCTGGCGGCATGGAAAGTGGGGAGGGAGGGAGGGAGGGAGGGATGACGAGGAAGAGTGGATGGGGGGGAATGGGGGGGAATGGGAAGGAATGGGGGGGAATGGGGGGGAATGGGAGGGAATGGGGGAATGGGGGGAATGGGGGGGAATGGGGGGAATGGGGGGGAATGGGGGGAATGGGGGGGAATGGGGGGAATGGGAGGGAAAGGGAGGGAATGGGGGGGAATGGGGGGAATGGGGGGGAATGGGGGGAATGGGGGGAATGGGGGGGAATGGGGGGAATGGGGGGGAATGGGGGGAATGGGAGGGAAAGGGAGGGAATGGGGGGGAATGGGGGGAATGGGAGGGAAAGGGAGGGAATGGGGGGAATGGGGGGAATGGGGGGGAATGGGGGGAATGGGGGGAATGGGGGGGATGGGGGGGAATGGGGGGGAATGGGGGGGAATGGGGGGGAATGGGGGGGAATGGGTGGACTTGAGGAGTGGGAAGAGGAACGAGGCAAAGGCAAGCGCTGGAAGCTGCTCGTGTGCAGAACAGCAGTGGAAGGATGAGGGACGTCTGCAGGTGAATGAGTGGGTTGGATGAACCTGTATATTAGCGCGTCATCTTTTGAGGCGCCTCAAAAGAGGGTTGGATGAAGCTGTATAGTAGTGCATCATCAGGACGCGTGGCACGGTTTGAAAGTGGGTGCAGTGCAGGGAGTAGTAGCAGGTGCAGTGGCAAGTGCGCAGTGGCTGGTGCATTAGCAGGTGCGTGCCTGATGACGCAGTGGATGTCGACGGGCAGAACCCCCTCCTGCCAGCGATATAGAAGATCCACCAGACAATGGTCCTGGTGCCATGCCATGGGGGGAACAGAGGAGGGAAAGATGGGTTGGGAGGAGGGGGAAGGGACGCGGGGAGGAAGGGGGGGAAGTAGGAAGGTGTTGGTTGTTGGTGGTCAGTAGTGATGGTGGGAAGGGAAGGGGAAGAGACGAGAGCCGTGGGACCACCTAAACAAACACCTGCTTGTTGCGGATGGCAATTAAAGACCTCTCTCAAAGTGGGGATGATGACGCAAACATGCAACTCCCACTTCCCCACTTCCCCCCCCCCTCACCCCCCCTCTCTCCTTGTTCTTCCCTTCTCACACCTCCATTTTCTCAAACGGGAGGCAGCTCTTGAGAGACACTCCCAAAAGGAGCACTCTCAAATGCGGCACTTCCAAAAGAACCACTCTCGTGGCCGCACAGCTCTCACGAGGGGCTGCTCAGCATTTAGATCACAGCACAGCATGGAGCGCCCTCACCTCAGTCCCCCCCCAACCCCCCCCATTGTTTTCACTCCCCCGCCCCCCCCCTTCCCCCCCACCTGTTGCGACGCCAGCACGGCCATGCGCAGCTGCTTGTCCGTGGCCGCGACTCTCACGAGGGTTTGCTCAGCATTCAGATCACAGCACAACAGGGAACGCCCGCACCTCGCTCATCCCTCCCTCCTCTCCCCCCCCCCCCCTCCCCCCCACCTGTTGCGACGCCAGCACAGCCATGCGCAGCTTCTTGTCCATGGCCGCGACTCGCACGAGGGACTTCTGCGCACCCAGGTCGGCTGCTAGGGACGCAAAGTCCGCCTCCATCTGCTGCCGCGGCCAGCGCGCCGGGTCAAAGGAGAACTCGCTGGGCGCGGGGGGTTGGGGAGGGGAGGAGTGAGGGAAAAGGAAAGTGAGAAGAAGCAAAAGTGGCAGCAGGGGGGAAGGAGAGAGGGGCAGTGAATGGAGCAGTGCAACTGGTAAGAAGGGGGAAAGAAAGAGAAGAGAGCTGGGAAGAACTTGAAGCAGGCACACCGGATAAAGAGAGAGCGAGAGCAGAGAGGGAGCGAGTAGAGAGAGCAGGGGAACCAGGATAATCAGGGGTCATTATAAAGTGAGCTCATGCCAGAGTAAAATGCAGGAGTAGAACACCCGTTATACGGAACCTGCGAGGGATTGGAATAGTAAGATACGCGTTTTAAGGAAGGCACCTGCGGGAGTAGAAGACGGGTGTGGGCGCCTCGAAGTCGATGTGCAGATCCACGTTGAGCAGGTTGGCGTGCCGTGACGCCACACACTCCGATATGCGCGCCACTATGCCCAGGCGGTCCTGGCAGCGAGAGACAGGCAGGAAAGCAGGCATAGGAAGAGGGGCACCGGGAGAGAGGTGGTTCCTGTGTCGCGTCAAAAGAGATGCCACACACTCCGACATGCGCGCCACTATGCCCAGGCGGTCCTGGTAGAGAGAGACACGCAGGAAAGCAGACGTAAGAGGGGGAGACCGGGGGAGAGGTGGTTTCTGTGTCGCGTCAATAGAGATACCACACACTCCGATATGCGCGCCACTGTGCCCAGGCGGTCCTGAGACACAGCAGGCACGGAGAGACATCGGATGGGGGGGGAAGGTCAGGGAAGTTAGCAGGGGTAAGAAGGGAAAGAGGAGGTGGGAATAAGGGGCTCAGGGCTGAGGTTGGCCAAGGGTGCTCTACTCTTGAACGAGGCTGGGGAAACGAGGAACGGGAGCAGAGAAATCAAGTGGGATGAACGGATGATCGGGAATGGAGGAGAGAGAGAGCTAGAATGACGATAAAGGGAGTTAAAGGGAGGTGTGAAGTCGGCATGAAGGAGGAGGGCTGGATTGCAGACGGCGTGTAGTCGGCATTCAGAATCTTATGCGTCACAAAGCGAGCAGGGCGTCGCAAAGTGCGTGATGAGCGCCTCACCGTGCACTGGAACACGTGCACGCCATGCGACCGCTGTCTGCTCGCTCCCCGTTCCGCAGCCACCGCATTCCCCCCAGCCACCTCCCCGCGACCCCCTACTGGCGCCGCGCCCACTCCGCCGACGGCCTGCGCGACTTGCGCCGCATTTAGCGACTGCTGCTGCTGCTGCAACCTCTCCGGCGACCAATCTAGCGACGGCGGGCTGACAGGCGTGGCGGGACTGGTGTCTTTCGCGGGAGGTGCGGCGGGCGTAACGGAATGCGGCGGGGAATCGAAACGGCGAAACGGGGTGAATGGATGGAGGAGAGAGTTAGCAGAGCAAAGGCCGAGCCATGGGGTTCGAGCGGAGCGAGAGCGGGAGGAGAGGGTGGCAGCAGCAGCCGCAAGCCTGGCCGCCATAACACGGATGCAGTTGGATTGAGTGGAGATGGGTTGGAGTTATCAAGGCTTTCAGTGCTGCTGCAAATCTTCAAATGTCATTCGGTAGTGCTTCGTGCTGTACCTGGCATAAGTTCCTACATGCAAACAGATTCGTGCTTCGTGCTTCAAACAGATTCTGAAGGTAAAAAGCATAAGTTAATCTAGTAATGGAAATGCATAAATACACATAAGTTAAGTTGAGCCTAAAAACGTACCGCTAGTTAGTGCCCAACTCAATCACATCCCACGCCCATCACTTGTATTGTATCCTACACATGCAGCAAACTATGAGAAACCTCAAAGCCTACTTGATCGACTCCATCCCTCCCCCCCTTGCAGCAACCCCAACTCCGGCCACCTTCTCCTTCCTCCTTGCGCCACCATCAGATCCGAGAGGGATCAGGCCGCCATCATGCGAAAACTTCATCCCGGCAGCCAGACTCATGCGCCCACGCCTGGATGCTGCCGCCCCTCCAGCAGCACGGACCCTCTGAGCCCCACCACCAAGTGCCTTCAGACCACTTGAACCCACCGCCACCGTGCTTCCCTTAAGGGCGAGAGATGGTCCTGCTGTTGGTGCTGCCACAGCCGATACCACCGCTGCTGCTGCAGCTGCTGCAATGGCTGTTGCATTCCCTCCCACCCTAGCACCACTGCCAATGAGGCTGCCACTGCCATGGCCAGCAAGCCTCCTGAGACCAGAGGGAGGAAGGCCATCAAGCACAGCTGCTGCAGCTGCTGGTCCACCTGACAGTGTCATCTTTTGCAGTGATGGCAGTGCTGATGGCGTGGGTGCAGTTAACCCTGACTTCCGCATGGCATTCTGCCTGACACTGCTGCCAAATGCAATGGGAGGAATGCCATGGCTGTGTGCAGCCGGTGCTGTGGCCTCCCCAGCAGCAGCAGCAGCAGAAGCAGCAGCTGACCCAGCTGCAAACACGTGGTGATGCTGACGCTGCACAAGCTGCTGCAGACGTGGTGCCTGCCCCCCCTCCTCGCTCTTCTTCTCACCAGATGCGTCCACACTCTCACCATCACAAACCTCCTTCTTAGCTCCTTCAGCTGCTGCTTGAACAGTGGCGTTCGGGTTGCGCTTAAGCCCCTTCGAAACATCGGCTGACTGCCTCCTCCACTCGTCATACCACTCCCGCCCAACCACCACCTTGTTCGTCCGCAACCCAGCCAATGGTGGCCTGCCAGGCTTCCGGGTCTTCACCGCCCCTCCCACATCCGACCCCGTTCCAGAAGCCCTATGATCTCCAGCCGTCCCTGCTGCTGCTTCATCCAACCTCTCCAGCCTTTCTCCAATCTCCACCCCAGCAGCATCGGTCGCAGTGGCCCTACGCAGCATCATCTTCTTAGCAGCGGGTGCATAGCCCAGCATAGCGTAGTCATCCCACGCCTCACGCCTCCGCTCCCCCTTGCCCAAGCCCCCCCATGCTCCTCCCGTGCGGCTCCCTGGAAGCACAGATAGGGACATCCTTCCAGTCCTCTTGCGCGCCATGCGCACAGCTTCAGTCACTTCTGCTATAGCAGCAGAACCACCAGCAGCAGCAGAACCACTGGCAGCAAAAGAAACACCACTTCCCGTGGAGCAAGAGGCAGATCTAACAGGGATCTTGCTCCCGAGTTGCCTTGCTGGTGCCTTGGGAACTCCAGAAGCCGTCACTGCCACAGTAGCATTCTGAGATGACCCCCCTGCAACAGCGGTTGCTGCAGGAAGCCTAGTAGTGACTCTACCTGCTCCCACCCGTTTCTCAAAAGCGCCAGTAGTCTCTCCTGCTCCACCCTTCATAGAATCCCCAGGTTGAGAGGGGGCTCTGTCACCAGCATGCTTCTGAGCCAACTCGCCCTTCTCCTCCTCGCTACCCTCCACCTCTTTGCCTACTGCTCCTGCAGCCAATGCGGAATCTACAAATGACTCCGGACGAGGACGGGATACCTCCTCCGCGCCATCATCACCAGCGGCAGCAGCAGCGGAAGCAGAAGATGCAGTAGCCACGACAGCAGAAGCACTGGCCTCCCCTGCATCGCTGGTCTGCTCCAGGCTCGCCGCATTGCAGGACGTGTGCTCGGCCTCCTCCTCCTCTGCCCCACTCGCCTGTGGCCCCTGGGAGGCCGCCTGAAGTGAGCCTGCGGAGACTGATGGCTGCTTGGAAGAGTCTGCCTTGGCCTGCTGCTGCTGCTGTTGCTGCTGCTGCGCCTGCTGCAGTTGCTGCTGTTGCACTGCCTGCTCCAGCTTGTCCATTAGGTCCTGACATTCCCTCTTGCGCTCCTGGATCTGCGTGGGTGAATCGCCACGGTTCCACAAACGCACAAACAACAGTCAGCAACCATTGAAGTGCACGAACATTCAACAGGACACGATTTTGAATCGACGATTTGCATGCACTGCGGCTACCAAGCGAAACCAGCCTGCTCTAGCCGCAGGACTCTAAGGTCACTGACTGACCTGCATCTGCAGCTCAGAGACGAGCTTCTCCTTCTCTGTGGCTGTCCGGCGCCTCACTTCCTCCAGCTCCTCGCTCTGCTTCTTGTACGCCTCCTTCACCTCCTTGCAGTCCGCCTTGGCCTTCTCCAGCTGCAAAGCAAACAAGCCCGAGCGAGCAGCATAGGTCAGAGGATGGAGTCAAACAAGTACACCACCAAGAGCACTGGCTGTGTTTCAGCAGCAGGCAGAGCACGTACCGCTTGCTTGAGGCGGGGGACGTCTGTGTGCTTCTTGTTAGCGCCGAAGTCCACCCCGCGCACCCTGCAGGCGAACTGCAGCGAGCACACGGTCTCCACGCTGTCCTTCTCACTCGGGCTGACCTGCACGAACATGAGCACCTTGGCGTTGCCTTCCAGAGAGTCCTGCAGCAGCATCGTCAGCTTGCAGTTCCTGCCACAAGGGGAGCATCAGAACACAACGCCACGCCAGACATTAACTTTCACATCAGGCAGATAAACGCACAAGAAAGCACATAAACGCCTAGCTACCGTCCTACACCACTGCAGCTAGACGGCAGCTAACCTGAAGTTGACGAAGCTGGCTCGTTTGGCGAGGGCGTTGATGACCTCTCCCAGGTACGAGAGCGACAGGTTAATGTTCTGCGCCTCCTTCAGCCGCTCTCCCTCCGCCTCGCTCTTGGCCACACGCTCACTGCCCGCCAGGTCCACCAGCCACAGGCGGCTCACTGTTGCTGCACTTGCACCCGAGGGTCCGGCGGCCTCCTTGTCCTTGCTGGAGCGCAGGAACGCCGCTGGCTGGGCGTGCACGGACACACAGACGAGGCTGCACAACCAGAACAGGGAACATGACACACGTAACAGTTAGCCACCACCAGGACGAGACGCACACACAAGGAAACAACAAGGATTGGTGACACGCACCAGTGGGATCGGCTGGAGTGCTCGTTCATGCTGGTGGCGCTGGTGGCACGAGCCTTGGAGCCGGACGTGAGCACCTTCCATGCCTCCTCCACGCTGCCCACCTCCTGCTCCACCAGCCCAGGCACGTAGTTACCGCCCTCTGGCCTCTGCTTCACCTCCAGTCCCCTGAAGAAACGGAACAGCCAAGGAGCTTCAGGTTAGCGTCTCTGTGAAGGCGATGAGACCCGAGTCTTCGCAATCAGAAGCGCTTTCTTACTTCTTGCTGGCTGGTGCAGCGTGTCCGGCGGGAGCAGGCGCGAGGAGGTCGCGAATGGTGTCGTTGTACACCTCCAGCACGCTCACCACGATCTTGTACTCCATGCTGTCCCGTCGCTCCTTGGCTAGTCGGAACAGCTCCTGCAGCGTGCGGAACGACACTCCCCTGTTGTCCGCGGGGCCCTCCATCGTGTACGTCTTCCCCGTGCCCGTCTGTCCGTACGCGAAGATGCATACGTTATATCCGTCCAGAACCGACGTAATTACGTCAGCCGCTTCCTTGAACACTTGAGCTGTTACACACGTAAACACCGCGGCCACAAGGCACGCGTTAGACAGGTTTTTCCTAGCGGAAACGCGAAAACGCCATAGAAAACGGGAACGCAGATCGTACCTTGGCCGGTTGCTGGAGAGAAGACCCGGTCGAACTCAAACACCTTGCTCTGACCGTCCTTGGCTGACCGCACCGACACCATCTGGCTGCCATGAGGGTCCGCGTCCAGCAGCACCGCCGGCTGAACACCAAATCTTTCCTCTTCCTCTGACAGCGGCCTCGCACGGCAAAATACACGGATGCTTCCTGCGAACATCGGAGGACATGTGACCACAGTGAGCGACATTGAGAGACATCGAGCGACAGTAACCGACATCGGACGATGTTGGGTGAACATACACACGGATTGCGATCAGCATAAAGTCGTCGTCGAGTAAGCGTGCGCAGCGTGTGCGCGTGTGCTGCGTGTGCGTGAAGAGGGAGCGCCATATCGTGCGACGAACCTTTGAGGTCGATCAGGTCGTTCTGTAGCTTCTTCCTCTTCTCCGCCTCTTGGAAAAACTTCTTCCTGATGGCCTCTTTCTCTTCCTCTGCAGGCACAAGCAACGAAACAGAAACCCTGGTAAGAATCGTCGCAATTTCGCAACGGAAATTAGAGAAAAAAGTGCTCAACGGATGCATACCGATCAAAGATAGGCTGCGGAAAACAGTACTGAAAGACGCGAGATGCTCGTCTTGTGCAACTGCGAGCTCCATGACCTGAACCTCCACATCCGCCTTGTCCTTGCGAAGAGCCTGGATTCAGGAAACATGACAAAGAGATAAGGATGAAATCATGCTCTACACGAAGTGCAGGGAGACCATTATCCTTGTGCAAGAACTTCGTGAAAACTTGGCCATTACCTGAAGCTCCGAATGCATCCTCGTGAGCTTCTGTTGCATCTTTTGCTGAAGGCCTTCCAGCTGCTCCTTTAACAGAGTGTTCTGACCCTCTGCCAGAAGAAAATGACCAGTTAGCCGGACTCGATGAGAAAAAAAAAAGAAAAAAAAGAAAAAGAAGAAGAAAAAAAAAACCAAAGAGGGGGGTTAAACGGAAATGGGTGAGGGGCTATTACCTGAGTCAACCAGCTTGCGGCCCTGAGCGGCTAGCTTATCCCGGACGGCCGCGAGTTCACGTTTCTGCTGCTGCAGCAATGATCTGACATTTGAGGTCTCCGACTTGGCCTTTGACAAGTCCTCCCTCACTCGGCGATTCTTCTCCTTCAACTGTAAGGCACCAGACAATCAATTAGTATGGAGCACGATGTTGGAAAATGAAGGACAGCAAGATGGATTCGAGAGCCGAGACTTGTGGAAGCACGTCTCCGTACCTCGTCAATCTTGCGATCCATGTCCATCTTCTTGGCTTCCCAGGACTTTTCCACCTCATCTCTACCGGTATTCATCTTTTGTACCACGCGTTCGAGCTGCTCCACCTTGATTCTTAGCTTCTCGCTCCGGTCCCGCTCCTCTGCCAGCTCCTCTTGTAGTTGCTGATCAGCGACCCATTTTTCTGTAAATTCGTTACGATCAAAGAAGAAACATTTTATCATTACTAAGAAAAGCATGTACGAGGAGCTGCATCACCATGGTCGAATTGTTTTCACACAAAAAATGGAGCTGCTGAACGATTGGCGAGTAGGGTTGTACCTGAGTTGAAGTTGATAGGATCGTCTTGGTCTTCACCCACAAGCTCTCCTGGAATCCCTTCGGCGGTCTCGTTATCACCCGTTGTTGAATCCACCCAAGCAGCAACGTTCACCAGTTCCTTGACATCTACATTCGCACAACCTCCAGACTCGTTGGTTGCGTCCTGTGACAAGTCGCCGTCACAGCTTTGATAATCTGACATTATAGACGGTCGATCCCGTGCATCACGAGTCGCGTCATCGTCATCATGATCCTCTTTCTGCGCATCGTCATCAGCAGCTAGCAGCAAAACACCTTTGGCTCCGCCAAGAGGACTCATCATAGGGCGGTGTGACGGCGACTCCTTCTTGACTTGCGTGGCAGATGGCGATGAATCGTCAGCTACAGTCTGTGCTAAATAAACCGTTGCTGCTACAACAGTTTCGGAATCATTAGCTGAAATGCTGGTAGCTTCTGTCCGAGAAGGAGACTGATAAGAGACAACACAGGTTGACTCACGAGCTAATGCTTCTAGAACAGTGGGACTATCGGAGAAACCGTTGGCTTTACTATCTTCTGGTTCGTCAAAGGAAGTGCTAGCGGCCTCCGTACCCATTTTTGTTTCCGGAATCTCCTCTTTCAGAATATCCGTGACAACCTCAGATGATCCTTGTGCCAGGTTCCCATCACTAATTTGGCAAGCTGGTAGTGCTTGGCAAACATTCGTCTCCTTTCCATCTTCGACTGCCATGGCCTATTTGTTTTCGCTCTGGACAGCAAGATCTTGTCCAAGGCGCTAACACTCAATGACGCCGATGAAAATGCTAAGGCTCAAGAGACAATAGCTCAGACGGACGGACTTGGACTGAAAAGCCTCCTCAGTTGATGGATTGACATAGAAAATCGCTTCCGTCTCTCTAGAACAAAACCGTGAGTGGAAACTCAGTTCGCATCCAGGAGCCAAGCACAGGAACAGCCCTATCAGTCCATCAGTGCTCGCCATCTTGGCTGTGTGTGTGTGTCTCTTCCAGTGCAAATTCAAAATTCCGTTCCTTGCGGATTCAGCCTCACTGCCAGTTAGCTCCTGCTGTCCCCATCTGCTGCTCCCTCAGCGAGTCGTGTGAGCCTGCAACCCTGCCATTCAGGTTTCCCGCGAATGACAATCCCAATGCCGATCCGGCAGAGGCGTCTGAGCAGCGGAAGTTTGAATTCTGCGCGGGACCAGCCACTGCCAGAATCCTCGCTACTAGCATTGGTACGCAATCCCCTTTATCTTGACAAGAACATCCAACTTTGTACTCCCAATATTGAAAATGACAACATTCCTGATTGATGTCCTCAACGAGGGCTTTCACTTCACACTGATTTTATAATTTTTGAAAATGAAATCATTCATTTTTCTTCTGATGATTCAACTCATCATAGAATGAGATTTGTATCACATCTCACATACTCTTGAGAATAACAATATGATCCTGCATGCTGGTACACACAAATATATGCACTTAGTGTACACTCACAGGGATATGTAGAACTACACGATGTTTGCACTACGATGTGAAAGTTCAGTTGTGCTTCAGTTCGGATGCATTCTGCTTTTGTTCATTACTCCGCCGTCCTTATCGCTCACGTCGCAGGCTCCTTGTTGTGAAAGCGCGACGTCGGTAAGTTATAGCCTTCGGACGATGACGGGTGTCGGTTACGCTGGTTCAGGTGGCCAGCAGCCAATAGCCCGAAATCAAGCTCCGCAGAAGCCGTTGTACAATAAGGAGAGACCTGATGAACATGCGAAATACCTCAAGAAGAACCACCACGAGGAAGAGACCACAGGTGAGCGGTACCCCCTCCTCCGTTATGACGCGCTGGCATTTGATGCATGCTTTCGAACCTTTTTTCTATGCGGTGTCATAAAGAGCTCATTTTTAACTCTCGAAGGTGAGAGCCTCTTCTCTAACTCGAGAAGTTCCTCTTTCTGGAGCATGCCCGTCCCTCGTTCTCTTACTCTCTGCGAGGCGGCTCTTGATCTTCCGGCTCCCTCTCGCTGTTTCATTACTTCGGCTTCCACATGGTTCCTAGGGACAGTGAAGCCCCCCCTTTTATGCTATTCCCCCCCCCCCCCCCCCCTTTTCCCCCCTCCCCCCCCCCCCCCCGCTCCCCCGGTTCCTAAATATCCTGCAGCTACACCACCCAGCCTTGCTATCAGCACATCAGCTCCTGTTGGAGATCATCGTTTGGGCCAACAACAATCTGATCTTCATCATGGCAAAGGGTCCCATAGCCACCAGAGTGGTAGCCACTTCCACAGTGTTCAAGCCCCAGTGCAGCGTCCAGACCATATTGTTCCCATAGTAGGTCCGCACTAGATTTTCTTGTTCTTTGTGCTATCAAAATGTAAAACTATTTCATTCTCAGGCTCTCCCTCTCTCTCTCTCTCTCTCTCTCTCTCTCTCTCTCTCTCTCTCTCTCTCTCTCTCTCTCTCTCTCTCTCTCTCTCTCTCTCTCTCTCTCTCTCTTTTTCCCCCCCCCCCCCCCCCTTCCCTTTCCCCCTTCATTCTTCCCCTCTCCTTCCTTTTCTCTAGTCACATCTAACCGCTGTGCCAGTGTTTCAACCCCTAGGGACCCCGTCACCCCGCTCTCCCTGTCAAACATATATGTATATGTTACTATATGCTAGATAGGTGCATACTCTTAGAGAGTACAACTCTTAGAGAGTACGTGAATGGTTTACTACAAGGGAAAACATGACACATATAGCAGTTGGGTTGTACTCACTAGGAGCACACATCGATACTAGCCTATAACTTCTACATGGATAACATGTATGAGTTGACACACCCCCTAGGCTAGAGAAGGGGTGGTGCAAGCAAGAAGCACACAGCTCAGGGTGGCACTACTAGTCCAACCACTGAGGCAGGGGTCCAAAGACTAGTCAGCAAGAGTAGAGATAAGACAAAAGCAAGCCAGGGCGGCACTACTAGTCCAGCCACTGGAGGGAAGACCATAAGGCCAGTCAGACAGGTATATATAGTAGAGAATACACAATCAGGGTCCTAACAAGTGAGTAGCTACAGGAACAAGACCAACCTGTACGCAGTGCCGCTGATGATCTTTAGGCGCAAGCGCCTTAGTAAAAATATCAGTTGTGTTGGCACCGGAGGCCAAGTGAACTACACGGGTCTGGCGACGCTGCTGTACCTCGGGCAGGAGGAAGTACCGCAGCTGGATATGCTTCGCTCTGCCCTCAAGCCGAGGTTCCTGACACAGGAGGATCATGGCCTTGTCGTCAGCGTACAGGACCGGGGCAGAGCTAGGCCGCTCACCGAAGTCAGTGAGCAAGAAGGTCAGCCAGCGGAGCTCCTGTGCCGCCATGGCACCAGCGTAGATCTCAGCCTCACAGCTGGACTGAGCAACAGACGACGAGCGAGTGGATCTCCAAGAGATAGCACCCGAACCAAGACTAAAACAATAGCCATGAGACGACCTGAGAGTCTCAGAGTCATCTGCCCAAGAAGCGTCTGTGTGCCCAGTGAGGACCACCGGCCTGTGTCCTCCTAGCACTAACCCCATGCCCGATGTACTTGCTAGATATCGCAAAACCCTCTTAGCGGCCGACCAGTGCTGTGGCCGGTGTCTGCCAGTGGCCACAAAGCGAGCCAGGATGCAGAGAGCGTATGCAAGATCTGGGCGAGTGCAAGTCATCAGGTATGAGGCAACCCACCAGCTTTGCGTAGGGTCCACTGGGCTCTACTGGCTCCTCAGAAACGAGAGCGGAGAGCCCATGGTCTACAGGCAGAGATGTGGGCTGTGCGGAGGAGAACTGAAGACCGAACCTCTGAAGGACCTGACGCACCAAGTGTGACTGTGTCAGAGTGATGGTGCATGCTGCTCTGTCCTTGGAGATCTGCAGGCCAAGATAGCGACGCAGCTCTCCAAGGTCAGTGCAGGTGTGTCTCTTCAGCAGCTCGGCCTTCACAGAGGCCAGTGCGTCCCTGTCAGCAGTAGCAAAGACCAGGTCGTCTACGTAGACAAGGCCGGAAGTACAGATGTAGAACGGAGTCTGGCCGGAACGCACAAACAGCGAGGGGTCAGCAGAGAACGGAAAGAACTCCAGGTCTGCTAACGTGGCATGCAGCGTGTCGTGTCACTCGCGAGGAGCCTGACGCAGGCCGTAGACCGGGCGCCGGAGAAGCTTCTGGGTCCCAGGGGGGAAGGTACCAGTGAAGCCCTAAGGTCGACGCAGGTAGACCTGCTCGTGTAGGCTGCCCTGAAGAAAGGCAATAGAGAAGTCGAGGGAGTGAAGCTTGTAGTCGCGCTGTGCTGCTACGTGTACCAGCGCCCGAAGAGTGGTCATCTTCAGGGTCGGGGCGAAGGTCTGGAAGAAGTCAACCCCCTCGCGCTGGCTGAAGCCTCTGGCCACTTGGCGCGCCTTGAAGACAGGCGGCTCTCTAGTGGGGCACTCTAGCTTGAAGAGCCACCGACCATCGACTACGTTCACCCCAGGCGGGGGAACTGCGTCGACGTAAGTGCCGATGGACCTCCAAGATGCCATCTCCTGCTCCATGGCAGCTATCCACTGAGAGGCCCAGGGTCCCGAGGTGGCCTCAGCGTAGGTACGAGGGGTCGGGATGTGGAAGGCGTCTGGGTCGCCCTCTAGGACTAGGAGCATGGAGAAGAGATGGGGAGCGGCCTCAGAAAGGAAAGCAAGCTCGTACTGCTTGTCCTCTAGTACGTCATTGCCAAGGGCAGGTGCACCCCCGACGGACGCAGGACGGGCAGGGTCAGAGACCAAAGCGGTAGCGTAGTCAAGGCGGCGGGTAGAGGCGAAGTCAGCGACAGTAGCTACAAGCGCGGCAAGGCGCGAGACAGGAACAGACGGGTCTGTAACAAGAGATGCAAGGACCCGAGAGACGAGGGGATGAGCGGCACGGAGGTAGTCAGAGAGCGGGGGAGGTGCAACAACAAGCGACGAGGGAGGAGGCGAGGGGAAGAGGGGGGGACGAGACGAGTGAGAACGGAGTAACATAGGGTGGGAGCAAGGGACAGGGGAGACGGGACGAGCACGCGAGGGACGGCGAGACCAAACGTGGGATGGATGTGTAGGGTCAGGAGACAGTGGAGGGGACACAAGGGGGGAATGAGGAGGAAGACGGGCCGGAGAAGAGTCCGGGGGCGGGAACACAGGGCCGTAGACAGGAAGGTGAGGAGGAGGTGGGGGAGACACCGGCGAGCAGTCAGGGGAGGGAAGGCCGAGCAGGCGAAGAGCGGAGACCGGCGGCGACGAATGCGGCGGCTGCTGCGGCGGCTGGTGCTCGACCCTCGAACCGGCAGGGGCACGACGACCTCCGGGAGAACACTCAACAGCAGCACCCCCAGAACCAACACCCCCAGAGCGAGAACTGTAAGAGTACGACCCCGTTACACCACTTGTCCCATTTTCTTATTTCCTTCCTCTGTCATTTCTCTTTTTATCTCATCTCGTTTGGTTTCCTATTCTCCCTTTTCCATTACCCTTTGGTTTATCCTGCTATTATAATTATATAACCGACCAGGCTTGGGATGTACTGGTGCGCTATATCTATCGTAATCCTGCCGTAATCCCTTAAAGCCAATGGCCTCGCGTGGCTATACGCAGGGTGATTCTATCTTCTAGAAGGGTCTATTCCCGTAGGATAAGATAAACCTGGTTACCTGATGTACTCTGGAAGTATAGAAGCGCCTTGTACAGATCGATAGTGCAATCTTTCCTCGAGTCATTCGATCTTGTGACACTTGGTATCAGAGCTTTTCTCACTCGGCCGCGCTCAACAAAGCAGCAGCAGCGGGAAAACCTGCCTCGAAAAACCGCCGGGGGCGACCAATTCGACGCCGATTCTGGTAAGCACCAGCTCCGCATTTTTTCGAATCACCCCCCCCCCCGCGCGTGTTTTGAACAGGATGGCAACCTTCGACAACGCCGAGGTTACCCAGCAGCTCTTCGCGCGCATTGCAGCCCTTCAGGAGGAGATGCGAGCGGATCGCGAAGCGTGGCGAAACGAGTTCGAGCGAGTAACTCGACTTGCCGGAGCACAGCACGACTCGACAACGGCGACGACGCAGCAGTCGCAGTAGTTTCTCGAGGCTCCAAAACTGCGCCCACCTCAGCCGTTCGATCCGAGCGATCGAAACGCCGACGCCTGCAGATGGATCGCCAGGATGGAGATCTACGTCGCAGCCGTCGGATGGAGCTCGCCAGTCTGGGACGGTCAACGTATACGACTCGCGGCGACACTGATGCAAGGGCTGGCACTCGAGTGGATTGGCGGCAACAGCACTTTTATCCACAGTGAAGCCACGTGGCAGCAGTTCTGCGCCGACCTGCTGAAACGCTTCGAGCCGATAAATTCCAATTTCCTTGCCCGGGAAAAAATTCATTGACACCGACAGTTCGGGAGTGTAGCGCAGTACACGCAGCAGATGGAGGAATTTTATAACCGCATTCCCAACCTGACCGAAGGGGAAAAAGTACAGTCGTACCTCGTTGGGCTGAAGACCCAAGTTAAATGACAAGTGGCAGCGTCAAACTACGCGAGCTACAGTGGCGTCGTTTCGGCAGCGGAGCGCTTCGACATGGTCAACGCCGGGACACGACGGACGCACGTCGGCAGTACGCGATAGGGCGACCGCTCGGCTCACCCCACGTTCGCTAACCCGATGGAAGTCGACAGGTTCGAGGGGCGGCCGCGTCCAAAAAACACCAACTACACGTATGATTTTTGTGGGGTGCCGGGTCATCGAATCTTCGACTGCAACAAAATGAAAACCGCACGCGCTGAGTATCGGGCACGCAACAGTGGCGGAATTCCTTCGGCCAATCAGAAGACAAAAAAACGGGAGTCGCCAGTGATTGCGGATCTAGCTGACGAAAATAAAAAGATCCGGAAGCGGGATTCTGGGAAAATCAACTTCGACGAAGCTGGTTCGACGCGAGAAGGAGGAAATGATGGGGGAAAATCTCCACCCCACGACCAGTCTTTGCCAGGGAAAATCGCCGAGGAAAAATACGACTCCGCGAAAAAAGACTCTGACGAGACGGGGAAACTCCTTGAAGACCCAATAAATTATAAGGATTCGTAAAAGTTATCTTATAAAAATGCTTTAATGAAAACTTATGATTTTCGAGGGGCTAGAGCCTTGGAGAAATTTCGGGAGGGACTCCAAAAGAAGCAGACAGCTGTGGAGATTATACCGGTACCGGACAACTTGGGGAAAAAAATAAGGAGTGTGGAAAGAAGCCGACCTTTCCACGGAGTCAACATCCTCTCCCAACACCAGCCCACAACGACTACCCGTTCCCTAAGGAAGACATCGGTGGAGCTGAAGCAGCTCAAGAGGAAGCTGGGGGTCTACAGAAAGCTGCACAAACTCCGAACTCCTCCTCCGGATGCATCCAGTTCTTCGGCATCAGTGACGCGCACAGTCGTCAACGAAACTTCGGGCCCTGGAGAAGAGTCGTTCTCCAAGCAGCCTCGGCCAGTTGCCAGCATAGGAGTAGATAGCATCACAAAGGCGTGTACAGGATACTGGGATGTACCCTATGACCCAATGAATGAAACCATTTTTGGGTACTCCGAGCAACGCCTGCCCCTCGTGCTCGAGGTCGTCTGCAAAGGACGACGCCTCCAAGCACTCGTGGACAGCGGAGCATCGCACACCGTCTGCGACAAGGCAGTAATCGACCGACTTCGGGAAGAGTACAAGCCTTCAAGATTCTCTGCAACGATGGTGGACGGCAGCAAGTTACCAGTGCACGGAGAAGCAGTGTTACACCTACAAATTGGACCACTGCACTAGAGACCTGCACTCCCCATCACCAACATCAAAGGGCTTGACCTGATCTTCGGGCGAGACTTCCTCAAAAGATTCAACCCCGAGATTAACTGGGTGAACCGCACCGCAAGCATCTACAACAAAAGAAGGAGAGTCCAACTACCCAACTGGGACGATACAGGAGATATTCCAGTGGAGACACTCGCACGATTCGAGAAGGACGTGAAGCGAACCGACACCGGGTTCCTGGCGATAGCAACAGAGGCGGAGAACGACAGGGAAAAAACCGTGGAACCTCGATGAAAGATTAAGGAATTATTGAAGGATTTCCAAGACATTCTTCCAAACAATCTTCCGAATGAGCTACCACCATACCGAACGTATCAACACGAGATCGTAGAGGAACCGGGTTCGAAGCCGACCTTCCGAGCACCATTTCGGCTCAGCCCTACGGAGCTGACCGACATGAAAAAACAGATCGAGTATCTCCTACCCAAAGGACTCATCCGACCATCCACTTCACCGTACGGTGCCCTAGTACTCTTCACACCGAAACCGGACGGAAGTCTGCGCATGTGCATCGACTATCGAGCTCTTAACAAGCAGACCATCAAGAATAAATATCCGATACCGCGAATCAATAACCTGCTTGACCAGCTTCGGGGAGCTACAATATTTTCCAAACTGGATCTGCGGTCCGGATACTGGCAGATACGGATGGCGGACAACTCTATCCACAAAACTGCTTTCCGAACTCGGTATGGATCGTACGAGTATTTGGTAATGCCATCCGGACTCACCAACGCACCGGCAACGTTCCAAGCCGAAATGAACCACATTCTACGACCACTTTTGGACGAGTGCATGGTGGTATACCTGGACGACATACTCATCTACTCGCGCGACATGAAGCAGCACGTCGAACACCTGCGACGCGCCTTCGAAATTCTTCGACGAGAATGATTCTACGTCAAACTGTCCAAGAGCGAATTCACCATTGAGAAGGTCCAGTTCCTATGACACATGGTGAGCGCTCAAGGAGTTCACGTCGACCCCAAGAAAATCGAAGCCGTACGTACGTGGAAGACACCAAAGAATGTGAAGGGTTGCAGCAATTCCTAGGCTTCGCTAATTATTACAACAGGTTCGTGCCACAGTATGCGAAACTCGCAGCACCACTCACGAATCTGCTGAAGAAGAACACACCCTACAAATGGGATCCGAAGCACCAGGAAGCCGTGGAGCTGCTGAAACAAGCACTCACGTCCTCACCAGTACTCATCTTGCCAGATCCCAAACGCAATTACGTAATAGAAGCTGACGCCAGCGACCAGGCAGTGGGAGCAGTCTTAATGCAAGATCAAGGGAATGGGCTGCAACCTATCGCCTACCTGAGTAAGAAACTACACGGGGAAGAACTCAACTACCCGATACACTACAAGGAGGCCCTGGCTATCATCATCGCCTTCAAAGCGTGGAGATATTATCTCGAAGGACGAAGAACAACCGTCTACACTTCCGCTTACGCCTGCCAGCTATATGGAAGATTCACAACGCCTTCCATGTCCAACTTCTGAAGCCCTATCAGGATCCAAACACGATCTTCGTCGGACGCCAACCGCCGCCGCCGCCGCCCGTCCTCGTCCAAATGAACCCGAGTACGAGGTCGAGTCCGTGCTTGCATACCGCCGTCGTCGAAATGGCACCGTGGAGCTTCTCATCCGTTGGAAGGGCTATGATCCTTTTGAGGATATCTAAGTACCTGAGTCCGATATGGGTAATGCCCGTCGTCCTCTGCATGACTACCTTATAAAGCAGGGTGTTACTTCTACCACCAAGCTTTGAGGGGGGGACGTGTGAGAGTACGACCCCGTTACACCACTTGTCCCATTTTCTTATTTCCTTCCTCTTTCAATTCTCTTTTTATCTCATCTCATTTGGTTTCCTATTCTCCCTTTTCCATTACCCTTTGGTTTATCCTGCTATTATAATTATATAACCGACCAGGCTTGGAATGTACTGGTACGCTATATCTAGCGTAATTCTGCCGTAATTCCTTGAAGCCAATGGCCTCGCGTGGCTATACGCACGGTGATTCTATCTTCTAGAATGGTCTATTCCCGTAGGATAAGATAAACCTGGTTACCTGATGTACTCTGGAAGTATAAAAGCGCCTTGTACTGATCGATAGTGCAATCTTTCCTCGAGTCATTCGATCCTATGACAAGAACCCTCTCCAGCCCCAGCGGCACCCCAAGGCCCGCCGGGACAGACCACGCCAGGAGCCGCAGGACGAACACCCTCCTTTGCGCCAGCACCCCCAGAGGCCAAGAGCGGCAGCGACGGCGGCGGCGCCGGCGGCTGCGACGGCGGCGGCGGCGGCGACGACGACGGCGGCAGCGGCGACTACGACAGCGAGGGCGGAGACACCAGGGAAGGGAGACGCGGCAAAGGCGGGGCGGGGGGACCACCAGAGTCAGCAGACTCCTCAACAGGGATAACTGACAGGAGGGGAGTGACATGGGAGACACCAGATGGGGCAGGACGAGGCGGGAGGGGAGGAGGGGCTACCGGGGGAGAGGGGGCAAGTAACAGGAGGGGGGAAACCGGGAGACCTCGATGAGGGAAGCGACGGTAGAAGGAGACGGACTCGTCAAAGGTGACGTCACGAGAGTGGAGGAAGCGGTGAGACTGCGGGTGGTAGAACAGCCTGTCAGATGAGTCCAGGGGGAAATCAAGGAAGACACAGGGGACAGTGCGGGCAGTGAGCTTGTCCGTGCCAGAGGCACGAACGTGAGCAAGGCAGCCCCAGACGTGGAACGCAGACGCGTCACCGGGGGACCCGGTCCAAAGGAGGGTCGGCGAAACCTGCGGCCGCTGGGAGCGTGGCCACAAGTTAAGCTGGTGAGCGGCGTAGCGAACGGCGAACGGCCGCAGAAAATGGGGTGCACCGGTATGGATCATGGAGGTACGTGCCACCTCCATGACCAAGCCGATGCGACGCTTAGCAATGCTGTGGCGAGTCCAGCAAGGTGTACGACTGGGTGATGCCCTCCGCATTACAGAACTGTCCAAGCCGACCAGAAGTGAACTCGCCGCCACGGTCAGAGTGGAGACACAACACGGGAAGACCGCGGTGAAGATGCGCAGCCACAACCCACGGGAGAAGAACGTCGGGCACGTCGGCCTTCCGCTCCAGAGGAAACACCGTGGTGTAGCGCATGTAGTCGTCGACGAGCACAAGAAAGTAGCGCTCGCCACACGGTCCGAGGACGGGGGCTGGGCCCCAAACGTCCAGGTGCAGGTTCTGAAGGGGAGCAGTAGCAGGGCGAAGCGAGGAGGAGTGAGGGGCACGGCGGAGCCGGCCCTCGACGCAGGGCGTGCACGGTGGAGCAGACGAGAGGGGAAGGGCGGGGAGTGACGCGGGGAGGCCTAAGAGAAGACCGTGCTGAGACATGTGACGCAGACGCGGGAGTGCAGGGTGACCTAGGCGGTGGTGCCACAAAAGGGACGGGTGAGTGAGAGACCGACATGAGCAAGCTGCAACGACCTGGGAGGACGCACCAAACGGAGGGGGAGTGGTGTCGAGGGTAAACAGACCGGATATCAGGTCCCAAGGGAACGTCGCAAGGGGGGAACCTATGGCAGCCTCGGTACAGACAGCAAACCGCTCGTGCCCAGGGAACGTGGTGGTGACGCCGAGGTCCTGAAGACAGCCGACACCAACCAGGTTCCTCGAGAAAGAGGGAATGTGGAGGCCAGTAAGGGAGCTGGAGGGAACGGCGGGACAGGGAAGGGAAGTGGAGCTGCGAGCGACGACAGGACCACCAGAGGGGTCGGCGAGTGTGACAACAGCAGGCGCAACAAGTGGTGCGAGCGTGGAGCGGTCTAGGAAGAAACAGGCAGAAGCACCGGAGTTGAGAGTGAAGGACAGCGAGGCAGTGGCGAAGGCTAGGAATGGAGCCGGTGCAGAACCTAGGCTAGGCAAACTAGGCAGTCCTACGCCTGACACAGCAGGGGAGGCTAAGCTACACAAGGGTGAGACACCTAAACTAGAGTACACAGGGTAATAAGATCCAGCAACACTAGAAGCGTCAGCATTCAAAGCATGCAAAGCAGCACCTATCTGATCCATATCTAACTCAAAGATCGGCACGCCCTGGCGAAGCAGGCTGTGCCAGTCGGGGAGGTCCGGGGCCGGGCCAAAGCGACGATGAAATAGATCGTCGAGGCGGCAGAAACAGCGGGCGGTCGGGTGCGGGCGGCGGTACAGAGTGCCGCGGAGAGGCCCGGTCTGAAGCTGGTACTGGCAGGTCACAGCACTTGAGCTGCCGGTAGACGCCAAGCTGCGCGGGCCACCACCTCGGCCACCACCGCCGGAGGTGCCGGGCCAACCAGGTGGGAGATGAGCCCACGGCTGCGATGGCTGCTGCTGGGACGGCGGCGGCTGCTGCTGGGGCTGCTCCGGCTGCGAAGGCGACTGCATCTGCTCCTGCCCACCAGTGGTAGTCCCCTCAGGTGGACTACCGTCACCACCACCACTACCACCACCACCAGTGCCACCACCACGACCTCCCTGGCGGCCACGGCCACTGCGGCACGGACGCTGCTGCGGGTGGACCGCAGCAGCCGTCTCGGTAAGAGGGGTCGCAGTGGCGACCGCAGCCGAAACGTCAGTAAACGTGCACTGGGAGGGGGCACAGCCGTGAAAGATAGAGACTGCCGGCGCACCGCTCGACTGAGCGATAGTGCGCTGGCGCGTCTCGATCTCGGTGAGGGTGTCGACAAAGGCGGTCAGTGTGAGGTCACCTGGGTGCTGGCTAAGGAAGCGGTCGCGGGCACTAGCTAGGCGGTCCGGCAGGCGCATGGCGATAAAATAGAGGGTCATGCAGAATGTGAGGGGGGAGCGCAGTGAGCTGGGCAGCAGTGCTGGCAGTGCGATAGTGAGTCTCTAGGGCACGCAAGTGAGTGGCAAAGTCTGCGACAGTAGGGAAGGCAGTAAGGTCTGGGAACAGCACCAGGAAGTGCAGGCGGCCGGCAGAAACGGATGCAGGTGTGGAATAGCGAGCAATAACAGCGCCTATATAAGCTTTGGCCGTATCAATCGTAGCGAAACGCGAGCGCTCAGTACAGGGAGGGCGTGACTGATAGCAACCTGAGCTACTCCATCGCGTGAGTCCCAGACCGCACAGGCAAGCACAGCAGTAGAGAAAGCCTCACTCTCAGCGGAGGTGGGGTCAGCAGGGAGGGGAGCAGGTGCAGGGGGGCGGGGGAGCAAGCCATTAGCATGGACAACTAGTGAGTGTCCATCCTGGCGCTGACCTGTAAGCTGACGGCGGAGATCGGAGAGCCAGGCCGCGAAGTCAACCGCGTGGCGCTCAGCGTCCAGGCGGAGCACGAAGTCAGCCATCGTGTAGGGGCAGCGATACAGCTCCTCAGCGACACAGCGGCACAGCTCCACAGCTCGGCAGGAGCACAGCGGCACGGGGACACGGCGGCAGCACTCTCTAGTAGGGCGGCTGCGGGGCACCCCAGCGCGGGCTAGCAGAGGACACGGGGCCCGAGGTGGCACGGCAGGCCGAGCAGGCACGACAAGGGGCCGGGCTGGCGCTGAAAACCGGGTAGGCGCTAGGAGGGGCCGGGCGGGCGCAGTGGGACCGGGCGGGCGCTAGGAGGGGCCTAGCAAGCTCGGGGCGGCCGGGCAGGCGCGACTGGGGGCCGGGCGGGCGCGAGGAGGGGTCGGGCGGCGCTAGGAAGAGGCCGGGCGGGCGCTGCTGGGGCCGGCTAGGAGCGGGCTCGACGGTCAGTGGGCCCGCCAGGAGCGAGCGCGTGGCGCCAGAGGGGGCCAGCTAGGAGCGGGCGCGACGGCCAGTGGGGCCAGCTAGGGGCGGGCGCGAACGGCCAGGGGGCTGGCTAGGAGCGGGCGCTAACGGCCTGGGGGCCGGTTGGGGGCGGACGTGACGGCCAAGGGGCCGGCTAGGGGCGGATGCGATGGCCAAGGGGCCAGCTAGGGGCGGACGCGTCGGCAGAGGGCCGGCTAGGGGCGGTCGCGACGGACAGGGGGGCCAGCTAGGGGCGGACGCGACGGCCAGGTGGCCGACTAGGGGCGGACGCGACGGCCAGGGGGCCGACTAGGGGCGAACGTGACGGCTAGGGGGCCAGCTGAGGGCGGACGCGACGGCCAGGGGGCCGACTAGGGGCGGACGCGACGGCCAAGGGGCCAGCTAGGGGCGGACGCGACGGCCAGGGGGCCGGCTAGGGGCGGACGCGACGGCCGGGAGGCTGACTAGGGGCGGACGCGACGGCCAGGGGGGCGACTAGGGGCGGACGCGACGGCCAGGGGGCCAGCTGAGGGCGGACGGGATGGCCAGGGGGCCGACTAGGGGCTGACGTGACGGCCAAGGGGCCGACTAGGGGCGGACGCGACGGCCAAGGGGCCGACTAGGGGCGAACGCGACGGCCAGGTGGCCAGCTAGGGGCGGACGCGACGGCCAGGGGGCCGACTAGGGGCGGACGCGACGGCCAGGGGGCCGACTAGGGGCGGACACGACGGCCAGGGGGCCAGCTGAGGGCGGACGCGACGGCCAGGGGGCCGACTAGGGGCGGACGCGACGGCCAAGGGGCCAGCTAGGGGCGGACGCGACGGCCAGGGGGGCGGCTAGGGCCAGGCGAGAGACTAGGGCGCGGGCGGAAGCGGGCGGGGGAACCTAACCTACTCGATACCATGTTAGAATACGTGAATGGTTTACTAGAAGGGAAAACATGACACATATAGCAGTTGGGTTGTACTCACTAGGAGCACACACTGATACTAGCCTATAACTTCTACATGGATAACATGTATGAGTTGACACCTGTATCTCACATTCTAGCTAACAATTCTACTCTGAGATGGTATCACACGCTAGGTTAGGTCCTCCCCGCCCACCCGCACTTCCACTTTGGTCCTAGCCCTAGCCGCCCGTACCTAGCCGCCCATCTCTAGCTGCCCGTTTCGAGCTGACCATTTCAAGCCGCCCTTCGCTAGCCGCCCGTAGCCCCGCGCCCACTGGCCCCGCGATCGTCAGCACCCGCCCGCTGGCCCTGAGCTCGCTGGCCCCGCACCTGCTGGCCCCGCGCATGCCAGCCCCGTGCTCGCTGGCCCCGCGCCCGCCTGCACCGCACCGCTGGCCTCAATTTTGCCCGACCCGCGCCCGTTGGCCCTGCTTTCACCAGCCCCGCGCATGCTGGCCCCGATTTCGCCAGCCCCGCGCCCGCTGGCCCCGCATTCGCTAGCCCCGCGCCCGCTGGCCTCGCATTCACCAGCCCCTCGACGACGGCCTCGTGTCCCGCTGACCCCGATTTCGCCCGCCCCGCGCCCGCTGGCCCTGCTTTCACTAGCCCCACGCCCGCTGGCCCCGTGCCCGCTGGCCTCACATTCGGCAGCCCCTCGCCACCTGCCGCATGTCCCGCTGGCCCCTGCGCCTTCTAGTCCCCCGCCTGCTGACCCTGCGCCCGTTAGGCCCGTGCCCTTCAGCCCCGCGCCTGCTGGCCCTGCACCCGCCAGCCCCGCGCCCGCCAACCCTGCGCCTGCTGGCCCTGCGCCCGCGAGCCCCGCGCCTGCTGGCCCTGCTTCAGCTGCTCCCTCGCCGACCGTAGCTCCGCTGCTCCCAGCCTGCCAGGACCCTTCCTACCGCCGAGCGGCGCTGACCCGTCGACCTTGGCTCCTCCTCTGAGTCGGCGCTCCCGCCGGCCGGCTCCACCGCTCTCCACCGCACTCTACCACTCTCCACCGCACTCCACTGCTCTCCACTACACTCCACCACACTCCACCACTCTACACCGCACTCCACTGCACTCCACAGCTCTCCACCGCTCTCCATCGCACTCCACCGCTCCCCCCTGCTCTCCACCGCCCTCCTCCGCACACCCTCCTCCCCTTGTCAGCGGCAATCAGCTGCTGCAGCCGTGGTGATGACGGACTCTCTGCTCCGCCTGGACGTGGAGAGCCGGGCTGTTGAGTTTGAGACGTGGCTCGTCGACCTCCGCCGCCAGCTGACCTGTCAGCGCCAGTGGCCGTCCATGTCGACGGTAAGTTCCCGCACCCTGCCACGTCCGCTGCCCTCCCTAACGCCCCCACGTGTGCTGAGCGTGAGGCTTTTGTTGCTGCTGAGCTTGCCTGTGCTGTCTGGGAGTCGCGCGACGCCGTTGCATAGCTTGCCATTAGTTACGCCATCCCCCTGTCTGAGCGTCCCCGCTTTATGGCTGTAGCAAACGCCAATGAATACTTAGATGCCGTCATCGCGCACTATTCCACTCCCTCCTCAGCCTCTGCCGGGGCGTCTAATCCTCCCCATGCTGCTCCCAGACCCTGCCTCCTTCCCCTATATCGTTGACCTTGCAACTCACCTCCGCGCACTGGAGAATAGCTACTGCGTCGTGCCGCTTCCGCTCACTGCCTTCCCGCCGCCGCTTTGCGCTATCCTTTACCTCATAGCCATGGCGGCATCGTGGAGGCCCACTCGCTCATCGTTTATTGCCCAGTCTAGCTGTGAGACTGAGATCTACGCCGGTGCCATGGCGGCACAGGAGCCCCGCTGACTGGTTTTCTTGCTCAGATGCTTATGTGAGCAGCCTAACTCTGCCCCAGTCCTGGACGCTGACAAAAGGGCCATGATCCTCCAGTGCCCGGAGCCTCGAGTGGAGGGCAGAGCAAAGCATATCCAGCTGCAATTCTTCCTCGTGCGCGAGCTACAGCAGCGCCGCGAGGCCCGCGTAGTACACTTGGCCTCCGGTGCCAACACAGCTGATATCTTTACGAAGGCCCTTGCGCTTAAAAACCATCAGCGACACTGTGTACGGCTTGGTCTAGTTCCTGTAGCTTCTCACTTGCTAGGACCTTGATTGTGTACTATATCTTATATGATCCTGACAGTCCTCGTGGCTCCTGTTCCAGTGGTTGGACTAGTACTTCCGACCTGTGTTACTCTCGTTTAGTTTGTACTTTTGCTGACATGTCTTCGAACCCTTGCGTCAGAGGCTGGACTAGTATTGCCTCCCTGAGCTGCATGTCTCTTTCCCGGCACTGCCCCTCATCTAGCCTAGGGGGTGTGTCAAACTTATATGTATATGTTACTATAGACTAGATAGGTGTATTCACTTAGAGAGTACAACCCCTTAGACAAAACCATCTTGTATCTCACATTCTAGCTAACAATTCTACTCTAAGACTACCTTCTCCTTTGCATATTTCCCCCAATCTTTCTCCATAGTTATGTCCCTCCCTCCATCCTCCTCCCCTCCCCCTTTCCATCCACCACCTCTCTCCTCTCTTTCCGTCCCCAACCCCTTCCACTTGACCCCCTTTTCCCCTGTCTTTCTCCCACTACCATGTTTCTCTCTCTCTCTCTCTCTCTCTCTCTCTCTCTCTCTCTCTCTCTCTCTCTCTCTCTCTCTCTCTCTCTCTCTCTCTCTCTCTCTCGCCGTCCTGTCCGCTGTGGCGTGGCCCCATCCATACCCCCTCAACATCTCTTCCTGTCCCACATATCTCAAACACATGCACAAGGAG
Organism: Closterium sp. NIES-67; assembly: GCA_027943415.1. Taxonomy (NCBI): domain Eukaryota; kingdom Viridiplantae; phylum Streptophyta; class Zygnematophyceae; order Desmidiales; family Closteriaceae; genus Closterium; species Closterium sp. NIES-67. Next base: position 59,197 of record BQMB01000802.1, read on the forward strand.
CATGCGCTACCCACCAACTGGAATATTGCAACTGTAAATCACAAACACTTAAAAAAACGAGAACAAAGAGCCAAGGAAGAAAACATAAACAATGTCTAACTTTTTCAAACCATCAAAGTGCGTCCTTGATACAATTGAGCATTAGAGGACAAATAGTGGTGCTTGAGCTGAGTGTCTCAAAAGGGTGCCGCTAATGGGTGAGCCTGAAATCAGGATAACTGTATGGGAGATCGCACAACCTCCTCTAGCCCAGCTGGCGTACTGTACGCTGCTCCTTCTGTAGCTTCCCACGTGTTGCAATTGCCCTAGTCAAGTCCGCATACAGTTATCGTACAGCTCCGTTTCATTCCGCCACCCCCGCCTCGCGCGGGCTCCGCGGTCTTGAGTAGCGGCCGCATCGCACTAACGCAACGGATTGCAGGCAATTTGCTGTCGCACGCTTTGGGGGCAATTCTTGTTGCGCGCACCTGGCGCTGCTGTCCTTGTGTCCTGGTTTGCCCCGCCTAATCATCAGGTCATTTGCGGTCATCCACATTCTCTCTCTCCATTCCCCTCGCCTAATCACTGCCAGAACTCCACTGTTCTCCCGCCCCACCCCCTCAGTCGTCCCCCTCGTCCCCGAGTCCGACCCCCGACCGCCCGCGAATCCGACCCGCGAACCGTCCGCATAGCATGCAAGCAACCAACCAATCCCACTCAGTCGCAGTCGAAATTCATCTTCTCCGCCGGTTGCGGCGGCCAGCCGAGTTTCAGAATGACGCGTTCCCTTCAATCCGTCCTTCCGATCCCCCCCGTCCAAATCACGATGCCCACGGCATCCTGCTCTCGCGAGCCCTTCATTTTCCTCCATCCCTCGGCTCACAGCCATCCTCCTTCGCCTTCTGGTTCGCGTTCCAGTAATTCGAGCAAGCCTGCGTCGCGTATCTCTTTTTCGGGCTACAGACGCACACAATCTCACGATCATCGCAACATCCTCACGGGCTCCAGGTGGCATGACATTACTGCTAGTGACCTTATCCTGCGACGTTTTGGAAAAGAAGTGCCGCCTTCGCTGGCGATTTTTAAAGTCATCGCGTCCAGCTGAACTGTGTTGTGTGCCTTGCTGCGCCATCATGCCCATGCACCAGCGTCATCCTCACATCACATACAGCTAGAATTCCTTCAGCCCCTCCGTCTCACTCCTTACTCCCTTCAATCCAGCCAGATTCGCGTTCACCCTAAAACTCTTCTTTTTTCTCGAGTCCTGGCGGAAGCCATTCTTACCCAGAACGTACGTCAGCTCCGATTATTCCGTTGACGTTGTCCTTTTCCGCCGCTTCGAGTCCATTCCCGTGTTTAACTACCACTCGCGGGTCCTCGTGTTTTACACCTCGCGGGCCCTGCACGTTCGTAACCGTTTGTGTCCGAATCTGAGCTTGCCAGCCGGCATCTCGCTGACGGTTGGAGTAAACAGCGTCACAGCAGGCGCTCGCGGCGCCTAAGATACAGACTAGCGGCGCTCGCGGTAGCACATTTTCCGCTACTAGAAGCGCCTATTGCCTTAACGCCCGCTGCATTGCCTATCTCTTCTTCCGTAAGACGCCAGAAAAGGCACGAGATTTTGGTCCCTGCCGCTCCGCAGCCCTGCGACCGCAGCTCGGCGCGCAGCGGCGCAGCGCATAAGCCCTAACGAGTCCGGACCTTGCGGCGCTGATCGCACCCGTCAAATGCAGCCGCGTGGCTGGACTCGGCGCCAGATTCCACCTGCCATGGCGGCGAGGAGGCACCAACCTGCGCAGCTCATCTGAGTCATCTCTATAGATTCGCAAAGATCGGCCAGCTGGATTCGATCCTAGGCACAAGGAAACTGGCGGCTCCGCGCGCCGGGACACGCGAGAGCACTACAGGGCGCATTGCAGAGAAAGAAAGGAGGAGCACCGCTGGTATTACTACCACTACACTACTACTACTTCTACAAGGGACGATCGGCGATGCGAATGGCGGATGTGAGGGCGTCCCACAACCACGGCCACGGCCACGAGCACGAGCACGGCGGGACTGTCGTGGTCGAGTCGCCGCGTGTTACGCCCGGAATGCTGCAAGCGCCCGGGCTTCCCCTTCAATACGGGCTGCGGCAGATGCCGCATTTCCTGCCGTATCACCCGACGCAGACGTTCCACCAGCAGCAGCAGCACCAGCACCACCAGCAGCAGCAGCAGCACCAGCAGCAGCAGCACCAGCAGCAGCAGCACCAGCAGCAGCACCAGCAGCATCAGCAGCAGCAGCAGCAGCAGCAGCAGTTCGAGGACGCAGGCTTCACTAAACAGTACGGCAGTTCCAGCGGCGCTTCTGGCGCTGCCGGGCGATGGCTACCCACGCCGCCGCCGCCGCCGTCGTCGGCGGCGGCGCCGCCGCTGCTGCAAGATGTCGCAGCGACAAGGACGACGGTCGGGAGCGCGTCCGACGTGGCAGCGTGGCCAGCGGGAGGCGCGGGAATAGCGCCAAGTTGCGGGATCAGCGCCGCGGGGCCTCTCCGCCTGCCGCGCAACTCCCCCGCCCCCCCGTTCGCTTCGATCCCCTCCGCCTCCGCCATTTCCTCCTCCGCCTCCGCTAAACCGCTCGCCCTGCGCCTCCCTGTCGCCGCCGTTTCCGCCGCCGCCGCCGCCTGTCCTCCCGCCGCTGCCACGGGCTTTTCGGCCGCGGCTCCGTTATGCTCTCCTTCGATATACTCATCAAGCGCATCCTCTCCCTCGTCGTCGCTCCCGCTCCCCACGCCCACATCCGTCGCGCGCCTTCCCTCTTCCCCGTGGCCTGCGGCGTCCGACGGTCACAAGACCAGCATTTGCTTCTCCCGCACCTCCTTGCTTCTCTCCTCTCCCCTCTCGTCCCCCCTTACCTCCCCCCGGCCTTCCCCGCGCCAGTCCTCGCTTCCGCCGCCCCTCCCGTCTCCGCTCCCGCCGTCTCTCCCGTCCCCCGTCGCGCTGCCCGGCGGAGCGTCGCTCTGCACCATTATCCGCCAGCGCCTCGCCCGCGCGGCCGCTTCCGCCGAAGGTTCCACCAGCGGCGTGGCGGCGCATCGGGGAGCGCTTGCGACCCATGCGACTCATGCGACCCAGGCGTGCGTGGGCGAGGTGTCGGCACTACCAGCGCTGCGACAAGGCGCGGACGACTCGACGCACTGCGTGCGACAGCAGCAACCGCAACGATCGCAACAGGGGATACAGACGATTCTACAGCCTCCGTCGCTGCCGCAGCAGCAGCAGCAGCAGCAGCAAGGGCTGGGAGGAGAGACGCAACAGCATCAGAACGAGAGGAGAATCCACGGGGAGGCAGAGGGGAGACGATGCGGGGAGACGGCACGAGGCGTAGTGACGAGCGGATGGCTGGAGGATGCGCTCGCTTGCTCCGACGCTAGCACTGGCAATGCTGCTACAACTGGTGCAGCTGCTACAGCTGGTGCAGCTGCTACAGCTGGTGCAGCTACAGCCGGTGCAGCTGCTACAGCCGGTGCAGCTGCTACAGCCCTTGCAGGGGCTACAGCAGCCATGCGCGGCACTGCATCTGATGGAGCCCACACGTCAGGGGTTACTGCAGCAGCGACGGCTGCTACTGAAACAGCCCCATCCACTGGTGCCAAGGCTGTGGCCGCTCCCACCCACCTCATGCAACTGGTCCTACCTCACCTGATGCTCCCTCCAACCCATCCCTCCTCTGCCACTCCTTCCCCTCTCCCCCTTGCTCCTGCTCCTGCTCCTGCTCCTGCTCCTGCTCCTACTCCTGCTCCTGCTCCTGCTCCTGCGTCCGCTCCTGTGCTCACCGCTGCTGCTGCATCGACGCCTGTGGTCACCCCCCTGCCTTCCTTTCAGGCCGGACCAGCCGCCCCACTCCCCTCTCCGTCTCCTTCCTCTGCTGCCGCCCCGCTGCCATCTCCATCCCCCCTCCTCTCCGCCTCCCTCGCCGCCTCCTGCGCTCGCCCGCTGCGCCTTCCCCAGGGCATCTGCCTGGCTCCTCCCCCCCCGGCCCCTGCTCCTGCCCCTGCCGTGCTCTCGAGCGCGGAGGCGCAGGCAGCTACCGCCTCATCGGATTCAGAAGCCGCTGCAGCAGCGGAAGCAGCAAAAGCAGCAGAAGCAGCAGAAGCAGCAAACAGACACACATATACACCAGAAACAGCAGTCGAAGCCACAGCAGCGGCAGCAGCAGTGGCAGTAGGTGGAAAGGGACGTGAGACGGGGTGTGGATCGGGGGTTACGGGCGCGATGAGAACAGCCGCAGGTGATGCACCAATGGTATCGGCGGCAGCGGCAGTGGCAGCAACAGCAGCAGAAGCGGCAGCAGCAGCAGCAGCAGGCGATGATAATTGCAGGAGCTTCCCTGTCTGTGCCGCTCGGAGTGCGAGTGCGAGTGCGGAGGAGGAGAGGAGAGCGGCTGGGGCGACTGAGGGTGAGACACATGGCTTGAGTGACTCAGCTGCTGTAGCAGCAGCAGCACCACCACCACCACCACCACCACCACCACCACCACCACCAGCGACGGCGGCAGCAGCGGCGGCACCGGGTACAGAGCCGGAGGGGCTAGGGAGTCCCTACGGGCAGGGAGAGGAGACGGAAGGGAGAACGAGTGATGAGGCCCCTTTCGGGGGTACGCGGGGAGGTAGGGGAGGAGGAAGAGGGGGAAGGGGAGGCGGAGGGGGAGGGAGAGGCGGAAGGCAGCAGCAGCAGCCGAAGGAAGTGAGGGCGGCACGAGTGAAGGCGGAAGCAGAGGAGGAGCGGGATGGAGGGCAACTGGGGCCGGCAGGGGCTCACAGGGAGGTGCCTAGTGCGAGAGGCAGCAAGGGCAGGGGCCGGAAAGGGAAGAATAATGCAGGGAACGTGCCTGATGCTGCTGGTGTTGCTGGTGTTGCTGGTGTTGCTGGTGTTGCTGGTGCTGCTGCGGCTACTGCTGGCTGCCCAGCTGGTTTTGCTGCGGGCGATGCTGCTGCGGGCGGTGTTGTAGTGTGCAGTGGGCCAGGGGACGGGTCGGAGTGCGCTGGTGCTATGCAGCAGCAGCAGCAGCAGGTGGGGACGGCAGCAGGTGGGTGTGGTGGGAGAGGAGGCAAAGCAGGCATCAACGTGGGAATACGCCGACGACCAGCCAAGAGCAAGGCCACTGGTGGGGGCAGAGCGGGAGGAGGGGGGGGGGATGATGCTGGCGCTGGTTGTGGCAATGAGAGTGCGAAGGGAGTGAAAGCTGCGAAGGGCAGGAGGGGCGAGGCGAGAGGTGCAGCAGAGGAGCAGCAGAGCGGGGCAGGGAAGGAGGTGACTGAGGGAGGGAAGGAGGAGGCCGAGGAGGCAGCGGAGGAAGCAGCAGGCAAGCAGCGAGTCCGGGCGGGAAAGGCTTGCCGGAAAGGAGCCCGTGGCAAGGGGACACGTGCTGCTGCTGCTGCTGGTACTGGTACTGCTGGTACTGCTGGTACTGCTGGTGCTCGCACCACCAGCAGCGGGGATCATGACAACGAGGATAACGACGACGACGATGACAACGACGATGACGACGACGGGGAGAACGATGAGGACGCGCTCGGCCGCATGACCCAAGAGCAGATCGAGGCTCTGGAGGTGCGCTTTCAGCAGAACCGCCGCCTGGACACGGCGAGAAAGCTGGTGCTCGCGCAGGAGATCGGAGTGCGGCCGCGGCAGGTGTCGGTGTGGTTTCAGAACCGGCGTGCGCGGTGGCGGCAGAAGAAGAAGGAGAGCGACTTGAGCGCGATGCAGAGGGAGTATGGGCGGTTGAAAGTGGCGCGGGAGCAGCTCGGGGAGGACTATGAGCTGCTGAAGAAGGACTATGAGGATCTGCTGCTTCATAATGCGGCGTTGCATGACAAGGTGGATGATTTAATGGCGCATCTGGTGCAGCAGGGCTTGCTCACCTCTACCACGTCCTCGTGTCTGCGCGACGCTCTGCAGACGGCCGGCCAACTCTCTCCCACCATCACCACCACCAGCCCCCTGGCTTTCCCGAGCAACACTGCGACTGTCGAACCTGCCCCCGGGGCTGGCGCGGAGGCTCGGACGGACGGCATGGCGGCTGCCTCGGCAGCTGCCTCGGCTGTTGCGGCTTTCCCTTCCGCTGGTGCTTCTGCTGTAGCCTCTCCTGCAGGCGCTGGAGCGTGGGAAGGAGGGGGGGAAGGAAGAACAAGAGGCGGAGGAGGAGGAGGAGGAGGAGGAGGAGGAGGAGAGGAGGGGAGGAGGAGGAGGAGGAGGAGGAAGGAGGAGGAGGAGGAGGAGGAGGAGGAGGGAGGAGGAGGAGGAGGAGGAGGGAGGAGGAGGAGGAGGAGGAGGAGGAGGAGGAGGAGGAGGAGGAGGAGGAGGAGGAGGAGGAGGAGGAGGAGGAGGAGGAGGAGGAGGAGGAGGAGGAGGAGGAGGAGGAGGAGGAGGAGGAGGAGGAGGAGGAGGGAGGAGGAGGAGGAGGAGGAGGAGGAGGAGGAGGAGGAGGAGGAGGAGGAGGAGGAGGAGGAGGAGGAGGAGGAGGAGGAGGAGGAGGAGGAGGAGGAGGAGGAGGAGGAGGGAGGAGGAGGAGGAGGAGGAGGAGGAGGGGAGGAGGGAGGAGGAGGAGGAGGAGGAGGAGGAGGAGGAGGAGGAGGAGGAGGAGGAGGAGGAGGAGGAGGAGGAGGAGGAGGAGGAGGAGGAGGAGGAGGAGGAGGAGGAGGGGAGGAGGAGGAGGAGGAGGAGGGAGGAGGAGGAGGAGGAGGAGGAGGAGGAGGAGGAGGAGGAGGAGGAGGAGGAGGAGGAGGAGGAGGAGGAGGAGGAGGAGGAGGAGGAGGAGGAGGAGGAGGAGGAGGAGGAGGAGGAGGAGGAGGAGGAGGAGGAGGAGGAGGAGGAGGGAGGAGGAGGAGGAGGAGGAGGGAGGAGGAGGAGGAGGAGGAGGAGGAGGAGGAGGAGGAGGAGGAGGAGGAGGAGGAGGAGGGGAGGAGGAGGAGGAGGAGGAGGAGGAGGAGGAGGAGGAGGAGGAGGGAGGAGGAGGAGGAGGAGGAGGAGGAGGAGGAGGAGGAGGAGGAGGAGGGAGGAGGAGGGAGGAGGAGGAGGAGGAGGAGGAGGAGGAGGAGGAGGAGGAGGAGGAGGAGGAGGAGGAGGAGAGGAGGAGGGAGGAGGAGGAGGAGGAGGAGGAGGAGAGGAGGAGGAGGAGGAGGAGGAGGAGGAGGAGGAGGAGGAGGAGGAGGAGGAGGAGGAGGAGGGAGGAGGAGGAGGAGGAGGAGGAGGAGGAGGAGGAGGGAGGAGGAGGAGGAGGAGGAGGAGGAGGAGGAGGAGAGGAGGAGGAGGAGGAGGAGGAGGAGGAGGAGGAGGAGGAGGAGGAGGAGGAGGAGGAGGAGGGAGGAGGAGGAGGGAGGAGGAGGAGGAGGAGGAGGAGGAGGAGGAGGAGGGGAGTGGTTAAGACCAGGTGCAGCTAGCACAAGGGCAGATGCTGCTACAGCTGCAGGCAGTGCCGCCATTGGCACAGCCAGTGCGGCTACAGCAGCAGCGTCCGCCTCAGTAGCAGCCACTGGCCTATCGGAGCAGCCAGCCAGTGCGTTTTACCCCCAGCCGCCAGACATGCTCTTCGACTCCTGTCTGCCCCTACCTCTCCCTCCCGAACTGGACCCGGATCTTTTCAACCCCTGCCCGCCCGCCAGCCCAGGCAGCAGCAACCAGCACCTCGCATACACGTGCCGCTGCAGCCTTACCAGCGGCAGCGGAGGTGCTGCTGCTGGTGCTGGTGGTGCTGGTGGGGGGCCAGAAGGGTCTGCTTTGGGTGGGTCAGCAGCGATGGGGTACCCGACCTTCCTGTCCACGTCCCTGTCGTCCTCCCCTGCGTTCAGCATGGCTGCTGGGTGCTGCAGTGAATCCCACTGGAATCGCAGGGAGCGTGTCGATCGGCCGACGAACCTGCATTCTGTCTCTGCTGCTGCCTCTGTTGCTGCCTCTGTTGCTGCCTCTGCTACTGCCTCTGCTGCTGCCACTGTTGCTGCGTCTGCTGCTACGTCTGGTGCTGCGTCCTGTGCCATCCGGGAGGTAGGAGATGAGGATGGTAAGGGATGGGAAGGGGGGGATGGAGAAGAAAGAGAAAGATTAGGTAGGGGAGGAAGAGCAAGTTATTATTCTAGTCCCCCTCCTCCTCCTCCTCCTACTGCTGCTGCTGCTGCTGCTGCTGCTGGCCCTGCTACTGCTGCTTCTGTTGGAGCAACCACTGCATCTGCAGCAGCAGCCGCAGGTGCAGCTTCGAATGCTGCTGCTGGTCCTGCTGCTGCTGGCCCTGCTGCAGTAGCAGTAGCTGCTGGAGACCTCGTCCCAGACAGCCTGCCCCCCCCTTGGGCGTCCTCCCCCCAGCCTGCCCCTTTTGATGACGCCTCTTCCCAGGGGATGCAACCTCGCCCCGCCTCTCTTCTTCCTCCCTCTCTTCCTCTTGCTCCGTCCTCCACACCGAATGCACACATCCGGCTCGCTCCCAATGCTCGCTTCCGGGGGGGCCAGTTCCACGGCAATCCCGAGGCCTGCTTCAGCGATCCAATGCAGGGTGCTGCATGCGAGGACTGGACTCACGTCCAGGAGAGGAGGGATGGAGGAGGGGGAGGCGGAGGAGGGGGGGGAGGAGGAGGAGGAGGGGAGGGAGGAGGAAGAGGAGGAGGAGGCACGGGAGCGTTCGCCGTTCCTGACTGTTTCTTCCCTTCTGCAGCAAACTTAGCAGCACTGCGCGAGCACCTGGAGGGAGGTGAGAACGATAAAGATAACGCTAACGATGGTGGCTATCATGCCATCGCTTCAGCGCCCCTCGCTGCTGCTGCTGCTGCTGCTGAGGCGGCAGCAGCAGCTGCCTGTGCTGGCGCTGGTTCTGGCGCTGGTGTTGCAGGGTTGCCAGAAGCAGCGTTGATGCAGGAGTGGGGTGAAGGACTGGGAGGTGCATGTGAGCTGTATGCGCTGGACGAAGGGGATGGCCACGGGAGTAACAACACTGCCATGCAGCGACTTCACCACCACTATCAGCATCAGCAGCACCAGCAACAGCACCAGCAGCACCAGCTGCACCAGCAGCAGCACCAGCAGCACCATAGCCAGCAGCACGAGCTGTTGCGGCTGTTTGGGCAGCGGCAGGAGGAGGAGGGTGGGAAGCAGCGAGGGCGGGAGGGGAATGAGGCTGGGTGTGTTCGGGGGCAGGTGGAGCAAGAGCAGCAGGAGGAGCGGCAGCTGGTGCTGGAGTGGTCGCAGTGGCAGGAGACGCAATGCGCCGAGGAGGACGACTGGGACGGGGTGCATGCTGGTGATAGGTACGTTTGGGAGCGGTACGGTGGTGATGGGCGAGTAGGTGGAGGAGAGCAGGCCTGGAATGGTGGCATGGAAGGTGCAGATGAGGCTGTAGCAGCTGCTATTGGGGTGAGAGAGTACCATGCGCAGCACCTGCAGCAATACCAGCCACCGCAGGGATACCAACGGCAGCATGAGCAGCAGCAGCCGCAGCAGCAGGGACACGTACCCCTGATGCCCCACCGCTCGAGCTCGGCGCCTTCTCCTCCCTTGCCTTCTCCCCACACCCTCACTTCCAGTGCGAGCCGCAGCAGCGCCACTGGCATCAGTGGTTGCATGAGTGCTGCTGCTGCTGCTGCTGCTGCTGCTGCTGCTGCTGCTGCTGCAGGACTGCGAGGAGGGCAGGCAGTCAACGGCCACGGCCACGGAAAGGGAGGGGCCGGCGCCAGCGGTGGCAGGTGCGGGTGTGAGGAAGGGGAGGCGGTTACGGTGGGGAAAGACAGCCGATTGGGAAGTAGGGAGGGAAGCAACAGCGATGGGAGTGCTGACTTAGCACTGCAGCAGAGAGCTTTCAATGGCCGTGATCCTCACATAGGAGAGGCGACCTATGGGGCTTTGCCCCTGTGTGTAGAAGCAACCACGCCCCAAGCAGGGGTAGGAGATGCTTCTAAAATGGCCATGGCTGCGGAAGCCAGGAGCTTGGTGCGTGACGGCGGGCACCTCCAGGCGCTCCTTCCCCTGCGTGAGGAGGGTTGCCACCTTGGCCACGGGGGTCATCTAGACTTGAACTTGCTGGGCTTTCCTACGCCGCCTGCATCTCCGGGCTTTGATGGGGCAGCAAGGGCTGAAATTGACAACTTGGGTACTCAAGAAGCCGAAGCGATCTCGCTGATACACTGGGCTGATGAGCCTGCTGTCTTTTGAGATGTGGACGCAGGTTTTGGCGTTTTTTGTTGGATTAGATTTCCTTTTTTGATATGCTTGTGTTTTATTATACCCTTACATGAGCTGTTTGTAGGAAGGTGCTCCATTTGTGTCTCGCAAATGAAACAAGTTGGAGATGTAATGGTATGTATTATAACTCAGAGTATAGTGCAGAATACTATAGGGAAAAGTGATTACAGAATGTCCACAATAATGAGGCCTAGGGCTTATATAGTGCGAGTTGACCAGGGTTGAATATCGAGGGTTGGACCAGTCAAGGATTCGATAGTCCCGAGGGTGACGGGGTCAAAATGGGTTCGGAGCGACTCGGGATCAAGTTGGGGCCGAAAAGGTCGACGGGGGCTGGTTTGGCGCGAGAACCAAGGGCCGAGCCTGCAGACCTGAACTGTTAGCGTGTACTCGCTTTCGCGAGCCCCAGTAAGGAATCATAATTCCTTACATGTAAGACTAGAGGCATACTACCCCAAGACTGAAGTGTTACAAGCTCTGATTCACTCGGAAAACCAAGGTTTCCGTTGGACGTCGCGGCTGCTGCGGGATGATGGACCTCGCGCGATACGACGGCAGGAGATTGTTGGTGGCGGGAGGAAGTGAAATTTGTTGTGTTCCATTTCCCCATTGGTCCACCTTGCCCAACCAGATCGCGTTCGCTGAGTCCAACACCGATTTCGTGAACGAATAAACTTTACCTTGGGCAGTAGACGAGGGAAGAAGTCCCTCGCACCGTGATAAAAATATTTTAAACCGTGATGCATGACTCTCGCACCGAGGGTAGAGACTTTGGAGGCGAAGAAATTTTCCGATGGTGCGGCTCGGCTTGTGATTTGGCGGAAGAGCTCCAATAGCGCTCACGCCTTTGAGAAATCCCCAATGCGGCTCGCACATGACGTGGGGGTTCAACAAACTCAAACTCGGATGCTTGCAGTGGCGGTCGCCATTCATTCCTGACCGTGGCGGCGCACAACCGACCAAATCTCTCAGCCATTTCATGAGCGAGACGACGACAGCCAACAGAATGCACGGCACAGCAACATCTCCCTGATTGAAAGGCTTCCGTGTCGTTTGAGGGTGAAACGTCGATGTGAGCTGGATCGCCATCAGCGGTACCTCATACCTTTCAAAGCGCTACTTTCACAATCGAGAGCAATCTGATCGTCGTACTGCTAGCTCGAGCCCTATCAGGGCGCAGAACCTTCCGATGGAATGCCATATGCCTCTCCCGTGTCTTCGGTTGCAGTAGTCGCGCGAGCTTTGATCTCTAGCACACGTTTCCAAGTGCTGCCGTTGCCACTTCCTCGTTTCCGCCGCCTTGCTATTGCGACTTACATGTCCTAAGAATTCGATTACAGGCGGCCAGCACTTGCCCCTCCGTCCAGTAGTCAGCTCGACCAACGCCAGCTCTTGTATCCACTATCCCTGTTCCCTTCGTAACAGACCGCAAATAGCGACTCAGACGCTGCATATTGCGCCACACCGTTCTATAGTGGCCATTTCCGGTTCCTACCCCGTGAGTGGCCATGGCTTCATCTAGAGCATTCTCCCTTTACTCCTCAATTCCCTCAGCCGACGCCAACCATTCGTCTAGAATCCACCCACTCACCGACGACCCACCGTCAGCGAGTAAGCAGAAGCGTTTTGACACATGTTTCGGCGGGCCGCCGGACACCCCTCCCGATGGCCCCCCTTCCGCCAGCAAGCAGAAGCACCCGCCGCGCCGCAGGAGCATCTTGCGCCGCATGGGCGCGGCCGTGGACTTCGGGATTAACTACGTCTTTAGCGGGCTGGCGCGGGTGGTCGCGACGCATCCGATAGCCGTACTGGCGCTGATGATCGGGCTGGGCGTGCTGATGGCGTGCGGAGTGTTTAAGATGACCGTTGAGACCAATATAGAGGAGCTCTACACGCCCCAGGGCAACATCGCCTTCCAGAACCGGGTGAGGCTCGGTAAAGGCGGGTGAAAATGGGTACCGCTGGTAACGCTACGTAAGGTTGAGTAGACTGGTTTGGGCTGGAATAGGTTCGTGGTGCTAGCAGCACCCCTTTATCCCCTTCTCCGCATTTCTCTTCTGCACTTCTGTTCCCTTTCACAGCAATCCACGTGGTTTGATGTGCAGCCAGTGGTATTCTTGCGACTAAGGCAGGTGTCTCTCGGAGTCGAGGGACTCAGTAGGATACGTCAGGAGGAGTGTTTTGTTTTGTTTTTATGTTTTGTTCTGTTTTTTTTTTTTTTTTTTTTTTCCTGAACGAGCTTTCTCCTGTGCGTGTGTCAACCACGTGATCCGAAGCGCAGGACTACGTGGATTCGCTGTACGGCTACGAGGCGCTCGACGTGAAGGTCTTCGTTGTGTCCAAGGGCAACACCAACCGCACGCTGCTCACCAAACCCGCGCTGCTCGCGCTGCTCGACGTCTACGAGCTTATAACGAGGTAATCCAGCGAGTCCGCTTGCCAGGGAGGTTCTAGACCGGCGCTTTCCAATGCTGCGTTTTCTCCAGTCGTGTGCTGCTGAGAACCTGCAAAGGTTTTCTCCCCGGCCATCGCTTAGCGGCAACGATTTTAACTACTAGTGGCTCACTTAGCCCTCACCCTCTTCCCCCTCCCCCCTCCCCCCCCCCCTCCCCCTCACCTCGATCCCTCCCTCCTCTTTTACCCCCAAAATCCCTTCCCGCAATTTCCGTTTCGTTTTTTCCATTCCTTCGCCTGGCAGCGTGAATGCGACGTACAATGGGTCGACGTTCAACTACGCGGATCCGCGCATCTGCTACCGCCCGGGCGGGCAGAACACGCCGTGCCAGGTGGTCAGCGTGCTGGACTACTGGGGCTACTCGCGCGCAGCGATTCAGCGGGATAAAGACATCATGACGACCCTCAACAACCCCTTCGTGCTGGTGCGCACCAACCAACCCGTCGCTACTACTCTCTCGTCCAGGCTCTTCTTGCCAGTCCAGTCGTGCGCTCATTGCAACTTGTGAGCCTGTCGCCGCCCACGCTTTGATCACCTCCCTTCAAACTCAACGCACACGCACGGTTCGTCCCCTTCCCGCCCTACGACATTCCCCATCGTTTCCCCGTTCCCTTACCCTCCCCCCCTCCTTCCCCCTTCCCCCTTCCACCCCTCTCCGCTTCTTCCTCCCCGCCAGACGCGGTACGGGCAGCCGGTGCCGCAGGACTGGGTGGTGGGCGTGCAGACGAAGGACCCGGAGACGGGCGAGATCGCGGAGGCGAAGGCTTTTCTGCTGACCATGTTCGTGCAGAACAACAAGGGGTGCTCGGGCAGCAGCTGCAAGGACTACTACGTCGACGAGTGGCAGAAGGCCATCGACGCTCCCGTCAGAGCGGTGAGTCAGTGCTGGGGTGCGATGGGGAGTCGTAGCACATGTGCTGTGGTGATAGGGGTGCTCGGACAGCAGCTGCAAGGACTGCTGGGTCGACGAGTGGCACAAGGCTGTCGACGGACCCGTGCGAGCGGTGAGATGTTGCTAGGGCGCGCGATAGGGAGTGGTAGCGCAAGGGATGGGAGGGTGGTGTAGTGGTAGAGGGGATGGCAGCAGCTGCAAGGCCTTCGACGGACCCGTCAGAGCGGTGAGTTGTTGGGGGGGGAGCGCGCGCGTAAGCAGTTGACAGGCGAGTTTGACCGGAGAGCGACGAGTATCTCCTCTCCTACGGCTCGGAGGCGAATGGTCAGAGGCACCTCGCCGTACAGCAGAGAGGAGGAGTGGTAGAGCGATAGGATGCCCTGTCAAGAGTTTAGTGGGGGAAGGAGGTTGGTGGACGGGAAGAGGAGAGAGGCACCTCCCCGTAGGGCAGAGACGAGTGGTAAGAGGGACAGAATGTTCTGTTGAGAGGTAACTGGGGGAAGGGGAGATGGTGTGGGGGACGAGGAGAGCAACACGTCCCGTGCAGCAAAGCGGAGTGGTAGAGGGACAGGATGGCCTGTTGAGAGCGACGAGATCGACGGGTATCTGCGGTCGAACTCTGGCCAGCAGGCGCTCCGCCCCTTGCCCCGCCCCCCACCCCTAACGCCCCGTCCTCCCTCCCCCCCCCCCCCCGCAGTTCTCGAGCGACGAGATCGACGTGTACTTACTCTCCTACTGGGGCCAGCAGGCGGCGAGCGACAGCGCGATAACCGCGGACGTGAACCTCTACTTCGCGTCGGCGTTTCTCCTCCTCGCGTACAGCCTGCTCATCCTCTTCCGCCGCCACCCCGTGCACTCGCACTGCTACCTGGCGCTCGTCAACATGGCGTCCATCACGCTCGCCGTGCTGGGATCGTACGGCGTGTGCAGCCTGTGCGGGCTCAAGTTCAGCCTCGTCACGCAGTCGCTCGCGCTGCTGCTGCTGGGGCTGGGGACAGACGACATGCTCGTCACCATGGCGGCGCATGACGAGGTGAGCGGCCGGGCGAGCCTTCTTTCAATATATATGAATAATTTAAAACAGACAGCTGCTGCTGCTGGGGCTGGGCACAGACGACATGCTCGTGACCATGGCGGCCCACGAAGAGGTGAGGGAGGGGCGGGGAGGGGCGGGTGAGAGGGTGAGAGGGTGAGAGGGTGAGAGGGTGAGAGGGTGAGAGGGTGAGAGGGTGAGAGGGTGAGAGGGTGAGAGGGTGAGAGGGTGAGAGGGTGAGAGGGTGAGAGGGTGAGAGGGTGAGAGGGTGAGAGAGGGGTCAAATGGTTTCAGAGGTGGTGAGGTGATGCTCGTCGTGCCACCTGCTATCCTGTCCCGTGACAAATGGTCTCATGGTTGAAGCCTCCTCGGAAGGATTCGAGGTGACTTTTGAGTCGACTCAAAAGTCACCTCTTCGGAAGGATTCTTCACCTGCTATACAATCAATGGAGAAACCACGAAACCGCATCAATGGAAAGCACCACATCAATGGAAAGCACACCATTCTTTTCATCCTACCTGCCTTGGGAACCACCCAAGAATTACTCCGTTGCTTCTTTGTTCGTTCCGAGCATCATCATGACCCCGCCTCATCCTTCCCCCTTCCGCCTTCCCCCTTCCGCCAGACCGCGCGGGACTTCCCGAACGCGTCCGTCGTGGACCGGATCGTCGCGACGGTCTCGCGCGCGCGGCGCGGCGTGATCGTCGCAGCGCTCACCAACTTCGTCGCCTTCTGCACCGGCATAATCTCCGAGCTTCCCGCGCTGCGCGATTTCATGATCTACGCCGCCGTCGGCGTCGTGCTGGTCTTCGTCTACCAGTCCACGCTCTACGTCGCAGTGCTCACCCTAGATCTTAGGCGGCAGCGCGCGAACCGCCTCGACACGCTCTGCTGCGTCGTCAGCGCCGCCGGGCCCACCGACGGCTGCTGCGGGCGGCCGTACGATCGGAACAAGCCCGGGGTGGATCAGACGGTCATCGGGCACTGGCTGCCGGCGGTAATACTCCATCCCGTTGGAAAGGTCCTCGTCGTTTTATCGACGTTAGGGCTACTTGCCGTGGGAATCTACGGCGCGTGTAACGTTACGCAAAATTTTAACATTGACTGGATGGTCCCCGACGGCTCGTACGTGCGCGACGTGTACCGGATCCGATCGCAGACGTTCCCGCTCGCGTCCGGGCAGGGCGCGCTACCCGTGTACGTGTACACGACGAACCCGACGGCAAACTTCACGACGGTTACCAACACGTCGTCGGGCTCATCGCGACCCGAGGCGTGGGTCGTGCCCGCAGCAGCGGGAGACGCGGCGAGCGCGCCGATGGACTATTTTAAGATGCAGGACGAGCTGGCGGCGCTGGGCGTGCGGCTGCAGGAGGACCCGTACGTGTCGTTCTCGCCGCCCGTGCAGTCGTGGTTCGCCAACTACCTCATCTGGCTCTCCGCCTCGCCGCACGCGCCGCTTCTCGACGCCAACGGACGGTGAGCCCCGCACCCACCCCCGTTCCCCTCCATCCCGGCCCCCCACCCCCCCCCCTCCCTCACCCCCGCCCCCCCCCTGCACACCTCAGTGAGCCCCGCGAATTGGCGGTGGACGCGATGCCAACGAGGAACCTTGTCATGTCTCTCCCCTCGCCTCTCTGCTCCTCGCATTCCTCCCTTTCCCTCGCAATTTCCAGCTTCATCGCTCCCTTCACTCTGCTCCACTCCCCTGCCCCCTCTTATCTCAACTCGTACATTTCCGCCGGCCCTCCCCCCCCACCCCCCTCCCCCCCCCCCCCCCCCTCCACCCCGCCCACGTCGGAGTTGTGCTGCTCGTGGCTACACGAGTTCCGCGCAAGCCGGACGTGGTGTTACTGTGTCCAACCACCCCCCTTCCCCCCTTCCCCCCGCAGCCCGCCCACGTTGGAGCTGTTCTACGAGTGGCGCACGAGTTCCTGGGGTCGCTGAAACGCAAGCGCGCAAGCTGGGCGTGGTGTTACTTTGACCAACAATCCTCACTCCCCTTCCCTCTTCCCACTACCTCTCCCCATCACTTCTCCCCCCCCCCCCTCTCCCCTCCCGCAGTCCGCCCACGTCGGAGCTGTTCTACGAGTGGCTACATGAGTTCCTGGGGTCGGTGGGGCGGCGGTTCCGCCTGGACGTGGTGTTCGACCAGGGCAACTCCAGCGTCATCCTCTCCTCACGCATGTTCGCCATGACACGCGGCCTCAACAACAGCGGCCAGCAGGTCCGTCCGTCCGTCCGTCCGTCCTTCCGTCCGCCCATCTGCTTGACTGCCACCGGCTGCATTTGCTATGTTGTATCCTCTCCTGGTTCTTCTCCACTTGCTTTCCTCCTCTGCAATGTGCCATGCTCTTTATTCCACCACCCACCAGCACGTGCTCCTCTTAGCCCCATCTCCCCCATTCACCATCCCACCCCACACTCCCCACCTCACATCAGGTCGATGCCATGAACTCGATTCGCGCCTCCGCATCCTCAGCAGCGCCCACTCTGCAGGCTTTCGCGTACACGTTCCCCTTCATCTTCGTGGAGGGCTACGCCGTCATCCAGCCCGACACCGTCCTCGCCATCGCCATCGCAGGCGGGGTGGTGTTCGCCATCATGCTGCTGCTGCTCGCCGACCTCACCTGCAGCGTGCTCGTGGCGGTGATGGTGGCGGCCATTGGGATTGAGCTGGTTGGGTTCCTGTACTGGTTTGGACTCGCGTTTAATTCGGTGACGTCGATCACGCTGCTGCTGGCCATCGGGATTGCGGTGGACTACTCAGCTTTCACTGCCTTCTCGTTCCTCTCCCAGGTGTGTGTGTGTGTGGGGATGCGTGGGGATGTGGGGGGATGTGTGGGGGGATGTGTGGGGGGATGTGTGGGGGGATGTGTGGGGGGATGTGTGGGGGGATGTGTGGGGATGTGTGGGGATGTGTGGGGATGTGTGGGATGAGTTGCTATCATCTGCAGCCTCCATTCCCACTCTCCCTCGTGCATTGCTACGCATTAGTGACACGCACTCTGGGCTCCAAACACACACACGCACACACAAACGCTCACACTCTCGCATCTCCCCTTCATCCGCAACCCCGTTCCTCACTAGTCCACTCCGTGCTATGCTTTTCGACTCCCTCTGTCCCGTGCCCTGTGGGAATCAAACCACACCAGGTGGGCACGCGGCAGGAGCGGGCACGGCGGGCGCTGAACCACCTGGGCGTGGCGGTGTTCAACGGGGGCTTCTTCATGTTCCTCTCCATCCTCCCGCTCGCCCTCGCCAAGTCCTTCGTCTTCCAAACCTTCTTCAAGGTATGTCTGTGCCTCTGCCTCTGCGCCTGTGTCGGAAGCTGCACCCCGGTCTCACAGCCACAGCATCTTGGCAAGAAGCAGTACTGCATTCCCGGGCGTTCGGGATATCCTGCCCACCCAACCCCACCTGGTCCTAGACCCTTCCCATCCTTTTTTGTGCATGCCAAGTCTGTGGTGGCACCTTCCCCACCACAATCAACTCCTTGTTCCCCTCCCCCCCTTCCCCATCCACACCCCTCCCTCCAAAACCCCGTGGCTTATCAATCACCTCCCAATCCCCCCCCACTCCAGATGTTTTCGATGATTGTGGTGCTTGGTCTGTGGCATGGGCTGTGCACACTACCCGTGGTGCTATCCCTCATTGGCCCACCGCCGTTTGAAACGTCCGAGGAGGCGCACCAACTTCGGCAAGGCACAGCGTCGGCCCGAGTGGCTGATGCCGTAATGCCTGATGAGCTGCCAGGTGCTTGTTCAGGGAGTGCTTGTAGCGACATGGTGACTCCAGTGAAGCAAACTGTGTGTGCCACAATGCCCTCAGCTCCTGCTGTTGTCATGATGACAACGTTGTAACAAGATGAAGCTGCGGTGCTAGTGGTGCGAGTAATAAAATTGGTCATTGTTGGACATCTAGAAAGCCCTAGGCTTTCTACTCAATTTGCTGACTCTTAACATGCTATGGAGTGTCCGTTGGTTAGGGCTTGTGTGCCAAATTGGAGCTTGTCACAGTAGTTGATTGAGCTTCTCACTCCATAAGTAATTTCATTTATATAGTGAAATAACATGTATGGTACCGAATCTCTTGCACCATAAAAACTGAATGCGTTGTACAACATGACCTCCTCGCCGTTAATCAAAATCCAGAAGTGCCGTTTCGGTTGGGATAAGGGGCTAGCATCATGATGGGAAAATTATACGCTGGGTAACTCTTACTCTTCGATTTCCCGATTTAGCCGATCTTTTCTCATCTCAGTCAATGTTTTATCGAATCGAAACCAGCAGCGTCAAACGTTTTGTTCAGTTTGATGCCGCATGGCAAAATATTTCGACACGTGTCCCAGAAATGCCATGGTCTCAAAACATCGACAGATAAATCCTAAACGTCCAAATTTTGAAGAGAAAACTGCATATCTGGTAGATTTTCTGTCCCCGTAAACATTCGCACACAGCTACGCGACGCGTTATTGAGATACAGACATGTCGATTAGGGCAGCCTGAAACAAAATAAAACCCGCAGCAGCCCGTATATATACGGACATGTGAATTAGGGCAGACTGAAACAAAATAAAACCCGCAACGGCCCGATATTTCGACTTTGGGTGGCATCAACCCTAAAGACGAACAAAGCCGCGAGTTTAGAATTGATTCCACCGCGAGTCGCATGCGGGCTGCTGAAGGTTTGAGTTTTGTGGGCATCCCGAAAAACAAAATGTCAGAAATAGTAACATAAGACTAGTTTACACCTTGAAGAATGGCTTGTTAAATTTCAGCAACGAAAATAATGTTTTTCCATTCGGGGATTTTTGTAACAGGCAGTAAATTCGCACACGTTCATTGCGCAATTTGTGTGCGCTTCGTCTGCTCACTGTTTCTAGCCACAAAAAGACAACACTTGGCTAAGTCAATTTCACAAATATAATCTACCGTGAAATTTGAATGTGAGTGAAATTGAATGTTTTTCTTCAGATAGATTTTCTACTGGTTTGTCACTAGGTGGTGGAGCCCCTCACATCTCAACTCAAGCGGAGACGGAATTCTCAAGAGACACAAAAATGATACACGCCACGCCATCTGTTCTTGTTCTGAAGCTGAGGAGGCAGGAGCTACGGTAGGTGCCGTCCGTTTCCGTCGCTCTCCGTCAACGCCTCTATCGCTCGCTCTCCATTCACCTTTACACCTGCCTTACCGTTTCGTCTCGCCACCGCCTGTCGTAGATGCCTCCTACCTTCACCTTACGAGCCATTCGCTCTCAAGTGATCGCAAGCCTTTTCCTCGAGATTCGTTTGGCGAGACGATGGCGGACGAGGAAAGCTAGAGTATGTACTACCACCCGTTGACTGACGCGCCTTGTTGCGCTTTGTTCCGTCGCACGGCAATGACCGATTCGTTAAAAGAGTCTTGATTGGCCTCACTTCCCGCTTTATTCAAGCAACAGGCAGCCCACTGATCGCTCCGTTCCTGGCGCGTCCGATCTGATGGATCCGACGGCGCCCATCGCTTTCTGCGAAGCTTCAATCCACGCCGTCGATTCCCCTGTCGAGCCCTGCGTAGCGGAACCTGCAACACCTGCAAAGACTGGCTTCCCTCATCAGCCTTCTGCTGCTGTCTCCGACACAGAGCCCCCTAGTGAAGCAATAGCGACTAGTTTTACGCAGTCCCCTACAGATCCCCCTGCAGAGCCCCTGACAGAGCCCCTGACAGAGCCCCTGACAGAGCCCCTGACAGAGCCCCTGACAGAGCCCCTGACGGAGCTTCCTACAAACCCCCCTGCAGAGTCATCTGTAGCGGGAATCACGGCCGTCCAACGTCCGCTTCGTTCATCCACTTCATTCACACCGTCTCCTGCTTCCGCTTCTTCGACCGCATCCTCGCTGCACGCCTCCTCGATTGTGATCGCGTCTCCCTCCGCGTCGCTCGCCGCATCGTCCATACCCCCCTCCTCGTCCTCCTCGTCTACCTTCTTCTCCAATCCCCCCTCTGCCAATCCCTTGTCTAATCCCTCAGCCAATTTCTCTGCCAACCACTCCAACTCCCTTTCCGCATGGTCCCCATGGCATCTCCTCCTCTCCTATTTCGCATCCCCACCCTCTCCCTCTCTCCCATGCGACGACGTCCTTACATCCGATCGCCTGCTCGCGCCGCTCCCGCTCCCCCCTGGCACTAAGAAGAGCGTATTCGCGCTGCGGCACCCTGTCAGCGGCGCGGTCGTCTATGTGGTCCCCACGACCTTCCTCTCGCGCCAGTCGGAGCAGGACACGTGGCAGTTGATCTCCGCCGTGCGGCCTGACGTGGTGGTGGCCCAGGTGTCGCTCTATGACCGGCTGCTGCTGCTGGAAGGGGAGATGGGGAGATTGCCAGATGCAAGCGCGCGGGGGAGGGGAGAGGGTAGTGATTGCACAGGCGACGGAGAGGGAGAAAGGGAGGGAGAAGGGGGAGAAGAAGGGGGAGCAGCGGTCAGAGACGCAGCAGGTAACGAAGGAAGGGATGAAAAAGGCCGAGAGAGAGGGGGACAGGCAAGCAGAAACAGAAGAAAGCCAGCAGCAGCAGAATCAGCGCAACCATCACCAGCAGCAGCAGCAGCAGCAGCAGGGCTACAACAGCAGCAGCAAGTCGAGCAGACGGCCAGAGGGCAGTTACCTTCAACGGCAGTGGGCGTGGTGGCATGCGCAGCGCTGCAGCGCGTGGACGGCGCGAGCATGCGGCGGTGGGGCGTGCAGCACCTGGTGGAAACCATCTTCGGCGCGCACGTCGCCGGGCCCCTCGCTGCTGCGCGCTCCCTGTCCGCCGCCCACGGGTCCAAGCTGCTGTATCTTGTTGACCCGGGCTTGGCCGCGGGGAGAGGAGGGGGAGGGGACGGAGTAGGAGTAGGAGGAGGAGAAGGAGGGGGATGGGGAGGGGAGGAGAGTGAGATGAAGCTGGGGATGAAGGGAGCAGGGCAGCAGGTTGGGGTGGGGTGGGGGGAGGAGGGGGGAGATTGGGAGTACAGGCGCAGCTTTTGCCCAGCTCTGTAACGATAGAGGAGGTTGATGAGAGGGGCCCCCATGCAGAGTGTGGCGTTCCAGAGTGTGTGGTGGTAGTGAGTGAGGGGGGGGAAGAGGGGGCGAGTGAAGAGGAGAGGAGGAGTGTGGAGCCTACTGCAATGTCTGCTGCTGTGTCTGGTGGCCCCTCCCATCGGAATTCGGTGCCCAGTGCTGGTGGTGGTGGTGGTGGTGGGCAGGCAAGGGGGAGTAGCAGCAAAGAGTGCGCCTTTAGACTGTGCTTTGGTAGCTCGTACACAGAACAAGTAACGAGGAACGTTGGTGCTCACGCCGCTGCTGCTCCTCCCGCCGCTGCTGCTCCTCCTGCCCCTGCTGCTCCTCCGTATCTTTCCTCGGCTGGTGGTGGTGGAAACGTCGCTGGAGGGGCAGCACAGCCAAGGGACGGCCAACCACCCGCACTGTTACCATCACTATCATCTTCACCGTCACTATCACCTCCACCGTCACTATCAAGTTTATCATTATCCCTCTCAGGAGCATCAGCACCAGCAACGTCAGATTCAGCTGCAAGTGAAGGCACTGCAGCTTCCAGCCTTCATCCTCCCCCTCCGTCTCCTCCTCCGCCTCTGCCACTTCTGCCTGACGTTGCGAGTCGCTTCGCCCTTGTACAGTTCGGCCCTAAAGCTCTAGCGCTTCTCCCACCACCCGCCGCAACATTCAGCACGCTTGCTGCTACAGGCACTGCCGCTACATCCGGTGCCACATCCCCTCAATCATCCAACTACGAGCCTACTGGTCAAGGCCAACCTCTTTTGCACCTAGCAGAGACATCACCACCGGCCGCATCAGCAGCAGCAGGAGAAGCAGCAGGGAATGGAGAGAGGGCAGGAGGAGAGAAGGAGGTTGCGTGGGCGGACAGGGACGTGGCGAGGGGGGTGCTGGCAGTGCTGTCAACGTACGAGCAGGCGTTCCGACAGATGCAGGGGATGAGGGAGGCTGCTGCTGCTGCCCGGCTGCTGCTGGCTGTTGCTGTGCAGGACGAGAGTGGGGAGGCAGAGGACAGACAACAGGAGGAGGGTGAGGGGAGGGGCGAGGGAAGGGGCGAGGGAAGGGGCGAGGAGGAAAGGACGCAGGGAAAGGGTAATGGGGGCAGGCATGCTGCTGCTGCTGCTGCTGCTGGTTCTCCTGCTGATGTCGATCCTCTCATTACTGGGGGCAGGAAGGCTGCAGAAAAATCCTTGTCACTAGCAGACCCGTTACTGACAGAGGCTGCCAAGTACCTGTCACTGTACGGGCATCTGGCGGACGTTATTCGCGAGGTGGAGATAGAGCAGGCAAAGGCAGCCCCCCTGGATCCGTCTGCATCTGTGGTCACGCGACTGGTTGAAGGGAAGACAGGTGGAGGGAGAGAGGGGAGAGGAATGGGAGGAGAGGGAGGAGGGGCAGGGGGGGGAGGGGGAGAAACGGGAGGTAGTGCGGGGGAGAGTAGAATTGAGGAGGTAGGAGGACGAGGGGAAGGGCACAGAGTGGGAGGGGAGGGAGCAGGAGAGGAGGGAGAAAGGAAAAACGAAGACGCACACAGTAACGAGGGTTCCAGCGGAGGCAGTGGTGCCTGCGGTGATGAGAGTGGGGCCGCAGAGGAGCAGAGAGCCCGCCAGGCGTTGGGGCATTCTCAGGGGGCTGAGGAGGGCAGGCTCAGGCGTTTCTTCAGGTGGTTTCGCGGTGACATGGTGAAGGAGAGAGAGCTAGGTGATGTTTCCGCTAGGAAGGAGCGAGTGGTGGAGGAGGAGGCGTCGAGTAGATGCAGGGATGTGGACCATGGGGTGGGAGACGACGAAGGACCGGGAGCGGAAGGAACGAAAGGAGTGCAAGGAGCGACAGGTGCTGGTACAGAAGAGACGGCTGTCTCGGTATCCTCGGTGTCTGCAGCGCACTCGTCTCTGGTAGGGCTGCAGCAGTTATTAGAGCTAAGTCGGGAAGAGCAGCAGGAGGTGCTGCTGGTGCAGGCCATCGAGAGCGAGGCGGCAGCGCTCAAGCCCGGCCAAGCCATGGTCGTTACTCTCTCCACGTCCCTCCTCCCTCTCCTCCGCCGCTCCTGGCCCGCCATCTCTGCTGCTGCCGCTGCTGCTGCTCCTGCTGCTCCTGCTCCTGCTCCATCTGCCCCTGCGGCAAAGCACAGACCTAGACTGTCCTCCTCCTCTCTTGCTGAAGCCACGGCCTCAACCGTCACCGCTGCCACTGCAACTCAGTTACCCAGTAACACAGGACGTAGTGGTGCTGGTGGCGGTGGTGCTGGTGGTGGGATTAGTGGCAATGGGAATGGTGGTGCCAGTGGGGCGAGGGCCAGGCAGAGCAATGATGCTGATGAGCCTAGCCTATCGTCCAAAGCTGCAGCAGGTGCTACTGAAGCAGCAGCAGCAGCAGCAGCAGCACCAGCAGCAGCAGTAGATACTGCACAGACTTCAGAGCCATCAGCATCAGCATCAGCAACAGCAACAGCAACAGCAACAGCAGGAGCAATAAAGAAATCAGTTTCTACTGCCCCACCTCCAGCACCACCATCTCGCCTATCCCCAGGCCTGTCGCCGAGCCTGCGGGCATTGGCTAGGGAGTGCCTCATACCTGCACATCTCTTCGAATCCCATGCTGCTTCTGCTGCTGCTGGCAGAGGGTCTGTCCACCCTTTCGCTGCTCTCTCCCCTGCTACGCGTGCCCTTCACAATACCGCCATGAGTGGTAACGGTGGTGGCGGTGGCAGTGGCAGCGGTGGGGGTGGTGCAGCAGGGGCAGTGCAGAAAGCGCCAGCACTGGCAGCAGCAGGCGCAGGAGCAGGTGCGGCTCTAATCCTCATCACCTTCTCGTCCCTCTCCAAGACCCTCTCCCTCTCCGCTCTGCTCAAGCTGTTCACCTTTAAAGCCGCCTCGATTGCAGCAGGAGGAGCCAAGGGGAAGCTCCTATCGCTCCTAATGCACCGGCTCGTGACAGCAGTAGGAATGAAAGCGTCTGCAGCGGCTGTGACAGGGCCGCTAGGAGCCAAGGTGGCTCTTCTCGCAGGGAAGGTGGGCATGCATGGCAAGATAGCAGCCGTAGGAATTGGAAAGGTAGGGGCGATGGCAGGTGGTTCTGGTACTGCTGCTGCGGCTGCTGGTGCTGGGAAGGCTGTTGCCACTGCTGCTGCTACAGGGGCTGGAAAGCTGGCAGGGTCAGCTGGGCTTGTGGCTGGAACCGGGAAGGTGGCAGGAGGGTCTGCTATGCTAGCTACCGGTGCTGGGAAGGCAGCAGCAGCGGGGGGTGCAGTTGGTGCAGGTTCAACAGCAGCAGGGTCATCAGTGGTGGGTGTTGGAGTGGGCAAGGTGGCTGGGACTGGGATGGGTGCAGCAGGGGGCAAGTTGGTGGGAGCAGCAGGTAGTGCGGCAGGGAAGGCGGCAGCTGCAACAAAAGCAGCAGGTGCTGCAGCGTCCGGTGTGGGAAAAGCAGTGGTGGGTGTTGGAGGGAAGGCGGCAGGTGCAGGTGCAGGTGCAGGGAAGGTAGCTGGTGCAGCTGGTGGGAAGGCAGCAGGAGCAGTCGGAGGAAAAGTGGCAGGAGGTGTTGTGGGTGGAGGCAAGGCAGCAGGAGGGTCTGTGGCTTCTGTGGCGGGTGCCACGGGGTCCGGTAAGGCTACTGGCGCTGCTGTTACTGCTCCTGCTGCTGCCTCTGCCGTTCCTGCTGCTGCGTCTGCTGCAGCTTCTGCTGCGGCGACAAGTGTTGCCACGGGTGCTGCCACAGGTGCAATAACTGGTGCTGTAGGTGCAACCACAGCAGCAACCACTGCAGCAACCACAACAGCAACGGCAGCAGCAGTGGCATCAGCGACCAAGTCAGGCGTGGCAGCAGCAGCGGCAGCAGCAGCGAAGGTGGGGGGTTGGGCGGGCACAACAGCACAGCTGGTGGTGGACTCGGCGCACAGAGCAGCCTGGCAGCTGCTGCGAGCCGTGCTGTACAAGCAGATGCGGGAGAGGTCCCGAGGCAAGACCCAGCCCCAGCAGCAGCAGGTGCAGGTGCAGAGTAGTGCAGTGGACGCTGGCTCTGCTGCTGTCCTGACAACAGCAGCAGCAGCAGCGGTGTCTGCTCCTCCTGTGTCTGGTGCGGATGTTACAAGTCGAGCGGAAGCTCTTGCTGCTGTTGTAACGTCTGCGTCCTCCTCACAAGGGAGCATCAGCTCTGGCGGCACACAGGCGCCCACAGTACCACCCACTGGGGGAGCAGTACCAGGAGGAGGAGGAGGAGGAGGAGGAGGAGGAGGAGGAGACTCAGCTAGAGCAGGGGGGCGGGTGGCCCTGTGGCTGCAGCAGCAGGGCAGGCACCTGCGGGAGAGCCTTACCAGCACTGCCACCGAAGGGGCGAACGAGCGGGCGTGGTTGACTCTCGGAGCAACGATCGGCACTGTGGCGTTGGTGTCAGCGTACCAGGAGGAGATCCTGTACGGGGTGGCCGTGCTGCCAGATGCGCAGGGGATAGCCCGTGTGGGAAGAGGGGTGAGGCGGGTGAGGGATGTGGTAGAGGCTGTGCGGCCGCCGGAGCATAGGCTCGACCAATTGGGTTGTGTGGCGGAGGTGAGGGAGGTGAGGGGTGTATGAGGTTGTGAGCGAGGCTACCTGGGAGAAAGAAGTCAGTTTGTTCCATGCAAGTGGTGGGTTGGTGTTGTGAAAGCAGACTAAACATATATTGTGATGCCAAATTCATATTCCACAATGAACATTAGCATGTCACACGAATCCCATTGGGCTGTACACGGTTTACAAAGTAGCAGCTGTTAAAATTATATAAGTTATAATTTAATATAGGCTTGGTAGGTTGTTACTGAACCTTTCTGTAGGGGGTACAAACCCCTCCTTGTACTCCCCTCTCTTCCTAATCCAACCACCTTTCTTCTCGACATCCTCTCACCTCCTAGATCCGTTTTTCCTCACGCCATTCCATGGCGGTCTTCTTCCTAGTATCCTAGCCAACCTAGCCTCCTAAGTTTAAGAACCTTTAGTCCTAAGTTTCTAAGATGGTATCAGAGCAGGAGATCCTCCCTGTTGGATCGCCTCCTCACGCTTCCGCAATTTACTCCTCACTCTCATTAGCTCGAGCGGCCATGGCGGCCGCGTTTTGCTGCAGTGGCGACGTCGCGCTGCCACTGGCCGCGTCGTGCCGCGACCGGCTCGACGCTCTGCCGTGGCGTCGGGCCGTCGTTCTGCAGTCGCAGCGTCGACGTCCCGCTGCGGCATCGATGCTGCCTCTGCCGTCGCGACGTCGACGTCCTGCTGCAGCGTCGACGGCGCCGTCGGGCCGCAGCCGGTTGCGTCGACGCTTTGCCGTGGCAGCGTCACCTTGCTGCCGTTGCAGCGTCGGCGTGCCGCCACAGCGTCGACGCCGCGCCCTGGCGGCGTCGTCATGCTGCCGCGGCAGCGTGGATGGGCGGCAGCGGGCAGCACGCCGTCGTAACCGCCACCTGCCCGCCCTCCTGCCAGTAAGCGCCGCGCCACTTATGGCGCGTCGCTGAAGACTCGCCTCGCCCCGCCCCCTCCCCTCCCCCCCCCACCTGCACCTGCTTCCCCTGCATCCCCCCCTTTCTTGCTGCAGCCGATGACTGCCATGTGAGGGACCTCTCCACCGCCGAGGAGACAGGACATGCCGCCGAGAGGGCGGGGGCCGCCGCACCAGCCTCTGTCGTTCGAGCCGCCGGCGCCGCCGCTGTTGCCGCAGGCCTGGAGCCGCCGCACACCGCCGCCGCCGCCGCCGTCGTCACTGTCGCTGCTGCCGCCATTGCCGTCTCAAGGGGCCGTGAGACCTACCCTCTTCCGGAGTCGTTGCGGCTCCTGCTGGGAATGGGGGTGCTGGGCTAGGGGGTGTGGGTGTGGGTGTGGGTGTGGGGGTGTGCGTGGGCTTGACACTACCAAGCCTAGGGGGTGTGTTAAAATTATATAAGTTATAATTTAATATAGGCTTGGTAGGTTGTTACTGAACCTTTCTGTAGGGGGTACAAACCCCTCCTTGTACTCCCCTCTCTTCCTAATCCAACCACCTTTCTTCTCGACATCCTCTCACCTCCTAGATCCGTTTTTCCTCACGCCATTCCATGGCGGTCTTCTTCCTAGTATCCTAGCCAACCTAGCCTCCTAAGTTTAAGAACCTTTAGTCCTAAGTTTCTAAGAGCAGCACAGCACGGATGAATAAATAAAAGAGCACCCCGTAGCAGAATGGGGTCGCTGAGCGACGCATCGGTTTGGTCATGGAGGTGGCTCGTACCTCCATGATCCATGCCGTTGCACCCCATTTTCTGTGGCCGTTCGCCGTTCGCTACGCCGCTCACCAGCTAAACCTGTGGCCGCACCCCCAGCAGCCGCAGGTTTCGCCGACCCTCTTCTGGACCAGGTCTCCTCGTGACACGTCTGCTTTCCACGTCTGGGGCTGCCTTGCTCACGTTCGTGCCTCTGGCACGGACAAGCTCACCGCCCGCACCCTCCCCTGTGTCTTCCTAAGGTTCCCCCAAGTCTCGTCCGACTGGCACTTCTACCATCCGCAGTCTCACCGGTTCTTTCACTCCCGCGACGTCACCTTTGACGAGTCCGTCTCTTTCTACCGCCTCTTCCCCCACCGAGGTCCCTCGGTTACTCCCCCCCTTTTCCTCGTCCCCCCTTCCCCGATGGCCCCTGCCCCTCCCCCTCCCCCTCCCCGTCCTGCAACGTCTGGTGTGTCCCACGTCACCCCCCTCACGTCGGTTGTCCCGGTCGAGGAGTCTGCTGACTCTGGTTGTCCTGCGGCGCAGTCCTCGCAGCCTGTCCCTCACGAGGTGTCTCCTCCTCCATTGCCATCGCCACCTCTGTCGCAGCTGCCGTCAACGCCGCCGCTGCAGCCGTCGTTGCAGCCGCCCCCTCCTCTTCCTGTCTACGGCCCTATGTTCCCTCCCCCGGACTCGTCTTCCCCCCCGTTCCCCTCCTATGTCTCCTCCTCTGTCTCCTGACCCGACGGCTCCGTCTCACGTCTGGTCTCGCCATCCCTCTCATGCTCGCCCTGTCTCCCCTGTCCCGCACTCTCACCCTATGTTGCTTCATTCCCACGCGTCTCGTCCTCCCCCCCTGGCGTCGCCTTCTCCGTCCTCCCTTGTTGTTGCGCCTCCCCCTCTGTCTGACTACCTTCGTGCCGCTCATCCTTTTGTTCCTCGGGTCCTTACCTCTCTCGTTACCGACCCGTCTGTTCCGGTTTCGCGTCTTGACGCCCTTGTCCCTGCGGTCGCTGACTTCGCCTCTACCCACCGCCTTGACTATGCCACCGCTCTGGTCTCCACCCTGCCTGTCCTCCGTCTGTCGAGGGTGCTCCTGCCCTCGGCAGTGACGTCCTGAAGGACCGGCAGTACGAGCTTGCTTTCCTGTCCGAGGCTGCTCCCCATCTCTATTCCATGCTGCTAGTCCATGAGGGTGACCCAGATGCTTTCGACATCCTGACCCCTCGCACTTACGCTGAGGCGGTCTCGGGACCTTGGGCCTCTCGGTGGATAGCTGCCATGGAGCAGGAGATGGCATCTTGGAGATCCACCGGCACCTACGTCGACGCAGCTCCCCCACCTGGGGTGAACGTAGTCGATGGCCGGTGGCTCTTCAAGGTGAAGCGCCATCTCGGAGAGCCGCCTGTGTTCAAAGCGCGCTACGTGGCTAGAGGCTTCAGTCAGCGTGAGGGTGTGGACTTCTTTCAGACTTTCGCTCCAACCCCGAAGATGACTACTCTTCGGGTGCTGTTACACGTAGCAGCTCAGCGTGAGTACGAGCTTCACTCCCTCGACTTCTCCACTGCGTTTCTTCGGGGCAGTCTCCATGAGCAGGTCTACCTGCGCCGCCCTCAGGGCTTCACTGGTACCTTCCCTCCTAGGACCCAGTGGCTCCTGCGGCGCCCCGTTTACGGCCTGCGGTAGGCTCCCCGTGAGTGGCACGACACGCTGCGTGCTACCCTTGCTGACCGGCAGTTCTTTCCGTCCTCTGCAGACCTCTCGCCCTTCGTTCGTGCTGGCCAAACTCCGTTCTACATCCTTGTTTACATAGACGACCTAGTCTTCGCCACTGCAGACAAGGATGCACTGGCCTCGATGAAGGCAGAGCTACTTAAGAGACACACCTGCACTGACCTTGGAGAACTGCGCCACTACCTTGGCTTGCAGATCTCCAGGGACAGAGCAGCGCTTACCATCACCCTCATTCAGTCACACTTGGTGCGCCAGGTCCTTCAGAGGTCCGGCCTTCAGTTCTCCTATGCACAGCGCACCCCTCTTCCTGTAGACCACGTGCTCTGTGCTCCAGTTCCTGAGGAGTTAGTAGAGCCCAGTGGCCCTTACGCAGAGCTGGTGGGTTGCCTCATGTACCTGATGACTTGCACTCGCCCAGATCTCGCATACCCTCTCAGCATCTTGGCTCGCTTTGTGGCCAGAGGCAAACACCGACCTCAGCACTGGTCTGCCGCTAAGAGGGTTTTGCGTTATCTTGCAAGTACATCGGGCATGGGGTTAGTGCTAGGAGGGCGCAGGGCAGTGGTCCTTACTGGGCACACAGACGCTTCGTGGGCAGACGACGCCGAGACCCTTAGGTCCTCGCAGGGCTACTGCTTTAGCCTTGGTTCAGGTGCTGTCTCGTGGAGAGCTACTCGCTCCTCGTCTGTTGCCCAGTCCAGCTGTGAGGCCGAGATCTACGCCGGTGCCATGGCGGCACAGGAGCTCTGCTGGCTGACCTTCTTGCTCACTGACTTGCGGCCTAGCTCTGCCCCGGTCCTGTACGCTAACAATAGGGCCATGATCCTCCTGTGTCAGGAGCCGCGACTCGAGGGCAGAGCGAAGCACATCCAGCTGCGGTACTTCATTCTGCGTGAGCTACAGCAGCGCCGCCAGGCTCGCGTAGTACACTTGGCCTCCGGTGCTAACACAACTGATATCTTTACGAAGGCGCTTGTGCCTAAAGATCATCAGGGGCACTGTGTACAGCTAGGCCTTGTTTCTGTTGCCTCTCACTTGTTAGGGCCTTGACTGTGTACAGACCTTTTATATAGATTTTATTCTGACTGGCCTTGTGGCCTCTTCTAGTGGCTGGACTACCGTAATCCCCCGTATATAACACCCGCCGAAATAGTCACTCCGCGGGTGGTTTATGCGGCGGAGAGCTTATGATAGGGTGAATTTAGGAGAGCACCCGCTTTTCGGGGGTTGCATTTTACATAACACCCTCCTCGTTTTATGCAGCTAAGAACAGTATTTCGTAGGTTTTCAAGCTCAGCTCGATTGAGAAAAAAGACGAACAGGATGAAAAACGCAATGTCAACTACTGTCAGCAGCGAAAAAACGGGCAGAAACATCAACACAAGTTGCAACGCGGATTCTGTCACGTTCATGACGGTCGCAGGTGTCGCACAACTCAGCAGGGATTGGCCAACGACGATTGGTTCGTGAGTTTCGTCTTAGTGGATGTTGTACCTCGCTAACAGTCGCTCCGCGCATTTTTTAACACACATGGCCTGAAACACTCAAATTCAAATTGCATTTTGCATGACACATGGGCACTATATTTTTCCGGGCCACTGTTAACACCCAGTCATTTTTTTAGTGAATTTTTATATACACCATAGGGTGTTATATATGGGGGATTACAGTAATAGTGCCGCCCTGGTTTTGTTTTTGGCTTTTGTCTATACTCGTTTGAATGGTCTTTAGACCCTTGCCTTAGAGGTCGGACTAGTAGTGCCACCCTGAGCTGCTCATTCTCTCGTTAGGAACTGCTCCTTTACAGTCTAGGGGGTGTGTCAAACATATATTGTTATGTTTGTATAGACTGTAAAGGTTTGTGTCTTGGGTACAGCTTCTAGGTTATATTACCTTGTACTCTCCCATTCTAGTTTATTCTCTCATTCTAATACATAACTCACTTCACTACCCAGAAATTAGATGCTACATCGCGGTCTTCACCCACCATCACCCACAGGTCCAGTTTTGGAAATATTATTGTCCATCCGTTCACCGTCGGAGTCTAAAGTCTTCGACTGGTCAATCATCCGTTTCCTCTGAACCTGGATCATACTCCCCTCTCCATCCTCTTCCTACCAACCTCCATTATCTTTTTCTTCTTCACTGCTCCCATCAGCGTCATGGTCTTCCCTGCTCCCATCATCCACATCATCTTCGTCGTTCTTAAAGCGAGAAGTCAAAATAGTGTGCGGGTCCAACTTGAAAGGGCCCAGACGTTCGTTTTTGCGACTCAGGGACAAACTGCGACGGGGCAGAGGGTACACTGTCTAGAAATGCGAGCAGGGGAAATTGAGCGAGAAGAGGCAATTACCTGATTGGACGTACGATGACGTACAATGGGAAACGTGGCTAAGGAAAAATCGCAAGCAGCGCACCACCTGTCTGTTAGAAACTAAAATTTAACAAGTGTTGAATAGAGAGAGACAACAAGGGTATATACCTAAGAGTGTTGTACCCTCTACGAGGTGACCCTATACAGTCTATACAAATATATGTTATACATCTGTTTGACACACCCTCTAGACTGCATAGGGGCAAATCCTAAACAAGCAGCTCAGGGCGGCACTACTAGTCTAGCCACTGAGACAAGGGTCTAAGGACCAGTCAAAATGGGGTACAGACAAGACAAGAACAAGACCAGGGCGGCACTACTAGTCCAGCCACTGGGAGAGGACACAAGTCCAGTCTGAGTACATATATATAGATATATATAGGACAGTACAACGTCAAGGTACTAGCAAGTGAGTGGCTACAGGAACTAGACCGAGCTGTACACAGTGCCGCTGATGATCTTTAGGCGCAAGCGCCTTCGTAAAGATATCAGCTGCGTTCGCACCTGAGGCCAAGTGAACTACGCGGGCCTGGCGGCGCTGCTGTAGCTCGCGCAGGAGGAAGTACCGCAGCTGGATGTGCTTCGCTCTGCCCTCAAGTCGAGGCTCCTGACACAGGAGTATCATGGCCCTGTCGTCAGCGTACAGGACCGGGGCAGAGCTAGGCCGCTTACCTAAGTCTGTGAGCAAGAAGGTCAGCCAGCGGAGCTCCTGTGCCGCCATGGCACCAGCGTAGATCTCAGCCTCACAGCTCGACTGAGCAACAGACGACGAGCGAGTGGATCTCCAAGAGATAGCACCCGAACCAAGGCTAAAACAGTAGCCCTGCGACGACCTGAGCGTCTCAGAGTCGTCTGCCCAAGAAGCGTCTATGTGCCTAGTGAGGACCACTGGCCTGCGTCCTCCTAACACTAACCCCATGCCTGATGTACTTGCTAGATATCGCAAAACCCTCTTAGCGGCCGACCAGTGCTGTGGTCGGTGTCTGCTAGTGGCCACAAAGCGAGCCAGGATGCTGAGAGGGTATGCGAGATCTGGGCGAGTGCAGGTCATCAGGTACATGAGGCAACCCACAAGCTCTGCGTAGGGGCCCCTGGGCTCTACTGGCTCCTCAGGAACAGGAGCGGAAAGCCCGTGGTCTACAGGAAGAGGTGTGGGCTGTGCGGAGGAGAACTGAAGACCGAACCTCTGAAGGACCTGACGCACCAAGTGTGACTGTGTCAAAGTGATGGTGCGTGCTGCTCTGTCCCTAGAGATCTGCAAGCCAAGGTAGCGACGCAGCTCTCCAAGGTCAGTGTAGGTGTGTCTCTTCAGCAGCTCGGCCTTCACAGAGGCCAGTGCGTCCCTATCACCAGTAGCAAAGACCAGGTCGTCTACGTAGACATGGATGTAGAACGGAGTCTGGCCGGAACGCACAAACAGCGAGGGGTCAGCGGTCGACGGAAAGAACTGCAAATCTGCTAACGTGGCCCACAGCGTGTCGTGCCACTCGCGCGGAGCCTGACGCAGACCGTAGACCGGGCGCCTGAGAACCCACTGGGTCCCAGGGGGGAAGGTACCTGTGAACCCCGGCGGTCGGCGCAGGTAGACCTGCTCGTGTAGGCTGCCCTGAAGGAAAGCAGTAGAGAAGTCGAGGGAGTGAAGCTCGTAGTCGCGCTGTGCTGCTACGTGTAGCAGCGCCCGAAGAGTAGTCATCTTCAGGGTCGGGACGAAGGTCTGGAAGAAGTCCACCCCCTCGCGCTGACTGAAGCCTCTGGCCACGTAGCACGCCTTGAAGACAGGCGGCTCTCCAGGCGGGCGCTTCACCTTGAAGAGCCACCGACCATCGACTACGTTCACCCCAGGTGGGGGAACTGCGTCGACGTAGGTGCCGGTGGACCTCCAAGATGCCATCTCCTGCTCCATGGCAGCTATCCACTGAGAGGCCCACGGTCCCGAGGTGGCCTCTGCGTAGGTGCGAGGGGTCGGGATGTCGAAGGCGTCGGGGTCACCCTCAGGGACTAACAGCATGGAGCAGAGATGAGGAGCAGCCTCGGAAAGGAAAGCAAGCTCGTACGGTCTGTCCTCTAGGACGTCACTGCCAAGGGTTGGAGCACCCCCGACGGACAGAGGACGGGCAGGGTCAGAGACCAGAGCGGTAGCGTAGTCAAGGCGGCGGGTGGAGGCGAAGTCAGCGACAGCAGCAACAAGCGCGTCAAGGCGCGAGACAGGAACAGCAGGGTTGGTAACGAGGGAGGCAAGAACCCGAGGGACAAGAGGACAAGCGGCACGGAGGTAGTCCGAGAAAGGAGGAGGCGCAACAGCAAGCGACGAGGGAGGAGGGGAGGCAAGGAGGGGAGGACGAGACGGGTGGGAACGGAGCAACATAGGGTGAGAGCGCAGAACAGGAGAGGCGGGACGCGTGAGGGACGGCGGGACCAAACGTGGGACTGAGGGGTAGGGTCAGGAGACAGCGGAGGGGACACAACATGAGAACGAGGAGGAAGACGGGTCGGAGACGAGTCTGGCGGCGGGAAAACAGGACCGTAGATCGGAAGGTCAGCAGGCGGCGGGGGAGACACCGGCGAGTGGTCCAGGGAGGGAAGGCCGAGCAGGCGGAGAGCGGAGACCGGCGGTGACGGTAGCTGCGGCGGCGGCGACGGCTGGGCCGGAACGCTCGGACCAGGAGAGGCAGAACGACCGTCGGCAGGACACTCAACAGCAGCACCCCCAGAACCAACACCCCCAGAGCGCAAAACCCTCGCCAGCACCAGCGGCACCCCCAGAAGTCGCACGACAAACACCCGCCTCCACACCAGCACCCCCAGGGGCCACGGGCGACCGCGGCAGTGGCGGCGACGGCTGCAGCGGGGTCGGCGACTGCGACAGTGGGGCCGGAGGCACCGGGGAAGGGGGACGCGGCAAGGACGGACCGGGGGAACCACCAGAGTCAGCAGACTCCTCAACTGGGACAACCGACGGGAGGGGAGTGACGTGAGAGACACCAGACGGGGCAGGACGCGGCGGGAGAGGAGCAGGGGCTACCGGGGGAGAGGGAGCGAGGAACAGGGGCGGGGCAACCGGGAGACCTCGGTGAGGGAAGCGGCGGTAGAAGGAGATAGACTCGTCAAAGGTGACGTCACGAGAGTGGAGGAAGCAGTGAGACGGCGGGTGGTAGAAAAGCCTGTCAGACGAGTCCAGGGGAAAACCGAGGAAGACACAGGGGACAGTGCGGGCAGTGAGCTTGTCCGTGCCAGAGGCACGAACGTGAGCAAGGCAGCCCAAACGTGGAACGCAGACGCGCCACCGGGGGACCCTGTCCAAAGGAGGGTCGGCGAAATCTGCGGCCGCTGGGAGCGTGGCCACAGGTTAAGCTAGTGAGCGGCGTAGCGAACAGCGAACGGCCACAGAAAATGGGGGGCATCGGCATGGATCATGGAGGTACGGGCGACCTCCATGACCAAGCCGATGCGGCGCTCAGCAACCCCATTCTGCTGTGGCGAGTCCGGCAAGGTGTACGACTGGGTGATGCCCTCCGCACGACAGAACTGTCCAAGCCGACCAGAGGCGAACTCGCCGCCACGGTCGGAGTGGAGACACAACACGGGGAGACCGCGGTGGAGACGCGCTGCCACAACCCACGGGAGAAGAACGTTGGGCACGTCGGCCTTCCGCTCCAGGGGAAAAACCGTGGTGTAGCGCGTGTAGTCGTCAACGAGCACAAGGAAGTAGCGCTCACCACGCGGTCCTTGGGCGGGGGCAGGGCCCCAAACTTCCAGGTGCAGGTTCTGAAGGTGGGTAGTGGCAGGGCACAGCGAGGAGGAGTGAGGAGAATGGCGGAGCCGGCCCTCGACGCAAGGCGTGCACGGTGGCGCAGTCGAGGGAGGAAGGGCGGGGAGCGACGCAGGGAGACCTAAGACTAGACCGTGCTGGGACATGTGACGCAGACGAGGGAGGGCAGGGTGACCTAAGCGGTGGTGCCAAAGGAGGGACGGGTGAGTGAGGGAACGACACGAGCAAGTTGCAGCAACCTGGGAGGACGTACCAACCGGAGGGGAAGTCGGTGTCTAGGGTAAACAGACCGGACACTGGGTCCCGGGGGAACGTCGCAAGGGGGGAACCTGAGACAGCCTCAGAACAGACAGCGAACCGCTCGTGCTCGGGGAACGTGGTGGTGACACCGAGGTCCTGAAGACAGCCGACACCAACCAGGTTCCTCGAGAATGAGGGAACGTGGAGGTCTGTAAGGGAGCTCGAGGGAACTGCTGGACAGGGAAGGGACGTAGAACTGCGAGCGACGACAGGACCCGCAGAGGGGTCAGCGAGAGAGACGACTGCTGGCGTAGCAAGCGGCGTAAGCGCAGAATGGTCGCGGAAGAAGCAGGCAGAAGCATCGGAGTCGAGAGTGAAGGACAGCGCCGCAGTAGCGGGGACAGGGAACGGAGCCGGTGCAGAGACGAGGCTAGACAATCTAGGCAGTCCTACGCCTGACGCAGCAGGGGAGGCTAGGCTACACAGCGGTGCAACACCTAAACTAGAGAACACAGGGTAATAAGATCCAGCAACACTAGAAGCGTCAGAATACAAAGCATGCAAAGCAGCACCTATCTGATCCATGTCTAACTCAAAGATCGGCACGCCCTGGCGGAGCAGGCGGTGCCAGTCAGGGAGGTCCGGGGCCGGGCCAAAGCGACAACGAAAGAGATCGTCGAGGCGGCGGAAATAGCGGGGAGTCGGGTGCGGGCGGCGGCACAGGGGTTCGCGAAGGGGCCCGGTCTGAAGCTGGTACTGACAGGTCACAGCACCGGAGCCACTGGTAGACGCCAAGCTGCGCGGGCCGCCACCACTGCCACCACCTCCTGAGGTGCCGGGCCAACCAGACGGGAGACGAGCCCACTGCTGCGGGAGCTGCGGCGGGGACTGCAGCTGCTGCTGAGACGGCGGCTGCGGCGCGGGCTGCTCCTGCTGCGGCTGGGGCTGCTGCTCCTGACCACCAAGGCTAGTCCCCCCAGACGGACTACTCTCACGACCACCAACACCACGACCGGCGCCACCACCCCGACCATTCTGGCGACCACAGCCACTGCGGCGCGAGCGCTGCTGCGGGTGGACCACAGAAGCCGTCTCAGTGAGGGGGGTGGCCGTGGCGACCGCAGCCGAAACGTCAGTGAACGTGCACTGGGAGGGGGCACAGCCTTGAAAGATAGAGACTGCCAGCGCACCGCTCGACTGAGCGATAGTGCGCTGGCGAGTCTTGATCTCGGTGAGGGTGTCGACAAAGGCGGTGAGAGTGAGGTCAGCCGGGTGCAGGCTAAGGAAGTGATCGCGAGCACTAGCGAGACGGTCTGGCAGGCGCATGGCGATAAAATAGAGCATCATGCAGAAAGGGGGGGGGAGCGTAGTGAGCTGAGCAGCAATGCTAGCAGTGCGATAGCGGGTCTCTAGGGCACGCAGGTGAGTGGTAAAGTCTGCGACGGTAGGGAAAGCTGCAAGGTCTGGGAAAAGCATAGGGAAGAGCAGGCGACCAGCAGAAGCAGAGGCGGGTGTGGAATAGCGAGCAATAACAGCGTCTAAATAAGCTTTGGCCGTCTCAATAGCAGCAAAACGCGAGCGCTCAGAGACAGGGAGGGCGTGGCTAATGGCAACCTGAGCGACTGCATCTCGGGAGTCCCAAACCGCACAGGCAAGCGCAGCAGTAGAGAAGGTCTCACGGTCAGCAGAGGAGGGATCAGCAGGGAGGGGAGCAGGTGCGGGGGGGCGGGGGAGCAAGCCGTCAACATGTACGACCAAAGAGTGGCCATCCTGGCGCTGACGTGTAAGCTGGCGGCGGAGATCGGAGAGCCAGGCGGCGAAGTCAACCGCATGGCCCTCGGCGTCCAGTCGGAGCACGAAGTCCGCCATCGTGCAGGGTCAGCGGCACCGCTCCACAGGAACACAGCGACGCAGAACCACAGCGACAGCCCACTGCCAGCACGGCGGCCACGAAGCGCCTCAGCACGGGCGAGCCGAGGAGACGGAGCCCGAGGGGGGGCACGGCAGGTGCGGTGGGGCCAGGCAAGTGCTGGCGGGGCCAGGCAGGCGGGGTGGGGCTAGGCAGGCGCGGCGGGGCCAGGCAGGGGCGACGGGTCCAGGAGGCGCGGGGCCAGGCAGGTGCGCGACGGGGCCAGGAGGCGCAGCAGGGCGAGGCAGGCGCGGTGGGGCCAGGAGGCGTGGCAGGGCCAGGCAAGCGCGGCGGGGCCAGGCAGAGGCGGCGGGGCCAGGCAGGCGCGGCGGGGCCAGGCAGGGGCAGCAGAGCCAGGCAGGCACAGCGAGGCCAGGGAGGCGCGACGGGGCCAGGCAGGCGCGGCGGGGCCAGGCAGGCGCGACGGGGCCAGGCAGGCGCGGCTGGGGCCAGGGAGGCGCAACGGGGCCAGGCAGGCGCGGCTGGGGCCAGGGGGGTGCGACGGGGCTAGGGAGCGCGGCGGGGCCTGGCAGGCGCGACGGGGCCAGGCAGGCGCGGCTGGGGCCAGGGAGGCGCGATGGGGCCAGGGAGCGCGGCGGGGCCAGGCAGGCGCGACGGGGCCAGGCAGGCGCGGCTGGGGCCAGGGAGGCGCGATGGGTGCTAGGAGGCACGGGGGGGGGGGCCAGGAGGGGCGTGGCAGGCTAGGAGGCGCTAACGGGGCCCAGGGGGGGGCGCGACAGGGGCTAGGAGGCGCGGCAGGGGTCCAGGAGGGGCGCGACGCGACGGGGCCTAGGTGAACGCGCGACGGGGCGGAAGCGGTAGGTGGGAGGGGTCGAACCTACAGATGATACCATGTTAGAAACTAAAATTTAACAAGTGTTGAATAGAGAGAGACAACAAGGGTATATACCTAAGAGTGTTGTACCCTCTACGAGGTGACCCTATACAGTCTATACAAATATATGTTATACATATGTTTGACACTGTCGCCCAAGCCCCACTGCCTGTAAGCTGCACCAAATGGGCCCAACTCGAATTTCAAGCTGGACCGAGGTTCACTACTCCGGCAAAAACGAGGCTGGGCCCCGATTGGTCGAAATGCCAACTGCGCGAATCTGTGGTCGTAAAATCTGTCGCCAGTGCGAAAGGTCGCAAGCGCGATTCGATTTCGTGGCCTACGGCTTGGTAAAAAACGGGGGCTGCTGCCCGCCCCTCCAAAAACATAGTCACTGTTGGGTCGTTTCTAGTTGGGCCCAACTAGAAAGAGGGGTCACTATTATAACCTCTCGCTTTAAGCCCGGTAAAGCGGCGTAAGATTGGGGGCACGAAGAGGTTCGGACTCTCGGAAATCCTGAGACTCTCGAATGCAGGAGCCTGAGAAAGAGATTCGGGAATCACTTGGAGGGAACCACAGCGACCAATTGTGAGTGACTGAAATGGTTTTGGGTGACCAATTGTTGCAGGTCTCCAAGATTGTCCGGTAGAGAATGAAGGTGACAGAAATTTCTGAGAAAGAGGTGCTGACGACGAGGGATCTGGGGCAGAGCGGAGGGCAGGTGAGTGAGCAGTGTGCACCCATCCAAAACCAGTTCCTGAAGCCTGGGCAGATTGCTCAAGTCCTCAGGCAGCTCACAGATATAAGCTTGGAGGACGAGCACCTCGAGAGACGCCAGTTGCGTTATGGACGGTGGCAGGTTGTAGAGTAAGCAGGACGAGAGTTGCAGGTGGCGGAGCTTCCGTAGATTACCAAATCGTTGAGGCAGCGAGGAGAGGCGGGGGTGCGAAAAGGTCAAGGCAGGTCAGGCGAGTGCACTCGCACAGGGCGCCAGGCAGCCTCTGAATCTGAAAAAGTTCCCTGCCACAGAAAACGGAAAGCTTTGACAACTTCCCAATGGTCTCTGGCAGTGAATGAACGCTCATGAGGTCCAGCAGATGCAGCTCTTCTAAGTTGGTCAGATTGCCGAAACTATTCGGTAGCGATGTGAGTCGAGCTGCTCCCAGACCGAACGACTTCAAAGAGCGAAGCGTGCCCATTTCTTCAGGTAGGCGTTCCAACCGTTCTGAATGGAAGTAAAGCCGGACGAGCCCCGTCAAGTTCGAAATGGCTGGCGGAAGCGTGGGGTGACGGTGCAGGACAGCTCTTCCAAACGGGTACAGGCTTGGAAGATCGAAAGGAACCCTTGCCCCGTCCAAGAGTCAGCCGAATTGCCGAAGGTCTGGAGATTAAAGCGCTGAAGACCCGGACAGGCGTTTGCGAGGTACGCAACCACATCGTCCGAAAAAGAGTCCAGAAACCGATCGTCGATTTCAAGCTGCGTGAGGCTCGGCATGCGGTGGACTGCGCCGATGAGCTGCGACGAGGAGATTCGCCTGAAATCCGTCGCGCCGAGCCGAACGGGGTTACCCCGATCAGTCACATGGATGGATGAGTGCACCTCATCCGCGAGGCGACGCCACCGCTGAGATACGAGCGCGTGGGAGAACGGAGCGGCGTAGTAGGCTGGGCGCGTGGCGCGGTGGTCATCGTATTAACAACACGATGTTACTGGGTCGGGAGGCAGTTGCACGACGCAGCGGAATATTGCACGAACGAGGCCATCGTTGAGACGCTCGAACGGATCCGCGTCAGCAGGTGCAGCCATAATATCGTTCCGAGCGGACTTGAGGCTAAATGAAGGGGGAACAGGAATGGAGTCAGGAAATAACCTGCTGGTTCAGGAAGGATTGTGAAGGGAGAAGCCGTGGTGGTAGGCTAGAGGGACGACGGTAGGAGAGGCTGGAAAAGGATGATGGGATTGAACGCGATCCAAGAAGCCAATCTCAACATCGTCCGGGCAGGCCATGGCGCTACGGCAGTTTCTAAGCTTGATCCAAGGCCTGCTGCTGCGACAGTCTCTTGGTTATGGGATGTGAAGCTATGGCGGCTTGGTGCGCTGCGTTGGGTTGGATTGGGTTAGGTTGGATTGGGAGGAAGCACTTCGGTCTGGCCAGTGCTCTGCTGTCAGGCCAAATTTCTGGAAATGGAGGTAGCGTCTTGGCGAAGCTTCATTGGTTACCTTCGCGAATGGATGGGCCAGGTAGCCTCGCGAATTTCGTGCGGCTCGCTCTAGCAAATACTGCGTGGGGCGAACAGGTGATCCGAAGCAGCTCGCATCGCAACCGAAGGTGGGGCGAGCGCGGATCCCGCCGTTGCCCCGGCCAAATCCACTGTAGTACGCCTCGATATGGACCTTCAATTTAATGGACGTTGTGACGGCAGGGTTGCTTTCGGAGTTAAGATGTTATATTTTCTATAAATCCAGAACAATACTTATGGTGTGTTAGCATCACGGAGGATCTGTTGATGTGCGTTGAATGCTATGGTGTGTTGGCACTCTTTCAGAACTCATTCAGCCCCAGAAAGCCATCTTAGTGCAAAATGTCACTTCGTAATCCCTCGTAGTTGTTGTGGTAAAATCGTACTTCAGCATTTCTGTAAGTACTTCCGATAGATATTGTCGAGTTACACTGTAGCTAGCGTCGGTAGAATGACGTCATCAAATAGCGCTCGTCTGGATGGTTACGTCAGCAAGCCGTTTCAGTCACGCGAACAGCCGCGCTCTTTTCAGTAGCAGTTAGAGCTGATAGCGCAAATAGCTCGAACAGGTACATTACCGAGTAGGTACTTCTAGCAGATATAAAAGTACCATGTACAACTTCAAGTATTAACTTGTTCTTCAATAAATTCCGGTCAACACTTAACAAGTTCTAAGACTTCCACTGTCTTACTGATTTACCATTCCAGCAAAGATCCTTGGTTGAGTAATGAAGTATCACAAGGCTGAAACACTGACTCTGGTGTTAGAACTCGTTAGTACTGGCTGTTACTGGAGGTACTTCCAGTATTACTTTCTACTTGTGTCTGCAGATTCTATACTTAGTCTCCAGCACCACCTGTCCAATTCTTTCAGTAGTCTGTTAGCCACCATCCACTCACCACCAGCCAACACCCAAAATCCATGAACCATCAACACACAGTCCCAGACAAATCAAACGCCCACCCACCCTCAAAATGTCTCCACCCAACTGACCACCCAATGAGAGGCAAAGAGAGATGGAAAGGGGGGGGCGGAGGGGAGGAGACAACAGATGGATGGAGTGCAGGAGGGAGAAAACGCTAAATGGTGGAGTCAGGGACAGAAGGAAGGCGAGGGGAAGACGGAAAGGAAGGGAAGGGGGGAGAGATGGATGGTAAGAAGAGACGAGGAGGCAGATCGAGGAGGCAGGGAATGGGTGGGAGAGCGACGTGTGAGTCAAGGACTGGCTGTAATCCAACCTGGAATCCAACCACACGCACCCATAAACACAGCTCATGCGTGTCCCTCACAACTCCACAGCAGCAACCCCACAAAGGCCATCCAAGAAAGCAAAAAAAACCCCCAGAAACCCCTCCCAACCTATAGAAAAGCATGCCATGCCAGACTCCCTCCTGCTGAGAGCGAAGCTCTGGCCGCCTAGGGACACTGGACTGATACGGGAAAGCCGTTTGGTCGGCCTTTCCTCCTCAGTAGACCAGCGGGGTCGTTAGTAACGGAGGGGTGTTTGTTTCTGGTGCAGTTTATGGGACATTCAGATGGGGTTGCGACGGTAATGATGAGGGGGGCACGCGGGAGTGTGAAGTCGTAGCAGCTATAAAGTAAAAGAACGGAAATTGAGGGGATGCACACGCACGATTCTTACAAGGAATTGTCCTAAAAACCTCTTGACTGTTCGTCAGTGGGAGGTGGACACCAGAAGGAGGAAAGGCAGAAAGCGAGGGAACGGAAGGGAGGGGAGCGCGGGAGGAAGGAACTGGGGGAGAATGGAGACGGACTAAGGGTGGAAAAGGATAACATTGCAACCTGTATTATATTGCGTAAGCCAGCAACTGTCCATGAGCGAGTGACGAGGAAGCAGGGTCAACCCGAATCGGATCCTGATGGAACTACGATCCCGAACGAATCCTGAAGAACTAACCTCCGAGGACCACTACCGACTGCTACAGGATCCTTCCAGGAGCCGCCACCCCGCCTACCGAATATCCTGCCGTACCAATCCCAACAATACTGCCATAGCGCTGCCGCTAACTAGCCGCCAGCGACCAACACTCTCAGCTCCACCTGCTCTCGCCTGCTCCGCCTCTCCGCCTTCAGCATCCGCATTCCCCTCACCCCTTACTCCCCCGCTCCCCCCTCCCGCTGCCCCCTCCCGCTCCTCCTCACCCGCTCGTCGCCCGCCGAGTCGTTCATTGCCAGAGCACCTCCATGGGAATGTTCCGCTCCTCCGACACCTCCTTAAACTGCTTCATCTTGCTCACCGCGTCTAGCACGGCGCGCGCATTGTTCAGGGGGTTCGGGCTCCCCAGCGACTTCCCCAGCGCGTTCTCCAGCCCCGCCAGCTCCAGCACCACGCGCACAGCTCCTCCCGCAATCACGCCCGTTCCGGTCGCCGCGGGCCGCAGCATCACCGCCGCCGCGCCGAAGTGCCCGTCGGAGCGGTGCGGGAACGTGCGGTACTTGGTCATGGGAACGCGCACCATGTGCCGGCGCGCGTCCTTGACTGCTTTCTGGACGGCAGTCGAAACCTCCTTCGCCTTTCCGACGCCCACTCCGACCTGGCCCCCGCGGTCCCCGACAACGACTACTGCCCGGAACGAGAGCTGCTTGCCACCCTTCACGACCTTGGTCACGCGGCGCACCTGCAGCACGCGCTCCGACATGCCGTCGGACGCCTGGAGCCCGCGCCGGCCGCCGCGACCGCCGCCGCCGCTGCCGCCCTCGCTGCTGTTGTCGGAGTCGCCGCCGGTCCGCGCGCCCCTGCGCTGCCTGCGCGCGGGAGCCTCCTCGTCGTCCTCATCGGACGCCGAGAAGCTCTTAGAGTCCTTCACGACGCCGAAGGGCTTTCCGTAAAGGGCCTCGTAGCCCGCGCGAATGTCCTCCTCGCTCTCCTCCTGCTCGCCTTCCGTGTCCGCGTACGCGGCCTTGCACACGAACGACGCTTCCGCGCGCTGGCGGGACGCGGAGGCGGACAGGGAGAGCGCGGATCCGCGGAGGGAGCTCGCGGAGAAGCTGAGGGGACGCGCGGTAGCCGGGCCGTCGACGGGCTTAGGCGCGAGGGAGAGGGATGAGAGTCCCAGAGAGAGGGAGGATGCCATGGCGGTCGCCATTGTGGCAACGAGAGGGAGAGATCCTAGCACGTGATGCTATCCCAGGGAACAGCAGCTCGGTGAACCTGCAAGTGTTAGAGAGGAATGCTAGGCAAGGCGGACGATTCCCTCTCTCCCTTGTCTGCTTCCCAGGGCAATCCCAAGGGGTGTGAGGTGCTGTGGTCAGCAATGGCTGTGCGCGCGAGAAGGGCATGATGGGTGTGTGAGGAGGAGTGGCGGAAGGCGCGCGGGTAAGGGGAGAACTGTGCGGGAATGAGACAGGGAGGGGGGAGGGGGGCCCATGTGTGTGAAAGTGGGAGTGCGCTATGGGCGCAACTCTCAGAGCAGGAAGGCGTGGGTGCGGGAGGGTTTGGGGGAACTCGGAGACAGGACCCAGCGCGTATTTCGTTTCGGCCCCCATTTCACAGTGAATGGGGGAGGCTGGGGAAACCCAAGGCGAGTGCTGATTGGGCCATGCTGATTCAGCGCTTTTACTGCCTTGCCTAAGTGCTCGCTGGGCCTACGTGGCGACAAGAGGGAGACGTGGTGCTAGAAATGTGTGACGACATTTGGCGAAGCGTGGCGAAAGCGGGCTGGTGGTAGCCCACCATGGGGCAGCTATTATCCAGAGCCTGTCCACACGTCACGCTTTTACTCAACTCGAGCGCAAACAGTGCCAGAGGTATACTCGCTAAGAACAATCAA
The DNA here is from genome assembly GCA_027943415.1 of Closterium sp. NIES-67. Classification (NCBI taxonomy): domain Eukaryota; kingdom Viridiplantae; phylum Streptophyta; class Zygnematophyceae; order Desmidiales; family Closteriaceae; genus Closterium; species Closterium sp. NIES-67. The sequence goes on from BQMB01000802.1 coordinate 103,891, forward strand.
CCTTTCCTAAGCTAATATGCAAAGAGCTAATTTTCAGAAGGAAATGTAGAGCGAAAGTGCAGCTTCAACGTAACGCGTTAGTAGAAACTCGAAACCAGTCGTGCATGTGAGCATAGATACACCTGCACGCCGCACTTCCACTCCCCAAAGCTCGTGCATGGTGTGTCGCCTCCTCCACACGCCATGTAGCTCCTCCTGTCACAATCCAAATTCGCCCCTTGTAACATCAGTGCGCGCTGCTTGTTATGGCTTCCTCCTAAGGTTTCTTGAATGGCCGCCTCTCTCACGCGGCACTCGTCGCCATAGAAAATCGTTCAGGCCGACTACCTCCGCATCCCCATAGTTAGTCGTTTTTAGCTGAACTGCCGTGCCTCTAATTCCCGTGCCTAATTTCTCGGTCTTGCCAGGGGCGTAGCACACCACGTGCCCTCGTCACCATAATCCTGGATAGGCGCATCCTAAAATCCATCTGTTTCTGCTGCATAATCCCCATCCCATGAAGCTCCGCGTGCGATCCGCCCAAGGCGGCTCCACCCATCGCATCGAAGCGCCGCCGCACTGCACGCTCCGCGCGCTCCGCGATCTCGTCGCCGCCACGTTCGGCGTTCACCCACCCTCCACACTTCGCCTCTCCCTCAACAAACGCGACGCGCTCAGCGATGGCGGCGCCGGCGCTGATGTGGCAATTTTGGAGCTCGGGATCCGCGGCGGGGACTTGATTTTCGTGCTGGCGGAGGGCGGGGGGGGCGCGGGTGCAGGAGGAGCACAACCAGCACAAGCAGCGCCGTTAGCTGCGGCAGCGGCTACACGGCCAGCACCAGCCGCAGCAGCGGCGGCGGCGGCGGTTGGTAGCGAGGAGTGGAAGCGGCAGCGCAGGGAACGGTGCGCCAGCGCGGCGCTCAGTCGGGTTGCGGGCGGGGAGGCGCGGGAGGGGGAGGGCGGGAGTGAAGAGCGCGGAAGGCTTGCTGGTGGGGAGACGATAATAGCAGAGGACGCGACGGGGCGAGCAGGAGAGGGAGATGCCGGGAGTGTTGGTGGGAGTAGTGGTGGGAGCATGGCAGAGGCAGAGGTGCCGCAGAGTCGTATACTTGTGCAGCCAGCAGTTGCTTTAGCTCCAGCGGCAGCAGCGCCGCCAGCAGCACCAGCACCAGCTGCAGCAGCGATGGATGTGGAAGCAGGAGAGGGTGCAGCGTCAGCAGCAGCAGCAGCAGTAGCAGCAGCAGCAGCAGCAGCAGCAGCAGCAGCACCAGCAGCAGCACCAGCAGCAGCACCAGCGCCAGCACCAGGAGCACTAGCCGCGGCAGCTCCTGCGTTTGGTTTGGGGGTGCGCGGTGCCATCCCTGCTGCGCTGAGCCGAGTGATTCGTGCAGAGATGCGAGCTGCCATGGTCGCGGGGCAGAGCGCTCAAGGGGCAGCAGGAGCAGGAGCAGCAGTGGCGGCAGGCACAGCAGCAGCAGCAGCAGCAGCAGCAGCAGCAGCAGCAGCAGATTCTGGAAAAGCGGGAGTGGAGCATGTGAGGGTGCAGCATGCGCTGTCCCCATCGGCATGGCTGGCGTTGGCTGTGCATGGCGCCATGATAGAGTCCGGATTCACGCCTGTCAGCCCCGCTCCTCCAGATTCATCCGCAGCACCATCACCTCCTCCCCTCACAACCAGCAACAGCAACGGCAACAGCAACGGTTTGCCTCCCCTGAACTGGGACCGTCCCTCCACCCCTCTAACTGTGCTCTACTCCGTGGCGTCCTCTCCCAATTCCCCTCTCCCGCCGCTCCCTCCTCTGGCGTCCCTTCAGTTCTTCACCCTGGGTCAGTCCCTGCTCGTCTATGGCGCCTCTCTCTCGCCCACCCCGCCCCCCTCCTCCTCCTCCCTCCCATCCTCCTCTCCCCTTTGTGTTCGTCGCCTAGCTCTGCCCTTCGCCTCGTTTCTGCAACAACCACTGCAGCAGCAGCAGCAGCAGCAGGTGCAGCAATCGCAATGCTTGCAACAGGTGCAGGTGGACTCTGCACTGGAGGCCATGGACCCGGCAGTGGTGACAGGGCTGGTGTACAGGAGTGTGAGGGACATGTGGCGCTGCATCAAGGACCAGCTCACCCTCCCTCTGCTCTCCGATGTCTCCCTTCGATTCCGCCTCTGTGCATGCACGGCTGGGAGTCCTCCTGATCCTGCTGCTTCTGCTACTCCTGCTACTCCTGCTACTGCTGTTGCTGCTGCTGCTGGTGGTGACGGTGGTGGTACTAGTGCTGCCACTTCTGCTGCTGGTGGTGCTGTGTCTTTCGCCCCTCCTGCTGTGCATATCCACACACACACCTGCCCCAGCCTCACCACCACCCAACCCTCATCCACCTCTCCCTCCCGCACCCCCTCCCCTCCTCCTCCTGCCCCTCTCCTCCTCTTCCTCCCGTCCCTCCTCGCACTCCCGCACGAGCTGCGCCTGCTGCTGCTGCGTAAGCTCCCCCCAGTGGACCTGGCGTCCCTGGCATGCACGTGCACCGACCTGCACTTTACGGTCGATGCTGCTGACGAGGTCTGGTTCGCGCTCTTTGCCACCGATTTCTGCCTCCCTGCCTCCCCCTCATCCCCGACTCCTGCTGTCACTTCTGCCCCTGCTGGTAATGCTGCTACCGGTACTGCTGCTGCTCCTGCCGCTCCTTCTGCCATGGCCCCGCTCCCACTCCCCCCTCCCCCTCCCCCTGGGCACCGCAACTGGAAGGCGGCCTTTGGAGCGTGGTGGCAGAAGCGCAGGGCGAGGGAGCGGGCAGAGGAGGAGGAGCGGAGGCGGCGCGAGGCTGCAGCCCGTGCTGCTCGGCCCAGTGTCTTCTTCCCCCGCCGCCCCCAGCCGTTTCTCCCCCCTCCTGGGGGCGGGTTTGCTCCCCCCGGCATGATTGGGGGGGATTATGACCGGTTTCCTGGCCTTGGGGGTGGGGGAGGGGGCGGGTTTGGGGGATTTGGGGGCATGGGGGGGTTTGGGATGGGGGGAGGGGGGATGGTGGGCGGGGATGGGATGATGGGGGGATGTTTGGTCCGGATGGGAGGTTGATTGGGGGTGAAGGGGATGGGATGGATATTGAGGGTGGGATGGGTATGGGGGGCGATATGAATGTAGGTGAGGGGGCAGGTGGTTCTAGAGCGATGAGAGAGGCGTTGGGGGGGGGTGTGGGGGGAGTTGGAGGCACGGGTGGACTAACGGGCGGAGTAGGGGGAGGCGGGAGGGGAGGTGGAGGAGTGGGGAGGATGGGTGGTGGTCGTGGTGGCAGGTTTCCCCCTGGAGGCATAGGCGGTGGTGGCGTGCGGCGCTTCATCTGACCCTTGCGTTGTGTGATACAGGTACACTTGGGTCGTGACTGTCAAACATATTTGTATATGTTACAGTAGACTAGATAGGGGCATGCCTTAGTGAGTACAACAATTTAGGTCAAAACCACCATGTACCCTATTTTCTAGTTATTGTGCTACTCAGAGATGGTATCATAGTAGGTTAGGTCCGCCCACCCGCTTCCGCCCTCGCCCTAGCCTAGCGTCCCACCGTTCCTTCAGCGCGCCCCGCTGGCCTTAGCGCGCCCTGCTAGTCCTCAGCGCCCTGCCAGCCCCGTTAGCGCGCCCCGCTAGTCCCTCGCCCCACTGGTCCCTTACGCGCCCCGCCTGGCCCTAGCGCCCTGCCGGCCCTTAGCGCCCCGTCGACCCCTCGCGCGCCCGCTGGTCCCTCAGCACCCCTCACGCCCCACTGGTCCCTCCTGCGCCCTGCCTGGCCCTAGCACCCCGCCGGCCCTTAGCACCCCGCCGACCCCTCGCGTGCCCGCTGGTCCCTTAGCGCCCCGCCGGCCCCTCGCGCCCCACTGGTCCCTTACGCGCCCCGCCCGGCCCTCGTGCCCCGCTGGTCCCTCCTGCGCCCCGCCTGGCCCTAACACCCCGCCGGCCCTTAGCGCCCCGCCGACCCCTCGCGCGCCCGCTGGTCCCTTAGCGCCCCGCCCGGCCCTCACGCCCCGCTGGTCCCTCGTGCGCCCCGCCTGGCCCTAGCGCCCCACCGGCCCTTAGCGCCCCGCCGACCACTCGCGCGCCCGCCGGTCCCTTAGCACCTCGCCGGCCCCTCGAGCCCCACTGCTCCCTTACGCGCCCCACCGGCCCCTCACGCCCCGCCCGGCCCTCGCGCCCCGCTGGACCCTTCCGCGCCCCGCCTGGCCCTAGCGCCCCGCCGGCCCTTAGCGCCCCGCCGCCCCTTTCGAGCCCCGCCGGCCCATCGCGTCTCGCCGGCCTTCCTCCCGCTCTGCCTGCCCGTCGCGCTCTGCTGGCCCCGTGAGCCCCAGCCGGTCCTTCTACGCGCCACTGGCCCTGTGAGCCCCGCTCGACCTTCCGCTCGGTCTTCCTGCCGGGGAGTTCCGCCGCCGCGCTGCTGTGCCACTGTGTAGCTGTGTCGCTGTGTTGCTGTGCCGCCATGCCGCCGTGGAGCTGTGTCGCTGAGGTCGCACGATGACATACTCTGTACTCCGCCTGGACGCGGAGGGGCACGCGATTGACTTCGCCGCCTGGCTTGTTGATCTACGCCGTCACCTCACAGGTCAGCACTAGGATGGGCACTCCCTGGCTGTGCATGTTGATGGCTTGCTTCCCCGCCCCCCCGCGAATGATTCCCTCCCTGCTGACCCCACCACTGCTCAGCGTGAGGCCTTTTCTGCTGTTGCGCTTGCTCGCGCTGTCTGGGATTGCCGCGATGTCGTAGCGCTGCTAGCCATTAGTCATGCTCTTCCCCTGTCTGAGCGTCCGCGCTTCACTGCTGTGGCGAATGCCAAGGATGGAAGATGGAAGATAGATGGAAGGCAGATGGAAGCTGGAACCTGGAAGATGGAAGATGGACGATGGAAGATGGAAGATGGAAGATGAAAGATGGAAGATACATGGAATATAGATGGAAGATGGAAGATGGAAATGGAAGATGGAAGATGTAAGATGGAAGTTGGAAGTTGGAAGATGGAAGATGATGGAAGATGATGGAAGATGGATGATGAATAATGGATGATGGAAGATGGAAGATGGAAGATGGAAGATGAAAGATGGAAGATGGAAGATGGATGGAAAATGGATGGACGATGGATGGAAGATGGATGGAAGATGGAAGATGGAAGATGGAAGATGGAAGGTGGAAGGTGGAAGAAGGTAGAAGAAGGTGGAAGAAGGTGGAAGAATGTGGAAGAAGGTGGAAGAAGGTGGAAGAAGGTTGAAGAAGGTGGAAGAAGGTGGAAGATGGTGGAAGAAGGTGGAAGATGGAAGATGGAAGATAGATGGAGGATGGAAGATGGAAGATGGATGGAGGATGGAAGATGGAAGATGGATGGAAGATCGAAGATGGAAGATGGATGGAAGATCGAAGATGGAAGATGGATGGAAGATGGAAGATGGAAGATGGAAGATGGATGATGGAAGATGGATGATGGAAGATGGATGATGGAAGATGGAAGAAGATGGAAGAAGATGGAAGAAGATGGAGGAAGATGGAAGAAGATGGAAGATGATGGAAGGTGGAAGGTGGAAGGTGGAAGGTGGGGGGGGGAGGTGGAAGGTGGGGGGTGGAAGGTGGAAGGTGGGGTGGGAATGGAAGGTGGAAGGTGGAAGGTGGAAGGTGGAAGGTGGAAGGTGGAAGGTGGAAGGTGGAAGGTGGAAGGGGAGGTGGAAGGTGGAAGGTGGAGGTGGAAGGTGGGGGAAGGGGAGGTGGAAGGTGGGGTGGAAGGTGGAGGGGGAGGTGGAAGGTGGAAGGTGGAAGGTGGAAGGTGGAAGGTGGGTGGAAGGTGGAGGTGGAGGTGGAAGGTGGAAGGTGGAAGGTGGAGGTGGAAGGTGGAAGGTGGAAGGTGGAAGTGGAAGGTGGAAGGTGGAAGGTGGAAGGTGGAAGGTGGAAGGTGGAAGGTGGAAGGTGGGGGAAGGTGGAAGGTGGGAAGGTGGAAGGTGGAAGGTGGGAAGGTGGAAGGTGGGAAGGGGTGGAAGGTGGAAGGTTGGAAGGTGGAAGGTGGAAGGTGGAAGGTGGAAGGTGGAAGGTGGAAGGTTGGAAGGTGGAAGGTGGAAGGTGGGAAGGTGGAAGGTGGAAGGTGGAAGGTGGAAGGTGGAAGGTGGAAGGTGGAGGTGGAAGGTGGAAGGTGGAAGGTGGGAAGGTGGAAGGTGGAAGGTGGAAGGTGGAAGGTGGAAGGTGGAAGGTGGAAGGTGGAAGGTGGGAAGGTGGAAGGTGGAAGGTGGAAGGGGGGAGGTGGAAGGTGGAAGGTGGAAGGTGGAAGGTGGAAGGTGGAAGGTGGAAGGTGGAAGGTGGAAGGTGGAAGGTGGAAGGGGGAAGGTGGAAGGTGGAAGGTGGAAGGTGGAAGGTGGAAGGTGGAAGGTGGAAGGTGGAAGGTGGGAAGGTGGAAGGTGGAAGGTGGAAGGTGGAAGGTGGAAGGTGGAAGGTGGAAGGTGGAAGGTGGAAGGTGGAAGGTGGAAGGTGGAAGGTGGAAGGTGGAAGGTGGAAGGTGGAAGGTGGAAGGTGGAAGGTGGGAAGGTGGAAGGTGGAAGGTGGAAGGTGGAAGGGGGGGGAAGGGGAAGGTGGAAGGTGGAAGGTGGAAGGTGGAAGGTGGAAGGTGGAAGGTGGAAGGTGGAAGGTGGAAGGTGGAAGGTGGAAGGTGGAAGGTGGAAGGTGGAAGGTGGAAGGTGGAAGGTGGAAGGTGGAAGGTGGAAGGTGGAAGGTGGAAGGTGGAAGGTGGAAGGTGGAAGGTGGAAGGTGGAAGGTGGAAGGTGGAAGGTGGAAGGTGGAAGGTGGAAGGTGGGGAAGGTGGAAGGTGGAAGGTGGAAGGTGGAAGGTGGAAGGTGGAAGGTGGAAGGTGGGAAGGTGGAAGGTGGAAGGGTGGAAGGTGGAAGGTGGAAGGTGGAAGGTGGAAGGTGGAAGGTGGAAGGTGGAGGTGGAAGGTGGAAGGTGGAAGGTGGAAGGGTGGAAGGTGGAAGGTGGAAGGTGGAAGGTGGAAGGTGGAAGGTGGAAGGTGGAAGGTGGAAGGTGGAAGGTGGAAGGTGGAAGGTGGAAGGTGGAAGGTGGAAGGTGGAAGGTGGAAGGAAGGTGGAAGGTGGAAGATGGAAGGGAAGGTGGAAGGTGGAAGATGGAAGGTGGAGTGGAAGATGGATGGAAGATGGAAGATGGAAGATGGAAGATGGAAGATGGAAGATGGAAGATGGAAGATGGAAGATGGAAGATGGAAGATGGAAGATGGAAGATGGAAGATGGAAGATGGAAGATGGAAGATGGAAGATGGAAGATGGAAGATGGAAGATGGAAGATGGAAGATGGAAGATGGAAGATGGAAGATAATGGAAGATGAAGATGGAAGATGGAAGATCGAGATGGAAGATGGAAGATCGAAGATGGAAGATGGAAGATGGAAGATGGAAGATGGAAGATGGAAGATGGAAGATGGAAGATGGAAGATGGAAGATGGAAGATGGAAGATGGAAGATGGAAGATGGAAGATGGAAGATGGAAGATGGGAAGATGGAAGATGGAAGATGGAAGATGGAAGATGGAAGATGATGGAAGATGGAAGATGGAAGATGGAAGATGGGAGATGGAAGATGGAAGATGGAAGATGGAAGATGGAAGATGAATGGGCAGTACTACTAGTATGACCTCAGGTGAGTGTAATATGAAAAATCAGGGCAGCACTACTAGTCTGACCACTGAGACAAGAGGCCACAAGGCCAGTTAGCAAGTGTAGCAAGACAAGCAAGTATAGAACAAGTTTTTCAAGTAGGTATAGTATGAGTCAGGATACAAGAAATGGTGCTACTATTGAGACTAGACCAAGCTGAATGCAAAACCGCTGATGGTCACGAGACGCAAGTGCCTTAATGAAGATATCAGCGGTGTTGGCCTCTGAGGCCAACTGGCTGACCGCGTTGCTCCAACTCACGCAGCAGGAAATACCGCAGCTGGATGTGCTTTGCCCTGCCCTCAAGTCGAGCCTCCTGACACAAGAGGATCGTGGCCCTGTTGTCAGCAAACAGGACCGGGGCAGACCTAGGCTACTCACCTAAGTCAATGAGCAAGAACAACAGCCAGCGGAGCTCCTGAGCGGCCATGGCCCTAGCGTGGCACTGGTATAGCCCTGTCGAACCTCTTCTCTCTAGGAAGGGTACTAGGGAGGCTTTCCCTGGGGAAGGTGGATATATGGAGCCTTACTCTCCCGATGACATCTCTTCTTGTCCGAGTGGTTAGGACTGGTGACTTTATGACGTGGTATCAGAGCAATCTAGGGTTCAATTCGTGGTGTACATGCTATCCCAGCGAGGGGGTGTGTCGTGGCACTGGGATAGCCCTGGCGAACCTCTTCTCTCTGTAGGGAGAGTACTAGGGAGGCTTTCCCTGGGGAAGGTGGATATATAGAGCCTAACTCTCCTGAGGACATCCCTTTTTGTCCCATCCCTTTATGAAAGATCTGTGCCTCACAGCTGGACTGAGCTATAGACGATGACCTGGTGGACCTCCACGAGACCGCACCAGTACCAAGACTAAAGCAGTAGCCCTGAGACGACCTGAGCGTCTCCAAGTCGTCGGCCCACGACGCGTCTATGTGTCCAATAACCACCACTGGCTCCCGTTCTTCTGGCACAGGCCCCAGTCCTGATGTGCTCGCTAGATACCATAGTACCCTCTTAGCAGCCGACCAGTGGACTGGTCGGTGCCTGCCTGTTGCAACAAAGTGAGCTAGGAGACTGAGAGGGTACGCTAGATCTGGTGGAGTGCAGGTCGTCAGGTACATGAGGCACCCCACCACCTTTGCGTATGGACCACTAGCCTCGACCGACTTAGCCGGAACAGGAGGAGAGAGCTTGTAATTCACAGGCAGGGGGGTGGGCCGTGCTGAGGAGATTTGGAGACTGAACCTCTGGAGGATCTGCTACACCATATGGGACTGAGAGAGTATGAACATGTGAGCGGCGCAGTCCCGAGAGATCTCCAAGCCCAGATAGCGCCTCAGCTCCCCCAAGTCTGTAGAGGTGTGTCTCATAAGCAACTCGGCCTTCACTGAGGTCAGTGCGACTCTTTTAGGAGTAGCAAAGATAAGATCGTCTACGTACACTAGGATGTACAATAGTGTCTGACCCGTGCAAACAAAGAGAGAGGGGTCAGCAGAGGACAGAAAGAACTGCAACTCAGCAAGAGTGGTGCGAAGCGTGTCGTGCCACTCACGGGGTGCCTGACGAAGGCCAAAGAGTAGTCATCTTCGGGGTTGGGGAGAAGGTTTGGAAGAAGTCCACACCCTCACGCTGACTGAAGCCTCTAGCCACGTAACGCGCCTTGAACTTTGGCGACTCCCCAGGTGGGAGCTTCACCCTGTAGATCCACATGCCATCGACTACGATCGTCCCAGGCGGGGGAACTGCATCGACGTAAGTGCCTGTGGATCTGTAGGATGTCATCTCAGCCTCCATGGACTGTATCCACTGGGCTGCCCAAGGCCCCGACACCGCGTCAGCGTAAGAGCGCGGAACAGGGATGTCGAGAGCGGCTGGGTCAGATACAAGCATGGAGCAAGGGGAACAACGGCAGCAAGGTAGGCCAACTCGTACTGCCTGTCCTCTAGCACGTCACTGCCAAGGGCAGGTGCACCCACGACAGACGGAGGACGGGCAGTACCAGAGACCAGAGTGGTAGCGTAGTCAAGGCGGGGGCTAGCAGCAAAGTCAACGACTGCAGCGACTAGCACAAAGACAGACTCAGGAGGAGCAATAGGGTCAGTGACAAGCAATGCAAGCAAGCACGAGAGGACTGGACGAGCAGTGCAAGCAATGTCGGAGCGAGGAGGGGGGGATGACGGGAGCGATGACGGGGGAGGCAACGGAAGGACTATGACAGGAGGAGCACGCGAACGAAGTACCATAGGGTGGACACTAGGATAGGGAGAGACAGGTTGAGCACCAGAGGGAAGAACTGGGGACTGGGGACGAGGAGGAACGGGGGACAAGACAGGGGACGGAGGGGAGCGCGGGGACAAACGAGCCGGAGAAGATTTCGGAGGAGGAAACAATGGGTCATAAACAGGGTCACGTACCGGAGGGGAAACGGGCAGGCGGACAGGGGAAATTGGAGCAAGACCAAGGAGACGAAGGGCACACTGCGGCTGCTTCTGCTGCGGCGGTTGCTACTGCTGCTCCATATCCTCTCCAGGACCTCCAGCGGCACCGCGGCTACCACCGGCACGCCGTGAAACAGCACCCCCAGAACTAGCACCCTCGGACGCACCACCCACAGAATCAGCACTCCCGGAGTCAGCACCCCCAGAACTCGCGTCGAGCCGGTCCCTCACGTACTAGAGACTAGCTACCGCGCTGCTAGCACTACCTCCCAGCTCACTACCTTCCCCCCGCCATTCTGCGCTACGCTGTACCTTATTGCCATGCGCCTGCCTGACCGCTTAGCCACTACCCAAGACCACTTCCTTAGTCAGCACCCTGGTGACCTCACCCTGACCACCTTTGTCACTGCTCTGAGATAGAGACTCGCCAGCGCACAATCGCTCAGTCGAGCGGTGTTGCGGCAGTCCCTATCTTACAGGGCTGTGCTCCCTCCCAGTGCACGTACGCTGACATCTCTGCCGCGGTTGCCACGGCTGCCCCTGCCACTAAGACAGTAGCTACGGCTTCCCGCAGCAGCGACAGCGTCGGGGCCGCTGCGGCCCCAAGGGAGGGCGTGGTGGTGGTGGTGGTGGTGGTGGTGGTGGTGGTGGTGGTGGTGGTGGTGGTGGTGGTGGTGGTGGTGGTGGTGGTGGTGGTGGTGGTGGTGGTGGTGGTGGGGACAATGGTTATGACGAGGGGGTTGGAGCTGGTGTCTAGGAGCAGCAGCAGTCGGAGCGGACACAGCAGCAGTCGCCGCAGCAGCAGCAGTCGTGGGCCCGCCTCTCGCCGGGGTGGCCAGGAGCCCCATGCGGTGGTGGCCGCGGTGGCGACCCCCGCAGCTCGGTGTCTATCGGTGGCTTTGGTGCTGTGAGCTGCCAGTACCAGCTCTAGACCGGGCCCCTCCATGGCGCTGTGTGTCGCAGCCCGCACCCGACCGCCCACTGCTTCCGCCGCCTCGATGACCTCTTTTGTCACCGCTTGGGCCCGGCCCCGGACCTCCCTGGCTGGCCCAACTTGCAGCGCCACGGTGTGCCCGTGTTTGACTTTGACATGGATCAGATTAGTTATGCCCTGCATTCTCTGTATGCTGATGCTTCTAGTGTGTCCGGATCTTACTACCCTGTGTTCTCTAGCTTAGGCATAGCACCTGTATATAGTACAGACTCCCCTGTTGTGTCAGGCATAGGGCCCTTTGCTTTGTCTAGCCTAGGCTCTACACTCGCCCCTCCTTCGTCTGCCCCTCCTGCTTTGCTGTCCTTCACACTTGACTCCGGTGCTTTTGCCTGCTTCTTCCGCAACCATGCCACACTCACGCCACTTGCCACACCTGCCGCTGTCGCACTTGCTGGCCCCTCTGCTAGTCCTGTCATTGCTCACAGCCACACTACTCTTCCCTGTCCAGCGGTTCCCTTGGGTTCCCTTACAAGCTTGCACATCCCTTCGTTCTCCAGGTTTTACTTAGTGTCGGCTGTCTTCAAGACCTCGGCATCACCACTACGTTCCCTGGTCACGAGCGGTACGCTGTCTATACCGAGGCCGCCTCAGGTTCCACCCTTGCGACGTTCACCCGGGACCCGGTGTCTAGCTTGTTTACGCTGGACACTGTTTCTATCCCGGTTGGGGCGACCTCCCCGGGCCCAGCGTCTACCCAGGTCGCCGCTGCTTGCTCGTGTCAGTCGCTCACTTACCCGTTGCTCCTGTGGCACCATCGCCTAGGCCACCCCGCACTCCTGCATCTGCGTCATATGTCCCAGCACGGTCTCGTCCTAGGTCTCCCTGCTTCGCTTCCTACCCACCCTCCCTCACCTGCGCTGCCGTGCATGCCCTGCGTCGAGGGCCGGCTGTGCCGTGCTCCTCACTCCTCCTCGCCTTGCCCTGCCACCGCACCCCTCCAGACCCTGCACCTAGACGTTTGGGGCCCAGCCCCTGTCCTTGGACCTCGTCGCGAGCGCTACTTTCTTGTGCTCATTGACAACTACACGCGCTACACCACGGTGTTTCCACTAGAGCGGAAGGCCGACGTACCTGACGTTCTTATCCCCTGGGTCGTAGCTGCGCGTGGTGGGTCCACCGCGGTCTCTCTGTGCTGTGTCTCCACTCCGACCATGGCGGCGAGTTTGCCTCTGGTCGGCTTGGACAGTTCTATCGTGCGGAGGGCATCACTCTGGCATACACCCTACCAGACTCCCCATAGCTGAATGGGGTTGTTGAGCGATGCATCGGTTTGATCATGGAGGTGCCTCGTACCTCCATGATTCATGCCGGTGCACCCCATTTTCTGTGGCCGTTCGCCATTCGCTATGCCGCTCACTAGCTTAACATGTGGCCGCACTCCCAGCGGGCGCAGGTTTCGCCGAACCTTCTTTGGACCGGGTTCCCTGGTGACGCGTTTGCATTCCACGTCTGGGGCTGCCTCGCTCACGTTCGTGCCTCTGGCACGGAAAAGTTCATTGCCCTTGTGTCTTTCTAGGTTTCCCCCTTGACTCGTCTGACAGGCACTTTTACCACCCGCCGTCTCACCGCTTCTTTCACTCCCGTGATGCTACTTTCGACAAGTCTGTCTCCATTTACCAACGCTTTCCCCACCAAGGTCTCCCGGTTTCCCCTCCCTTGTTTCTGGTTCCCATTCCCCCAGTAGCCCCTGCTCACCTCCCTCCCCGTCCTGCTCCATCTGGTTGTCCCACTCGAGGAGTTGGCTGACTCTGGTGGCCCCGTGGTGCCATTCGCACCGCGTGCCTCTCCCCCGGTGTCTCCTCCTCCGCCGTCGCAATCGCCGCCGCAGCAGCTGCCGCAGTCGTTGTTGCCGCCGTAGCTGCAGCAATCACCGCCGCCGCAGCAGCAGCCGTTCGTGGACTCTGGGGGTGCTGGCGTTGAGGAGGGTGCTAGTCCTGGGGTTCCTGTCGTGGCTTGTGTCGGCGGGCCTCGAGGTGGCACCGGTGCTAGAGAGATTTCTCGCTCTGGGGGTGCTCGTTCTGACGGTGCTGGAGTGGAGTGTTCCGGAGGTAGCCATGGTGCAGCTAGCGGTCCAAGTAACGGCGTTAAGCAGCAGCACCAGCAGTCGCCGCCGGTGTCTGCCCTTCGCCTGCTCGGCCTTCCCTCCCCTGACCACTCGTCTGTGCCTCCCCCGCCGCCTCCTCCTCTTCCTGTCTACGGCCCTGTGTTCCCTCCGCCGGACTCGTCTCCGGCTCGTCTTCCCCCTTGTTCCCCTCTTGTGTCTCCTCCTCTGTCTCCTGACCCGATGCCCCCATCTCACGTCTGGTCTCGCCGTCCCTCTCATGCTCGTCCTGTCTGTCCTGTTCATTGTCTCACCCTATGTTGCTTCGTTCCCATGCGTCTCATCCTCCCCTCATGCATTCGCCTCCTCCGTCGTCGCTCGCCGTCGCGCCTTCCCGTCTGTCTGCCTACCTTCGTGACGCTCATCCTCATATTCCTTGGGTCCTTGCCTCCCTCGTTACTGACCCGTCTATTCCTGTCTCGAGTCTTGGCGCTCTTTTCGCTGCTGCAGCTGACTTTGCCTCTACCCACCACCTTGATTACGCCACCGCTCTGATCTCTGACCCTTTCTGTCCTCCGTCCATCGGGGGTGCTCCTGCCCTTGGCAATGACGTCCTAGAGGACAGACCGTACGAGCTTGCTTTCCCGTCTGAGGCTGCTCCCCATCTCTGTTCCATGCTTCTAGTCCCTGAGGGTGACCTAGACGCCTTTGACATCCCGACCCCTCGCACTTACGCTGAGGCGACCTCAGGACCATGGGCCTCTCAGTGGATAGCTGCCATGGAGCAAGAGATGGCATCTTGGAGATCCACCGGCACGTACGTCGACGCAGTTCCCCCACCTGGGGTGAACGTAGTCGATGGCCGGTGGCTCTTCAAGGTGAAGCGCCCCTCTAGAGAGCCGTCTGTGTTCAAGGCGAGCTACGTGGCTAGAGGCTTCAGTCAGCGTGAGGGGGAGGACTTCTTTCAGACCTTCGCCCCGACCCCGAAGATGACTATTCTTCGGGCGCTGCTACATGTTGCAGCACTGCGTGACTACGAGTTACACTCCCTCGACTTCTCCACAGCGTTTCTCCAGGGCAGTCTACACGAGCAGGTCTACCTGTGCCATCCGCAGGGCTTCATTGGTACCTTCCCTCCTGGGACCCAGTGGCTCCTCCAGCGCCCGGTCTACGGCCTGCAACAGGTGCCCCGTGAGTGGCACGACACGCTGCGTGCTACACAAGCTGACTTGCAGTTCTTTCCGTCCTTTGCAGACCCCTCGCTCTTCGTTCGTGTTGGCCAGACCCCGCTCTACATCCTTGTGGCCACAGGCAGACACTGACCACAGCATTGGTCGACCGCTAAGAGGGTTTTGCGTTATCTTGCAAGTACATCAGGCATGGGGTTAGTGCTGGGAGGATGCAAACCAGTGGTCCTTACTGGGCACACATACGCTTCGTGGGCAGACGACGCTAAGACCCTCATGTCCTCCCAGGGCTACTGCTTTAGCCTTGTTTCGGGTGCCATCTCATGGAGGTCCACTCACCTCGTCTGTTGCCCAGTCTAGCTGTGAGGCTGAGATCTACGCCAGTGCCATGGCGGCACAGGAGCTCCGCTGGCTGACCTTCTTACTCACTGATTTAGGTGAGCGACCTAGCTTTGCCCCGGTTCTGTACGCTCACAACAGGGCCATGATCCTCCTGTGTCAGGAGCCTCAACTTAAGGGCAGAGTGAAGCACATCCTGCTGCAGTACTTCCTCCTGCGTGAGCTACAGCAGCGTCACCAGGCCCGCGTAGTACACTTGGCCTTTGGTGCCAACACAGCTGATATCTTTACTAAGGCGCTTGCGCCGAAAGATCATCAGCGGCAGTGTTTGCAGCTTGGTCTAGTTCCTGTAGCTACTCACTTGCTAGGACCTTGATTGTGTACTCCTCTTTATATATACCTTTCATACGGGCCTTGTGGCTTCTCTTCCTGTGGCCGGACTAGTAGTGCCGCCCTGGTTTACTCCTGTCTTGTTTGTACCCTTGCTGACTGGTCTTCGGACCCTTGTCTCAGAGGTTGGACTAGTAGTGCCGCGCTAAGCAGCATGCTTCTGGCTCAGCACTACCCCTTATCTAGCCTAGGCGGTGTGTCAACTTATACATATATTTGCATGTAGAAGGTATAGGCTAGATAGGTGTGTGTTCTTAGAGAGTATAACCCCAACCCTATATCTCCCTTGTTCTCTCTTGGTTCTACTCATTCTCATTCTAACAAGTACGTGCACACACCGGCAATTGAACAAGTTCGTGACACAAATTTCGAATCCGCAAATTTGCCAACCCAGCAAAAACCAGACGGCACAGTAGCGGAGAAAAAAACCAACATTGGCACATTGTGACAAGCGAGCTCAAATAACAAAACACAAGCAGCGAATCTTCACATTTTGAGAGCTGCCTAGGAGTGAGATTGGCCAAAGACTCATACAGTGGCGGAATAAACTGCCCGGATGTTTAACACTTTGAAACGTATCGCTATGCCACACATGTTTCGAAAATAGTAACACCCGTTTTTTGCCATTCCGTTACAAGGTTTCCGAGTTCTGCTTCAACCGTTTCTTGCTTGGCGCGATTGTGACACAACCTGAAAGTGGGGTTGAAATTTACTCCTCGACTATCGATGCGGACATTTCCAACCGAGCGGAAGAGTAGATCTATTTTCCCCCGTCACTATGTGTGTACATCGTCACGTGCAACAGTTGCTGGCTTAGGAGTTAGTCCGGAAGCCAGCCTACGACCGCATCGTCATGAAGCCGTTAACTGAGCGGAAGCGCTCGCGAATCATAAGCATGTTGCGTGCGGGGCATTCGACTAGGAAAATAGGCAAAGTTCTTGGAATAGGCAAGAGCACCGTGCACGATTACAGTTTGAAAGTGGCTGCCGAGACTAGTCTCGAGGAGGTGCGACCTACGATGCCTTCGGCCGGCCGCCCCCGCTTAATCACTACCCGTCTCCAGCGCGGAATAATACACGCGATTACAAGCGGCGAGGCGAAAAGCTCTGTAGAAGCAGCAAATATGTTGTTGGAGAAGCACGGTCTCGCCGTAGACTCGAAGACGGTCCGGAACTCATTACGATCCGCGGGGCTGATCGCCGTGCATCAGCCCAAGAAACCGAGGCTCTCACCGAAAAACATCCGAGATCGTCTCGACTTCGCGCGGTCGCATGCCGACTGGACGCTGGAGGACTGGAAGCGGGTGATTTGGTCTGACGAGACAAAGATAAACCGCTACTGCTCCGACGGACGTGCGTACGCCTGGATTCGCGAGGGCACCAGCCTTCGGAGCCATCAAGTCCAACAGACAGTTAAGCATGGGGGCGGTTCTGTGATGGTGTGGGGTTGCATGACGTATGAGGGGGCGGGGTTCATGTGCAAGATAGATGGCAGGATGGATGGGCCGCTGTATCGCAGCATCTTGCAAGATGAGCTCAAACAGACCATCGATTTTTTCAAGCTTTCCCCCTCAGAGGTCATTTTCCAGCACGACAATGATCCCAAGCACAGGTCTCGTCTGGTCCAAGACTGGCTTGGGGAGCAGGAGTACGCGGTGCTGGAATGGCCGTCATGCTCCCCGGACCTTAACCCGATTGAGCACCTGTGGGCACACGTGAAAAGGCAGCTGGGGAAGTACGAAAAGCCGCCAAGGGGAATGCTGGAGCTGTGGGAGATGGTGCAGGAGGAATGGGACAAGATACCGGCGGAGGTGTGTGCAAACCTGATCGACAGCCTGCCGAGGAGGATCAAGGCAGTGATTCGGGCAAAGGGACGCTGGACTAGGTACTAGTTTCCGTAGAATCTAGTATGCTACCTTTTTTCGGTACAAATTGTCCGGATGTTATCCTATGCTATGCTTAGGTGTTTAAGGACCATGTGTGGTACTACTTTGGTGTTTGGCAACTCGAGTGAGTGCTCTAACTGATCTTCTCAGCGTGTATGCACACCATACATTAAGGCTTAATGTTTACGCCGCTGCACTCATCAAAATGCAAAAAGAGACTGAACATGTGGACAATTTAATCCGCCACTGTATATCTGTGTTCCGAACATTGCAGAACTTCGGCGAACGCACGGCTGTCGCACAAGGACTGCCAATTGGTGGTCTAGTTGGCCCGGTAAGATGGAATCCGATCTCTTTTAGCATAATTTTCACAAATGAGCGGTACGCAAAATAGACGCGCGATGTAATAGAAGGGAGTCCCACGATTCGTTTTAGGTACCCTGATTGCTCAGTGTCAAGTTCAAAATAAAAACTTTCCATCAGCCTCCTCAAGAAAATTTACGCTGATTCACCTGTCTTGCCATGCCAAAATTCGCTTTCCCATCAGGGTCGTGGCTGAAAGAAATGCTGATTCGGCAAAGAGTGCCAATTCGAATTTGACGCGAGGCCGACCCGAGGCCGAAGGAGCTGAGGGAATTGAACGAACGGCGGGTCTTGTGATTCTGACGGTCGTGCAAAAAAGAAAGTGAAAACGAAAGGAGCTGTGACTGTATGGCGATGGGAGTCGTAAATTGGCCGGAGAAAAGCGTGATTGAGAGCTATCTTCGTATCACTCGTATGCCACTAAATTTGCCAGCTAAGCGTGAGTTTCCAGTCAAACAGCCGTCAGGTCCGGGAAGACCCGAGGCGGATTTTTTCAACCTCGGGTGCCCACGTACGACACTAGTGTCACACCGGCTCCAGAGAATTCTCAAAGTCAATTTCGCATTCTAATAACGTAGGGAAATTCTCGCCAGTTGCCCGTTTGGTCAAATAAAAGTCTATCAGAATGTGACGGTCATGATCGAATGCGATCGTTTCGACGCATTTCAACCGTTCGATGGTCGATAGCCATTAACGTCCAAGATCTCCCAACCGGGGCGCTGCTATGGCGCGAAAAAATTCCGACCGCCCCATTCCCAAGCTTCCCCCCTCCCATCTGTTTTGATTCCCCCCTCCCCCTCCATTTTCGCTCCCCCCCTCCCCCTCTGTTTCGCTTCCCCCCTCCCCTTCCGTTTCGATTCCCCCCCTTCCCCTCCGTTTCGCTTCACCTATCATCTTGGTAGTGATACTCTCCCCCTTTTTCCCTCGGTTTCAATCCCCCCTCCCCTCCGTTTCGATTTCCTCCCCCTCAATTGAGCCATGGGCAATGTGATTTTTGAGAGCTAGTAGTTTCACTTCGTCTGGAAAATCAGAAGAAAAATAAAATCAAATCACGCCAGCCATATATTACTTTATACTGCTAGCGAATACCCTGCCTACTGCTCCCCGTCCTCCCGCAATGAAATCGTCACTGCTGGAGAAGATGCGGCAAGAGGGGTTTGCCTACGGCCGTTGTTGAAGGCATCCCTGATCGCGTTCTTTGCACCCTGAGAAATTCATGATTTCCGATTTCTCAGCACTGACAAATCAGGGCCCTCGGGGGAAAAAAAAAAGTAGTCGACAACTCAGGGGGGAGCTTTTTCCGAAACGTCAGCTTAGGAATTGTTTTCCAGTTACCCCATTTTAGCATCTACGCAAAAGTAGGGTATCAGCAGGGCTGTTGGTTGGGGGGGGATTTTTTATGGCTGCAATGGACTTAGCCGTTTTTTCCGTTGCGGGAGGTGTGGGAGGGATGTTTCTCACTGTGGGGACTTAAGACGGACTTTTTGGGTTGCAGGAGGTGTGAGAGGAATGTTACAGGTGTCGAATTTCTGAGTTGCGAGGGGTGTGGGGGAGAAATATCCCTGGGTTGGAGGACTTGGACAAATTATTTTTGTTGCAACCTGGTGGGGGTGGGGGTTGGGGGAGAGGGGATCATGCGCCAACCAAGGGGGAAACTCCGTAAGTCTCAAGTGTTTGGTTCAGTATCGATCCCCATTAGTGCGCTGATGCATCAGTGTCTACAAGAAACAAAACGCTGAAACATCAGTCTCATACGTAAAAAAAAACATTTTTCAATAGGGTTCAATCATTAAAAATGGCCTTTTCATCAGGGTCGGCACCAGCAAACACCCTGAAAAAAAAAGTGTTAAAGGCGTAAAAATCCTGATATCGTGGGGCCTGGGAACCTCTCGTCATTCCCTAAACTGGTGAGACGAGAGGTTCGTAGGAATGCACCCTCACAAGAAGGCTGCCAAGGGCGACTAAGAGCGTGTTCCTACGAGCCTCTTCCCAAGCAACCTCTTCCCAGACTCGCGTGCTACAGTGTTGCAAATTCTGACGCGAAATGTTTCAGTGCGATTCCGTGAAGTGCGAAGTGAGATTCGGCTTCCCGAGATTCAGGGGCGTGTTTTGAAACCTCTTTTCAGACGAGCAAATTTTCAGACAGGCGCGAATCTCCACTGTAAATTTTTTATGCCACCTGGTTTTTTTTTGTTGAGAGAGCGATGGAACGCAAATATGAAACGAGAGTATTCCGAAAAGTGGTCCTGGGAACACGCTCTGCAGGTCTCGCGTGAGTCTGGGAAGAGGTTGCCTGGGAAGAGGCTCGTAGGAACACGCTCTAAGAACGCTACTGAGGAGTTGGAGAGTTGGAAATAGACCCACTGAGGAGGGGAGATACCGTAATCCCCCGGATATAGGCGCATAGGGGCTTATAGGAAATACCTAACAAAAGTGCCATGCGCTTGTAATCGAATAAAATTTATAAGCCCAGGGTTTATAAAAGGAATTTTATGGAAAAAATATTTGAGCACGTGAAAATGTAGTTCTTGAAATTTGCGTTCTAGCGCGTGTCTTTCCAAAGGGCAGCATGTTGACAAACCGCGAAAGTTGGCTAACAAAGCTTCCGCCACCAGATCCACCCGGAAATGACTGATCTCGCGAGCCAATCAGAGCCAACACAGTGAGCGAGATTCGCTCTTCTGGTTCGGGAGGCGCTCGGGAGGGGCACGGCAGAAACTCCGATATATAAATCCCCCGTCTTGTCAAATGTAACTTAGGTTGTTACTGTAGACTATACTGGATTGTGCCTTAGAGGGTACAATACCCTAGTCTATATATCATTGTACACACATATTCTAGTTCAATCATTTTCTCTCTGATATGGTATCATAGTAGGTTAGATCCCCCCCTAGCCCGCTCACGCTTCCGCCCCTACGTTCCTAGCCGGCCCCCTGGCCGTTCGCGCCTGTCCCTAGCCGGCCCCCTGGCCGTTCGCGCCCGTCCCTAGCCGGCCCCCTGGTCGTTCGCGCTCGTCCCTAGCCGGCCCCTGGTCGTTCGCGCTCGTCCCTAGCCAGCCCCCTAGCCATCGCGCCCGTCTCTAGTTGGCTCCCTAGCCGTCGCGCCCGCTCCTAGCCGGCCCCCTGACCGTCGGGATCGCTCCTGGCCGGCCCCCCGACCGTCGCTCCTGTCCGCTCTTCGCCTGCTCGGCCTTCCGTCCCCTGACCCCGTGCCCGTGCCTCCTCCTCCTCCTGTCTACGGCCCTGTGTTCCCTCCTCCGGACGCGTCTCCGACCCGTTTCCCCCCTCGTTCCCCTCCTGTGTCCCCTCCTCTCTCTCCTGACCCGACTCCCCTGTCTCACGTCTGGTCTCGCCGTCCCTCCCCTGCTCGACCTGTCTCCCCTGTCTCGCGCTCTCACCCTATGTTGCTTCGTTCCCACGCGTCTCGTCCTCCCCTTCTCCCGTCGCCCCCTCCGTCCTCCCTTGTCGTTGCTCCTGTTAGGATTAAGGACAGAGTCTAGGTGAACTTAGGAGCTAGAATTACTCAAAATATAAATCCGAAATCCGTTCACAATTTGAATCACGTCAATTGATGGAGTACTCGCGACGCTATGTCTTTCGAAGCACTAGGGGGTAAGCTGTAGGTGGAGAACTTAACTCAATCTCAAAAGTTCAATCAAAGTTCAAGAATCTCACAAGGAATTAGAGGAGCAAGAAAAAGGTTGGGATAGAAGAGAGGGATGAGAGAGAATGTCCTAAGAGAGTCCCCAACCAAGGAAAACCCATAAGCACAAAAATTCCCCCCCCTATAGGAACCCCAACTTTGACATTTGTCCCTTCCCAACCAAACCATCCAAGTTGGCCACCCTTGCCAACCTAGCTTGGTTGTTCCCAACCAATTTGCAGCTGTTACAGTAGAGTGACAAATTTCCCCAACCCCAAAGGTCCCAACTCCATATAGAGTCACCCCACAACTTCACTTTGTAACCGCCGCAATTGTAACGCAACCTCATGAACTTTGAATCTTCATAGCTTTCGCGTTCTTGCTCCGATTGAAGCGATTCTTGTTGCGTCGGAAAGATCTTCCCAAGATCTATCATCACAAATACCTGCTCAGACAGAATAACACAAAACACATTCCCAACCTCCAGAACACACACCACACAAATTCTTTCACACACTATTAAACCATATATGCGAATTGAAACAAGGGATGGGAGGCAGACAGAATGTGATAGCATATGATGACTTCACACAACAGCTCCCCCCCCTCTGTCTGACTACCTGCGTGCCACTCGTCCTCTTGTTCCTCGGGTCCTTGCCTCTCACGTTACCGACCCGTCTGTTCTGGTTTCGAGCCTTGACGCCATTCTTGCTGCGGTCGTTGACTTCGCCTCTACCCGCTGCCTTGACTACGCCACCGCTTTGGTCTCTGACCCTGTCTGTCCTCCGTCTGTCGCGGGTGCTCCTGCCCTCGGCAGTGACGTTCTGGAGGACCGCCAGTTCGAGCTTGCTTTCCTGTCCGAGGCTGCTCCCCATCTCTGTTCAATGCTTCTAGTCCCTCAGGGTGACCCCGACGCTTTCGACATCCCGACCCCTCGCACTTACGCTGAGGCGGTCTCGGGACCCTGGGCCTCTCAGTGGATAGCTGCCATAGAGCAGGAGATGGCATCTTTGAGATCCACCGGCACCTACGTCGATGCAGTTCCCCCGCCTGGGGTGAACGTAGTTGATGGTCGCTGGCTCTTCAAGGTCAAGCGCCCTCATGGAGAGCCGCCTGTGTTCAAGGCGCGCTACGTGGCTAGAGGTTTCAGTCAGCGCGAGGGGGTGGACTTCTTCCAGACCTTCGCTCCGACCCCGAAGATGACTTCTCTTCGGGTGTTACTACACGTAGCAGCGCAGCGTGACTATGAGCTTCACTCCCTTGACTTCTCCACTGCGTTTCTTCAGGGCAGTCTACAGGAGCAGGTCTACCTGCGTCGCCCTCAGGGCTTCATTGGTACCTTCCCTCCTGGGACCCAGTGGTTCCTCCGGCGCCCCGTCTACGGCCTGCGGCAGAATCCCCGTGAGTGGAACAACATGCTACGTGCTACGCTTGTTGACCTGCAGTTTTTTCCGTCCTCTGCAGACCCCTCGCTCTTCCTTCGTGTTGGCAAGACTCCGTTCTACATCCTTGTTTACGTAGACGACCTAGTCTTCGCCATGGCAGACAGGGACGCACTGGCCTGCATGAAGGCAGAGCTGCTGAAGAGACACACCTGCACTGACCTTGGAGAACTGCGCCACTACCTTGGCTTGCAGATCTTCAGGGACAGAGCAGCGCGCACCATCACTTTCACTCAGTCACACTTGGTGCGCCAGGTCCTTCAGAGGTTCGGCCTTCAGTTCTCCTCCGCACAGCCCACTTCTCTGCCTCTAGACCACAGGCTCTCCGCTCCAGTTCCTGAGGAGTCAGCAGAGCCCAGTGGTCCTTACGCAGAGCTGGTAGGTTGCCTCATGTACCTGATGACTTGCACGCACCCAGATCTCGCATACCCTCTCAGCATCCTGGCTCGCTTTGTGGCCACTGGCAGACACCGACCTCAGCAGTGGTCTGCCGCTAAGAGGGTTTTGCGTTATCTTGCAAGTACATCGGGCATGGGGTTAGTGCTAGGAGGACATAGGCCAGTGGTCCTTACTGGACACACAGACGCTTCTTGGGCAGACGACGCTGAGACCCTCAGGTCCGCACAGGGCTACTGCTTCAGCCTTGGTTCAGGTGCCGTCTCGTGGAGAGCTACCCGCTCCTCGTCTGTTGCCCAGTCCAACTGTGAGACCGAGATCTACGCCGGTGCCATGGCGGCACAGGAGCTCCGCTGGCTGACCTTCTTGCTCACAGACTTAGGTGAGCGGCCTAGCTCTGCCCCGGTCCTGTACGCTGACAACAGGGCCATGATCCTCCTGTGTCAGGAGCCTCGACTCGAGGGCAGAGCGAAGCACATTCAGCTGCGGTACTTCCTCCTGCATGAGCTACAATAGCGTCGCCAGGCGCGCGTAGTACATTTGGCCTCCGGTGCCAACACAGCTGATATCTTTATGAAGGCGCTTGCGCTTAAAGATCATCAGCGGCACTGTGTACAGATGGGTCTCGTTCCTGTAGCCTCACATTTGCTAGGGCCTTGACTTTGTACTGTCCTTTATATCTATATTTTACCTAGAATGGCCTTGTGGCCTCTCCCCGTGGCTGGACTAGTAGTGCCGCCCTGGGCTTGCTCTTGCCTTGTCTTTACTCCTTTTGACTGGTCTTTAGACCCTTGTCTCAGAGGCTGGACTAGTAGTGCCGCCCTGAGCTGCTTCTTCCCTTGTTAGGCATTGCCCTTATATAGTCTAGGGGGTGTGTCAAATGTAACTTAGGTTGTTACTATAGACTATACTGGATTGTGCCTTAGAGGGTACAACACCCTAGTCTATATATCATTGTACACACACATTCTAGTTCAATCATTTTCTCACTGATACGTCTAACATAAGTTTTTACACAAATGTGATGCGCCTATAGGAAATACATTTTCAAAAATATGAGTGCACTTATAATGAAATAACGGATATAAGCGCGCTTGCACCATAAGCGCAATGGGCCAAATAAAGGGATGCGCCTATATCCGGGGGATTACGGTACACCACACCACATCTTAGTGAGGCAGAGGTAGAGAGGCAAAGTGGTACACAACACAGGCCAACTATGGGTCCCTAGGGCGTATTCCTACAAAGCTAAATCAAGCCCACATGGTACAGTGCAGTGCAAGTTAGCTGTCAAACTGCACACTCCAATGTGGCTCAGTTTCGTAACCCCCGAGCAGGCCCCACGATATCAGGATTTTTACGCTTTTTATGTTTTTTTTCAGGGTGTTTGCTTGTACCGACCCTGATGAAAAAGCCTTTTTTTCTGATTGAACCCTGTTGAAAAACCCTTTTTTTCGTGTAAGACTGTTGTTTCAGCTTTTTTTTAATTGTAAACACTGATGCATCAGCGCACTAATGGGGATCGACGCTGAACCAAACATTTTCCCCCTTGGTTGGCGCATGATCCCCTCCCCCCCAAACCTCACCTACACCAGGTCGCAACAGTATAAGTCCTCCAACCCAGGAACATTTCTCCCTCACACCCCTCGCAACTCAGAATTTCGTCGAAGTCCCCACAGCCAGTAACATTCCTCTCACACCTCCCGCAATCCATAAAAATCGGCTAAGTCCCCACATCGAGAAACTCCCTCCCACACCTCCCGCAACCCCCTTTTTTTTGGGCTAAGTCCCTTGCATCCATTAAATATCCTCCCACGAACCCCCCAACCAGCAATCCTGCTGATACCCTACTCTTGGTAGTTGCTAAAATGGGTAACGGGGAAACTATCCCTAAGCTGACGCTTTAAAAAATGCCCCCCTCTGAGCTGCCCACTACATTTTTTTCCCCCTGAGGGCCTCATTTGTCAGTGCTGAGGAATTGGAAATCCAGAAATTCTCAATTGAGGGGGAGGAAATCGAAATGGAGGGGAGGGGGGATCGAAACCAAACAAGAAAGGGGGAGGAAATCAAAACCAAGATGAAAGGGGAAGCAAAACGGAGGGGAAAGGGGGGAATCGAAATGGAGGGGAGGGGGAAAACGAAACGGAGGGGGTGTGGGGGGAGCGAAAATGGAGGGGAGGGAAGAATCGAAACGGATTGGAGGGGGAAGCTTGGGAATAGGGCGGTCGGGAAAAAAATCGCGCCCAAGCAGCGCCCCGGCTGGGAGATCTTGGACGTTGATCACTGTGACCATCTAACGGTTTAAATATGTCGAAACGATCGCAATCGATCGTGACCGTCACATTTTCATGAACTTTCAGTTGACAGAACGGGCAACAGGCGAGAATTCCTTATATTATTAGAATGTGGAATTTACTCTTAACAGAAGTCTGGAGCTGGGTCATTCTGGGGCATCAAAGCGGAATTTGACACTAGTGTCGTTAAGGGTATCAAAGTGGAAACAAATTGACTCGGGTCTTCCCGAACCTGACCAGGGCTGACGTTTCAAAAAAAGGCACTCTGAGCTGACCCCCCCAAAAAAAAAAATAGTCTGAATGGCCTTCAGCCAGAATTTAGGGACTCTGAAATGTCAGAGTCCAGAGATGTGCAACTCTGAAATTCTCAGGATCGCACAAGTGTACTCAGGGTTACATTTTATGTTATTAAGAAAAGCTATTCTTGTGTATTACATTTTGCTACATTGGACAGGAGCCTATCTACAACTACTACTACCAAACCAAGCAATCACCACTAGCTAACAGGCACCTAGAACTCCGGCACATCTACAGTAATCTCATCATCACCCCCCTCATCGTCGGACAGGAAAGGGTCGTCGCCTAATGTTGGAGCCGCATCATTCTCATCATCACCCCCATCCTCCTCAGCCCACCCCTCCCCCGCGTACTCTGGCACCTCCCCCTGTCCATCCGTTGTGTCCCCCGCCACCTCACCCTCTAGGGCCTTCCCCTTGCGTTTTCGTTCCGCTCTTGCGAAGACAACAGATCGTGCTGGCCGTCTCAGCTTCTCTCGCCAGGTCGCTAGGGCTTCGGTCCAATTGATGTCATACTGCAGCAGCGAGATGGCCATCAACTCGGAGAGGCGCGCGTTGCAGAGTGAGCCACGGACCCAGGACTTAATCACATTCTGCCGAGAGAAGCCCCTCTCACATTCGACGGTTGACAAAGGCAGCACGGCGCAGGCCTGCCAGAGGCGCATCAGATTGGGCCAGCGCCTGACACGGGGCACAAAAACAGAGGCGGAAGAAAGGCAGTAGGAAATGCATACAGTGAAGGCGGATAACAAAAAGATGCGGTTGGCAAGGGCGGCGATGTTGTGCACACTTGGCAAGTAGAATGGAAGGTGGTGATTCACAAACGACAATATGGTTGGACTTGCCTGCTCGAGTCCGTCTTCGTGAGGTAGTTTGCCAGGCCTTGGTGGAAACTCTCCACCTCGTGATGATTCTGCATGATCGGCGCCCAAGTTGCGAGCTCCCTCTCCGCTGCCTTCACGTCGAAGCCTGGCAGCTTGTGCTCGAAGATGCCGCTGCATCCAAGCAGATACTCTCTCGTCTTCTTCTCGCGCTGCGCCCGTTGTCTCGGCCACTTCGCCGCCACCCAGAGCTTCGTCGGCGACATCTTGCGCAGATCCAGCATCCGCTCTTGTACGTTGGTCATGGTATCCTTGGCGTGCTTCTGGCACAGCTGCACGCAGTCCTTGTAGCTGCTCCCGTACTGGTGCTTGTCGAGGTGCCGCTCGTGCATCTTGTACGTATGGGTGACGGGGTTCCCCTCCAAGTCGATACCGCGCACCTTCACCCGCTTCGTTCCGCCGCGCCCGTACACCGCGAGGAACGCCGAGAGCCAGGTGTTTTCGGCGCCGACACCGAAAATCTCCCCGAAGTCGACATAGCGGTGCCGCAGATCCCCCAGTGTCGCGTCGATGTCCGTTGCCACCTCTGTGACATCGACCTGCGGTGTGAGAGGGGGGGGACACAGAGGAGTGAAAGACATGAGTACTTGCACCAGAGGAGAACACCATGCTTGCAAACATGAGCATCTTACCTCTCGCTTCTGAAACTTGAGGTTGAGGTCGTTCATGAGTGCCAGCATGTCGGCCAGGTAGAAGAGGCAAAACTGAAACTTATACGAAATCACAACCTCATACAGGGGATGCTCATACTCATACAGCAGAACAATAGCAGCACCCAACACTTTACACAGGCGTCGGATTGCCTCTCCCCTGGACAACCATCGAACTTGATGGATGCCTTGAACCTCAAGGTTGGTGCTGTGAATCGCCCGCTGCAGATGCTTGAAACGACTGCTCCATACGCTCGACCGGCCGAGAAGGTCCGCAAGGGTGCGAGTGACTTTGTCGACCATGTCGAGGTCTGGACATGAAGCTGCAGCATCCTTCACAGCAAGTGCTTCTCTGCATGTACCGACATGGGTAGTGGTTAGCACACAGAAACATAAGCATAAACACACAGCAAGGAATACTTTAACAAACCTGTGGGCGATGCAGTGGGAGGAAAAAAGGTGCGGGATGATGTCTCGCAGTCGCGCCACAAGCCCGTTGTCTCGGCCGACCATCACCGACGCGCCGTCTGTGCTGATGCCAACGATGCGTTGGAGGTCGATGCCGGACGACTCCAGGTGGGCTAAGAGAGTGGCCATAAGAGAAGCGGCGTCGCACTTGTCAACGTTTAGCAGGGCTAGGAATTCGGTGACGACTCGACGCAGCCGCATGAATGTGATGTAGACGATCAAGTGCTTTCCCCGCGTGCGGTCGGTGCTTTCGTCGCATGAGATGCCGAGGTAAGGTGAGCTCTTGATGTGCTCCATCTGAGTAGCCAGCAGATGCGTAGAGAGACAGTTGACCATCTGCTGGAACCCGTACCTGCAGTGGCATAATCAGAAGTGAGACACTGGTTAATTAGCATTGGAAATGCATTGAAATTTACAAGGTTCATATCAAAATCCAACCATCAACCGGCGAAAGCCAGGTAGCCTTACCTGGTGAGATACACTCCGTACGACTGGAGAGGTATGTCTGGTGTGTCTTGCTCTGCCATGAAACGAAGCAGCCGGGGAAACATGGCGATAGGAGCGTCGTTCTTGCAAAGAAATTCCACGCACCGCAAAAGACGGATGACGCGGCGGCCTTCGACATCGACGGTGGCGAAGCTTGTCATCTTCTGCTGCTTGTCTTCAATTTCCTTTTGAATCTCGAGCTGCCGGCGAACTGCCGCTTCGTGGACTGTTGAGTGTTCATGAATGCGCATCGTCTGTGTCTGGAGATCTCGCCCGCCGTCGCCTGGCCTTGAATACTTCGTCGTTTCTTTGCCGAAGGCTCGGCAAACGCTGCACTTAAGAGCGGGGTAGCCATCTTTACTACGGGTAAGTACAAGCCATGGGAAATAACGCAGCCAATCATTCTTATACTTAGCCTCCGCGACTAGGTACTTCTGCTCGATCAATTCCTCTGTACTTAGCCTCGGTGGCGGCGGTTCATCAGGGCGGGTGACGGGGGTAGGTGAGCGCGGTGGTGAGGGAGGGCGAATCTGGCCACCTGAGTTGATACGCTGCTGTGTATACTTCGTCGTACGTTGTTTCTTCGCCGAAGAGACAGTCGATGCGCACGGCACACTATAACGAACGGTAGAGGCAGTGGCGCAGTCAATAGGATCCACTGGTCCTCTGCTAGAAGATGCTATGGCTGGTGGGAGAACGAACGGAGCGGGGGCAGGTCTACTAGGCAACGATGGCTCATCGCGTGGGGTCTCGTTTACAACGGTTATGGCGACAAAAGGCGGAGGAGCCGATGCGGCAACGGGCCGCAAGACATCTAGGGCGCTCCTTGGCGCAACGACAGGAACCTTACTGCTGCGCGGCTCATCACCGTCAGCTGGAGCATCGTCGTCGCCATCCTTTTCAGGCATGGCGAGAGGAGAAACGACGAGTAGGAAATGAAGATAGTGACTACAACTACGTCTGTGTCGAAATGAACAACATGAAGGATTTCCCCTCTAAAACCTGAAGCAGTGCGTTCGAAGGTGGTGGGTAAGGAACAACTGGAGAAGAAGGGGTCCATCAAACCCGTGTCGCACCTTTCTTGAAAGGCGTGACGCGGTTTCGGGACTTGTCCATGCACAACACAGCGCCATGCTGCCTAGTCGATGTGTTGGCTGCAACTGCAGCCAATGGGGATGATGGCCAACCTCTGCAAGGCTGGCACAGAGGGCACGGGCCCGAAGTTCGCGCATGCACAGAGAGCAACAGAGCAGAATCTGTGGTCCTTAGTGGCTCGGCGTGGCAGCATTTTTGCTGCGCTGGGTAGCAGAGTGCCCACTGTGGGCAGAGTATTCATTGGACTTGGCGGATTTTTCAAGGAAGTGTGGATTCTCCACGTGACGCGGGCGGGAATCACTGATGGCATGCGAAATTTCTAGGGATCTTGCGTGCCCCGTGGAAATCTGTTTCAGGGTTCGTACCCGATGTACTCTGAAAACTCAGTATTGGGTTAGCGTGAACTCTGATTTTTTCAGGATCCCTAAAGTCTAAGTCTGAATCGATCAGGATTGGGAAAATGCCTTATCTGGAAATTCAGGTTTAGCCAAAAAACCGGTCTGAGATTTCAGACTAATCAGAGCAAATAGTCTGATAAAGTCAGCCCTGAACCTGACGGCTGTTTTTCTGGAAACTCACGCTGGCGAATTAAGCAGCATACGAGTGGCACGAAAATAGCTCCCGATCAGTCACATTTCTCGCCCGCCAATATACGACTGCCATCGCCATACAATCACAGCCGTTTTTCGTTTTCACTTTCGTTTTTACACGACCGTCAGAATCACAAGACCCGCAGTTCGTTCTCATGTTGGCCTCGTGTCAAAATAGAATTCATCCTCTTTGCAAAATCAGCGTTTCTTTCGTACACGACACGACCCTGATGGAAAAGCGAATTTTGGCTTGGCAACACTGGTGAATCAGCGTAAAATTTCTTGAGGAGGCTGATGGAAAGTTTTTTTTTGGAACATGACACTCAGCAATCAGGGTGCCCTAAAACCAATCATGGGGCCTGCCCCCGAGTCTGGTCCAACCTTTATCCAGGCGCGAAGGAATACGCCCTCGCTCGACTTTAGTTCACTTCTGTGCAGGAGCCGAGTCACACCAAACACAGTGGCTGCTGGGAGGCCACACCCCCCTTCTTGCCCTTACCACACCTTCATCCTTGGCACTCCCAACCATCGATCTCCACAGAGCTTTCCCTCAGCCTGTGGCCAAACTGCAATCCGTTCTCCCTCACTGCCTCCCCTCTCACTCCAGTGCCCTGCCTCCCATCCCCTCACTACTCCCCCTCTACCTCTCCCTCTCCCTCGTTCTCCCCTCCCCATGTCCCTCCCTCCCTGCCTCTGGATCCTTAACCCTATTTCCGCTACCCCCCAGTTCCTACCTTGCTCACCCCCAACTTCCCCCCAAGTTCCCTTTTGCCCTGCACCGGTCACAGCACGGGCGCGCTTCTCTTGCGCTTGCTGCGCTCCAGCTCACTCCCCCCGCTCGCACCCCCGCCCCCTCCCTCCAGCCCCATGCCCAGGTGGTCCACCATGGTTTCCGACACCACCAGGCAGTACATCTAGGTGCTCACTTCTCACACACCAGTCACAGCCACAGTCACAGAACCAGAGCGCTTCTCTTGCTTCGCCTCAGACCCCCCCTCTTCCCTCCCCACATCACAGCACGGGCGCGCTTCTCTTACGCTTGCTGCGCTCCAGATCGGCCCCCCCACTGGCACCAGCACCCCCGCCCGCCCCCTCCAGCCCCATGCCCATGCCCAGGTGGTCCACCATGGTTTCCGACACGGCCAGGCGGTACATCTGCCTCAAGCCCTCGTTGGCGCGCTGCAGGTTGCTCAGGAGGCGCGCGTTCTGCAGTTGGAGAGCCACCAGTGATTGGTCCTCCTGGGAATGAAGGAAAGGGGTGGGTAGGAGGGGGGGGGGAGAGAGAGGAAGCAGAGTGGGAGTTTCCGACACGGCCAGGTGGTACATCTACCTCAGGCCCTCGTTGGCGCGCTGCAGGTTGCTCAAGAGGCACACGTTCTGCAGCTGGAGAGCCACCAGAGATTGGTCCTCCTGGGAATGAAGCAGGGGGGTGGGTGGGTGGGGGGGGTGGAGGGAGAGGAGGCAGGGGAGGGAGAGTTATGGTCCTAGCCAGGCGGTACATATCTGCCGCAGCCGCCCCTCGTTGGCGCGCTGCAGGTTGCTCAGCAGCCGGGCGTTTTGGAGTTGGAGTGCCACTAAGGAAGGATGGGTCCTCCTGGATGGGAAAGGGAGGGTGAGGGGGGCACCCCGGGGAGGGGGAGCGAGGAGAAGGAAAGGAGTGAGCAATAAGAGGCAGTGGGAACAGGGACCGAGGTGACAGAGCAACCAACAGCCACCAACAGCCACCAACAGCCACCAACAGCCACCAACAGCCACCAACAGCCACCAACAGCCACCAACAGCCACCAACAGCCACCAAGAGCCACCAACAGCCACCAAGAGCCACCAACAGCCACCAACAGCCACCAACAGCCACCAACAGCCACCACCAGCCACCAGCAGCCACCAACAGCCACCAACAGCCACCAACAGCCACCAACAGCCACCAACAGCCACCAACAGCCACCAACAGCCACCAACAGCCACCAACAGCCACCAACAGCCACCAACAGCCACCAACAGCCACCAAAAGCCACCAACAGCCACCAACAGCCACCAACAGCCACCAACAGCCACCAACAGCCACCAAAAGCCACCAACAGCCACCAACAGCCACCAACAGCCACCAACAGACACCAACAGACACCAACAGCCACCAACAGCCACCAACAGCCACCAACAGCCACCAACAGCCACCAACAGCCACCAACAGCCACCAACAGCCACCAACAGCCACCAACAGACACCAACAGCCACCAACAGCCACCAACAGCCACCAACAGCCACCAACAGCCACCAACAGCCACCAACAGCCACCAACAACCACCAACAGCCACCAACAGCCACCAACAGCCGCCAACAGCCACCAACAGCCACCAACAGCCACCAAGAACCCAACGAACCAGTGATTAAAGCACACAATCAATAAGATAACCCCCTCTCACCTTGGTCTCAACCACTGTCCGTCCCAGCACCTCGCTGCTATAGCACCCGTCCACTCCTCCCCACTCCTCGCCCTCCCTCTCCCCGCCAACACTCCCCGGAACAGGCACCAGCCCCGCACCCACTCCCCCCGCCCCCCCTACTCCCCCTCCGCCTCCCCCCGCCACGCTCGGCAGCAGCAGAGGCGCCTCCTCCCATGGCTCCGAGCCGGAAAGGCCCGTGGCGGCAGCGTTGGCGTATTTGTGCAGGGGCATGGGGGGGAGTGCGGCGGGCTTGCGCGCAGAGGCAGGGGCGGAGGAGCGGGAGATGTCAGCGGAGGGGAAGAGCGTGGGGGGCTTGGGGAGGACCAGCAAACACGAGACAGGGCCTGGGCGGAAGAGGGGGGCGGGGGGGAGGGGGAGGGGAAGGGGGGAAGTACAGAAGGAAGTTGTTGTGGGCAACAAGGAATGGGAAGGAGGGGGGGGAGATGTCAGCAGAGGGGAAGAGCGTGGGGGGCTTGGGGAGAACCAGCAGACACGAGACAGGGCCTGGGGGAAGTGGGGGAAGAGGGGGAGGGTTAAGGGGGTGGAGAGAGGGGGAGGGAGGGGTTGGGGAGGGAGAGACGGAAGGCAGAAGACGATTGTGAGGATGGGGGAGAGGGAGTGGGGAGGACGAGGAGGGGAAAGTCAGAGGAACGGCAGAGAGGAATGGCAGAGAGGAACGGCAGAGAGGAACGGCAGAGAGGAACGGCAGAGAGGAACGGCAGCAGAGGGGTAGGCAGAGTGAGGAGGGGACAGGAGAGCGGGCAGGCGAGCGGGCAGGAGCAGGGGAGCAGGCAGGTATGGGACCTACCCTTGCAGTTGGTGAAGGTTCTGAGAAGCTGCCTGGTGACGGTGTCCCACACGCGCACAGTGCAGTCCTCTGATGCTGACACCAGCGACACCGCGTCCGCACTGAACTCCAGCGCCGTGATGCTGTGACTGCGGGGGGGAGCAGGGAGGGGCGAGGGGCGAGGGAAAGAAGGAAGGAGGGAGGATGGAAAGAAGGGAAGCAGGATGTGAGGTGACTGAAACCCAGCGCCGTGATGCTGTGACTGTGCGTGTGCGCGTGGGGAGGGGGTGTGGGGGGGCAAGGGAGGGGAACAGGGACAGGGACAGGGACAGGGACAGGGACAGGGGCGAGCGGAAAGGCGGGACGAGAGAGTAATGATTTTAGAGTCGACTGCGAAATCACCTCCAGCGCCGTGATGCTGTGACTGGCGGGGGGAGAGCAGGGAGGGGCGAGGTAAGGACGGAAGGAGGGACGCGGGGACGAGGGGACGAGAGAAAGCGGGGAAGGAGGATGTGAGGTGTTAAATCAGGTGCTTTACCATGGCACTGAGTCCGCACTGGACCCCAGCGCCCTGATGCTGTGACTCTGTGTTGGGGGGGGGAGGGGGGAAGGGGAAGAACAGAGAAAGAGGGAGGAGAGCAAGGGACGGAGGGAGGCAGGGGGAAGAGGGGAGGGAGGATGTGAGTTGCCTGACCATGGCTCAACGTGGCTGACCGAGGAGGCAGAGAGGCAACCAGCAGAGAGGGAAGACTGGCTTTGAGTCGACTACAACCTCAAAACGCATCTGACAGAGAAGCAGAGAGGGAGCAAAAGGCGACAACAGGGGAAGAAGCAGAGGGGGGAGAGGGGGAGAGAGGCGGGGAGGGGGGGAGAGGGGGCAGCAAGAGCAGCAGGGGCAGCAGGGGCAGCAGGGGCACCTGTGGCCGACGAGCGCGTCGTCATGTGCCATGGGGTCCATGGCGGTGCCATGCACAGCTGTGAAGTTGAGCGCCGTCAGGTAGATGTTGCCGTCCGCGCCCCCCGCGTACAGCGTGTACTCGCCAGGATCCATGGCTGCTGCTGTGATGGCCACTGGAAACACGTACGACCGGAGTAATGCGCCCATCGCCAGACTCCAGATCTGAGAAGGGTGGGGGGGGAGAGCGGCGTTGGGGATGGGGATGTGGAGGTGAAGGGATGGAGGTGAGAGGAGGCAGGTGGGGTGGGCTTTTGAGGTGCCTCAAAAGTCGCCTCAAAAGTCGTTTCCAAAGGAGGCAGGTGGGTGGGGAAGGAGAGGAGGGTTGGAAAGGCCGAAAGGAAGGGAGGGAGGGGGACGAGGACCAGGGGAACAGAGCACGTGGACGTGCATGCAGGCGGACAGGGCACGCATCATCCAAGCACGCAGCGCAAGGACGAGAGCGGGACGGAGCAGGGCGGAGAGGAAGCGGAGCCCACCTTGCATGAGTGGTCGGAGGACGACGAGACGAGCACGGAGTTGACCCCGCCCGCTGCCATCCACAGCGCCGTGATGGACTGGGGGGGGGTGGGGGGGAGGGCGGGGGGGGTTGGGGGAAGGGGGGGTGTGGGGGAAGAGAGAAGAGAGACGGATGCATTGTGTGAGAGGGAGGATATGGGCACCCTAACAACCCCACTAAGTACCCTAAGCCCCCTTCACGCCCTAACCTTGGTTTATACCCTAACCCCCCAGCCCCCTACCTGTTGGTGCTGCTGCCACGTGTACATAGGCTGCACGCCCGCTGACCCCTCCGCTCCCCCCGCCCCGCCCTTGCTGCTCCCGCCCCCCCCCCCCCCCCGCCCCTCCCCCTGGCTGGTTCACTCCGTCCAGTATCCTGCGCGCATGAGGGGGGGAAATGAAAAGGGGGAAGGGGGAGCATGGGGGGCGAAAGCAGAGGGGGAGGCGGCAGAGACTTAGGGTTTGCGCGGGAAGGGCGGAGGGTTTCTAGCGAGCAGGTAGCAAGCATAGTGTAACAAGCTCACACACGTCAGCATGACTCACCGCACGAGGGGCGTAACGTGGATAATGCTGTCCTCCCCCGCCGACACCAGCAGCGCATCGTCATCCGACAGCGCGAGACACGTCACCGCGCGGTAGTGCGCCGCCCACACGCGCAGCAGCCGCCCCGTCGCCGCTTCCCAAACGTAAACCCTCCCCGAAACCCCGCCCCCGCACAGGTACACGCCGTCCGCGGTCGCCGCCAGCGGCCCTATGGCCTCCGACGTAGGGCTGCGCACCGCCACCGCCGACTGCGCGGGGACGGGGATTGCACGGGGACGGGGAGCGGGGGAGCGCGCGCGGAAGGAATTTGTGTGGGGAACAGGAGAGCGCGCGGATGGGGATTGCGCAGGGTAAAGGCGCGAAGTCGGAGGATTTTTCTTCTTCTTCTTCTCTTAAAACACCGAATACTTGTGAGTCGACTAGCGAAGTAACGGATCAGTAGCGAGGGACCGTCTCGAGTCGGATAATTTAAACGACTCACGAGAATGCCCACCTACCTTCCGCCACGACCACACGTTCACTGCGCCCGCCTTGGATTCCCCGCGCGTCAGCTGCGACACCGCCACGTGGTCCCTTCCCATTGCGCAGAGCCCGCGCCGCTGTGACGCGGACGACACGAGCGACGCGAGGAGCGACCCGGTGGTGAGGTCCCAGACGCACACGGGCGAATCCACGGACGCCGCCGCCACCACCACCTCCTGTAGCGCCGCCATTCGCGCTACCGCTAATGCCGCCGGCGAAAGGTTTAGCGCGGGGACTACTGAATCGCCGCTGTATCCGCGGTGACGCGACCGACGCCGCCGGAGGTTTAGCGCGCGCGGACTAAATCGCCGCAAAGTCCGCGCTAAAGCTTGGCGCTAGCCTGGCACTGGGCTGCCGGCCTCAGCTGATCTGCTGTAGCGTCTAAAGTGTCGCCCTAGAGATTGACGCGATCGCTGCCGTCCAGAACTCGAGAGCACCTGAAACCCGCTGGAACCCCTTTCAAAGCCGATCGACCTGAGCCGTTAGACAGAAACCTGGAGACCGGGGATCCATGATCTATGGGGTTTGCGAGGTCCTAGGTATCTCCGAGGCGACAGGTCCTCTTGCTCCGCGACGCGCTACAGCCAGAAACCCTAACGGGACGCGGCGGGCCAGGGCAATTCTCCGGGCCAATGCCCGCCATTCGAAGGCGCCTGATGCTAAGGGGTGCTGAGCAAAAACGGAATATAATCGTCGTATCAGAGAACACGGAAGGTCTCTTGGGTTGGGGTTGGGATGAATGGTTTTGGAGCAGAGCGATGCGGAGGAGCAAGGTACACTTAGCCCGCGGTAATCTCACACCCTGAAACTAGGCGGCATAAGAATTGTTTTTCCACCCTGACCATTTCTGTGCGTAGACAGAAATGGTGGCTACTACTGGTGCTCGACGCCAACACCTGGACCACTAGCTGCACCACGGCGACCTCCGGAACACTCCACTCCAGCACCCCCAGAGCGAGAACTATCTCCAGCACCGGTGCCACCTCTAGGCCCGCCGACACAAGCCACGACAGGAACCCCAGGACTAGCACCCTCCTCAGCGCCAGCACCCCCAGAGTCCACGGACGGCTGCTGCTGCGGTGGCGGCGGCTGCTGCGGCTACGGCTGCGACGACGGATGCGGCTACGACGACGGCTGCGGCTGCTGCTGCGGTGGCAACTGTGGCGATTGCTGCGACGGCAAAGGAGGAGACACCGGGGGAGAGTAAGGCGGCAAGAACGGCCCCGCGGGGCCACCAGAGTCAGCCGAATCCTCGACCGGGACAACCATCAGGAGGGGAGTGACGTGAGACACAGCAGATGGAGCAGGACAGGGAGGGAGGGGAGCAAGGGCTACTGGAGGAGCGGGAACCAGAAACAGGGGCGGGGAAACCGGGAGACCTTGGTGGGGAAAGCGGTGGTAAAAGGAGACCGACTCGTCGAAAGTGGTGTCATGGGAGTAAAAGAAGCAGTGAGACGCAGGTGGTAAAAATGCCAGTCAGACGAGTCAAGGGGGAAACCGAGGAAGACACAGGGGACAGTGAGGACAGTGAGCTTGTCCGTGCTAGAGGCACGAACTTGAGTGAGGCAGCCCCAGACGTAGAACGAGGACGCGTCGCCAGGGAACCCGGTCTAGAGAAGGGTCGGCGAAACCTGCGGCCCCTGGGAGTGCGGCCACAGGTTAAGCTGGTGAGCGGTGTAGCAAACGGCGAATGGCCACATAAAATGGGTGCACCGGCATGGATCATGGAGGTACGAGCCACCTCCATGACCAAACCGATGCGTCGCTCAGCGACCCCATTCTGCTGCGGGGAGTCTGGTAGGGTGTATGACTGGGTGATGCCCTCCGCACGACAGATCTATCCAAGCCGACTAGAGGCGAACTTGCCACCACGGTCGGAGTGGAGACACGGCACATGGAGACCGCGGTGGAGGCGCGCGGCTACGACCCACGGGATAAGAACGTCAGGGATATCGGCCTTTCGCTCCAGGGAAAACACCATGGTGTCACACGTGTATTCGTCGATGAGCACGAGAAAGTAGCGCTCGCGACGCGGCCCAGGGATAGGGGCTGGGCCCCAGACGTCCAGGTGCAGGGTCTGGAGTGGTGCGGTGGCAGGGCGAAGCGAGGAGGAATGAAGAGCACGGCGCAACCGGCACTCGACGCAGGGCGTGCACGGCGGTGCAGGGGGAGGGAGGGAGGGCACAAAGCGACGGAGGGAGATCTAGGACGAGACCGTGCTGAGACATGTAACGCAGGCACGGGAGTGCGGGGTGGCCTAGGCGGTGGTGCCACAGAAGCGACGGGTGAGTGAGCGACCGACACAAGTAAGCCGCAGCGACCTGGGTAGACGCAGGACTCGGGGAGGACACGCCCACCAGGGGTGAAGCAGTGTCCAGCGTAAACATGCCAGACGTCGGGTCCCGGGGGAACGTCGCAAGGGGGGCAGCTGAGGAGGCCTCGGTACAGACAGCGTACCGCTCATGACCTGGGAACGTAGTGGTGGCGCCGAGGTCCTGAAGACAGCCGACACCAACTAAGTTCCTGGAAAACGAAGGGATGTGCAGGCGTGTAAGAGAACCCGAGGGAACCGCTGGACAGAGAAGGGTAGTTTAGCTACATGCAATGACAGGACCAGAGGAGGGGTCAGCAAGTGCGACAGCGGCAGACGCGGCAAGCAGCGTGAGTATGGCATGGTCGCGGAAGAAGCAGGCAGACGCACCGGTGTCAAGTGTAAAGGACATCGAAGCGGAAGCGGCAGCTGAAGGAGGAGCGAGTGTACAGCATAAGCTAGACAAGGCAAAAGGTTCTACGCCTGACGTAGCAAGGGAGTCTGTACTACACACAGAGATTACACATAAACTAGATAACACAGGGTAATAAGATCTGGGCACACTAGAAGCATTATCATACAGAGAATGCAGGGCAGAACTAATCTGATCCATGTCTAACTCAAAGACAGGCACACCGTAGCACGGCAGGCTGGGCCAGTCAGGGAGGTCCAAGGCCGGGCCGAAGCGGCGACGAAAGAGATCGTCGAGGCGGCGGAAGCAGCGGGCGGTCGGGTGTGGGCGGCGTCACACAGTGCCGCGGAGGGGGCCGGTCTGGAGCTTGTACTGGCAGCTCACAGCACTGAAGCTGCCGGCCAAAGCCGAGCTGCGAGGACCGCCACCGCGGCCACCACCTCCAGAGGCTCCTGGCCACCCCGGTGGGAGGCGGGCCCACGGTTGTTGCTGCTGCTGCTGTGGCTGCTGCGGCAACGGTTGCTACTGCTGCTGCTCCTGGGCACCAGCCCCAATCCCCTCATCAGAACCACTGTCCCCTCCACCCTCACCACCACGCCCTGCCTTGGGGCCACGACGGCCCCGACGCGGGCGCGGCTGCGGGGACGCCGCAGCTGCAATCTCAGCGGCAGGGGCAGCCGTAGCAACCGCGGCTGAAATGCCAGCGTACGTGCACTAGGAGGGTGCACAGCCCTGAAAGATAGGGCTTGCTGCAAAACCGCTCGACTGAGCAATAGTGCGCTGTCAAATCTCTATCTCGGACAGGGCGGTGACAAAGGCGGTCAAAGTGAGGTCACCGGTGTGCTGGCTAAGGAAATGGTCGCGACCACTGGCTAAGCGGTCCAAAGGGTGCATGGCAATGAGGTATAGGGTAGCGCACAACAGTGGGGGGAAGGCAATAAGCTGGGCGTCAGTGCTAGCGGCGCAGTTGCTAGTCTCTAGTGCACGGAGGTGGGTGGCTAGGTCAGCGACAGTGGGGAAAGCAGCAAGATTTGGGAACAGCATGGGGAGGATCAGGCGGCCAGCAGAGGCGGAGGCAGGCGTGGAGTAGCGCTCAACTACTGCATCTAGGAAATCATTTGCATTCGCGATAGCAGTGAAGCGCGGACGCTCAGACAGGGTAAGAGGATGACTAATGGCTAGCTGCGCTACGGCATTGCGGGAATCCCAGACAGCGCGAGATAGCGCAGCAGCAGAAAAGGCCTCACGCTGAGCAGTGGTGGGGTCAGCAGGGAGGGGATCAGGCGCGGGGGGGTGGGGAAGCAAGCCATCAACATGCACAGCCACGGAGTGCCCATCCTGGCGCTGACCTGTTAGGTGACGGCGGAGATCGACAAGCCAGGCGGCGAAGTCGATCGCGTGGCCCTCCGCGTCCAGGCGGAGTGTCGCGTCCACCATCGCGCGACCTTAGCGTCACAGCTCCACGGTGGTACGGCGGCACAGCGACATAGCGGCACAGCTAATCAGCGGCACGGCGGCACAGCGACACAGCTACACAGCGGCGCGGCGGCAAAACTCTCTGGCGGAAAAGCCGAGCGGAAGGCCGAGCAGGCCGCACAGCGCCCGATGCGCGTAGTAGGCCGGCAAGGCACGGCGGGCCGGCGGAGCGCAAGGGCCGGTCGGGGCGCGTAAGGGACCAGCGGGGCTCAAGGGGCCGGCGAGGCGCTAAGGGACCAGCGGGAGCTCGAGGGGCTGACGGGGCGCTAAGGGACCGGCAGGGTGCTAAGGGGGGCCAGCGGGGCGCGAAGGGCCGGCGGGGCACGTAGGGGACCAGCGGGGCGCGAAGGGCCGGCGAGGCGTGTAGGGGACCAGCGGGGCGAAAAGGGGGTCGACGGGGCGCTAAGGGCCGGCGGGGCGCAGGAGGGACCAGCCGGGCGTGAGGGCCGGGCCGGGGCACAAAAGGGGCCGAAGGGACGCGTAGGGGACCAGCGGGGGGGGGCGAGGGGTCGGCGCGGCGCTAAGGGCCGGTGGGGCGCGTAAGGGACCAGTGGGCGCGAGGGCCAGGCAGGGCGCGAGGGGCACAAAGGGACCAGCGGGCGGAAGGGGGGTCGTCGGGGCGCTAAGGGCTAGCGGGGCGCTAAGCTAGGGCGAGGGCGCAAGCGGGTGAACGGAGCTAACCTACTATGATACCATGTTAAGATAGCAGAATGACTAGAACAAGTGAGAACAGGGGAGATATAGGGTTGGAATTGTACCCTCTATGAACACAAACCTATCAATCCTATAAGGTCTACATATAAACATATGTATAAGTTGACAATGTTGACCGTGTGTCCAGGGCTTTCAATTTACTAACCGGCTGTTCAAATGTAAGACAAGAACACTGCGTATTTGCTTCAGTAGCTGTAGCTGTTGGTTTAGGGGAGGACATGGTTAGTGCGTGTTCATTCAGCCTCTTCCCAGACCAACTTCTCCCAGACTAGCGCATTACAGTGCAGTGCAATTGTAACGCGGAACAGTTCAGTACGGTTCTGTGTGGTGCGGCACAGAATTGACGCGAAATTGGGCTTGGCAATGCCGAGATTCAGGCGAGGGGGGCAAGTCTGGAAAGAGGCTAGCCTGGGATGGAATAGGGAGAAGGGGAGGGCGAGCGAGAACTGCACTCGTTCTGGAAGGCCCGTATGTCACAGAGCAAGTGCGATGGCATGTGCTTGGGGGTTCCCTTATTCCGCTGGATAAACGTGCGATGGCAAGGATAGACGTGTGCGCGTGACCAGAGGGGCCACCGCCCATGGATCCAGAACCATGCAGGAGCATGGCTGTGGAGCGGAAGTGGAGCAAGATGTGGAGTATCCGGTCCGGGGGGCAGGGAGTGAGTGTGGGTGAACCATTCATGTGCAGGGGCGAGAAGCAAGCAGCACATGGGGAGACACTGGATACTGTCACGCTGGTGGCAGAGGCTGGAGAGTAGACGCACGCGAGCCAAGGAGGGAGGGGGGGAAGGGGGGGATGCTTGTGTGCATGCTGGGGGCAAAAAGTGTGCGTATGAGTAGACGGGGGAGGTTTGGGGAATGTGGGATGGGTGGGTGGGCGAGTGGTGGTGGGAAGAAGAGAGGGGGGGGTGGGGGGGAAGGGGGAGGGGAGGGAGGGAGGGGAGAGGAGGTGTGGGTGGTGGCGCATGCAGGTGCAAGAGGTGCATTGCACACAGGGGAGGAAGGGGTGCACATGTGGGGCAAGTGCCACGTGAGCCTGGCGTAGGGGAGGGGGCAAGAGGTGCGAGTACTTGGGTGGCCATATGCATGTTCCTGCATGAAGCACTAGAATGTCATCATGCGTCACAGGGGTAAGGGTGGTGTGACAGAGGGGTATGCATTGGGGGACAGGGGACTAGAGGGATTGTGGGCGGAGTGCAGGGCTAAGAGTTTCATGCATGTGGGGGGGGGGGGGAGGAGGAGGAGGAGGAGGAGGAGGAGGAGGAGGAGGAGGAGGAGGAGGAGGAGGAGGAGGAGGAGGAGGAGGAGGAGGAGGAGGAGGAGGAGGAGGAGGAGGAGGAGGAGGAGCAAGATGGATTTCGAGAGGTGAGGGGTACAAGCACACGGCCGGCATCCCAGTCGAATCTCATATCCACATCCGAACAGAAATAAGGCACGGTACAAACGTTTTTCCTCTCTGCCAGAACCATAATGGGAAGGGGGTGTGGGGGGGGAGGGACCTTGTCAGTTTCAAGCAAACAACCACGGAGACAATACCTCAAGACCTCATATATACAATGGCAGACTCAGTGACCGTCGCTGTTGCTGCAGCCGTCTACGAAGGGCACTGCATCCCAGCAATGCACCTGCACCACACACAGCCAGGCCCATGGAATGGTTTCTTACATTACATGGTAAGGACACGCCCGAATTCAAGCCAAAAACAAAAAACGGAGGCAGAGAGAAACGGAGAAAGGGAGAAACTAAAGGGGGGATGGAGGGAGAAAAAGGAGAGGGGGGGAGGGAGGGAAGAGAGAGAGATACAAAGGGAATCCCGATCATGGGATCATGAGCACTCACTGGAATGGCCGAGCTGTAGCTTCTCCCCTCGACACGGACACTTCTCCTCCACCTTGTCTGCCTCTGGCTGCGAATTGGCCCCCCATCAGCCCCACTCAAACCACCACCCTGCGCCCCAACATCTGCCTCTGCTATCTCTGCTGCCTCTGCTGTCTCCCCTGCCTCCTCATTTTGAACTGGTATTGCTGCAGCTGCTGCTGCCGTGCTCTGCTGCTCCACGCATACCAGTGGCAGCTCCAGCTCACTG
The DNA here is from genome assembly GCA_027943415.1 of Closterium sp. NIES-67. NCBI lineage: Eukaryota > Viridiplantae > Streptophyta > Zygnematophyceae > Desmidiales > Closteriaceae > Closterium > Closterium sp. NIES-67. Next base: position 146,150 of record BQMB01000802.1, read on the forward strand.
CATGACGTGCCCTTGGCTTCACCAAGTAGGCACTGTTCAGTGCTGCCAGGAGGGGTGGCGGCCACATGGGTAAGTGCATGGGCGTGCTCAGCAATGCGTGGCAAGAAGCAGGTTCTCTCAGGTGCCTTATCACCTGTGGTGATGGTGTTGGTGCTGGTGCTGGTGTTGGTGTGTGTGATGTGCATGGAAGAATAATCACATGGGGAGAGCGAGAAGGAAACCACCTCGCAAGGCACCTCGGCTTCACTTGCCAGAGACACCACCTGCTGGGCCTGCATGCCTGCCGATGCTTCCGGCCCCTCCACTGTGACTGTAACCATGGAGACTGTAACAGACACTAGGGTTGGCGAGACAGCGCTAGCAGCAGCAGCAGCAGCTGCAGAAAGAGCAGGGGGTGTGCCTGCGTGATACCCATCCAAGCACTGCCCTTGAATCACTTTACGCTGCTCTGGCTTCGTTGGTGGGCCACAGGCACCACCACCACCACCACCACCACCACCACCACCAGTGCCCTGTTGACCCCTGACGCTCACACCAGGCAGGGCAGTAGGCAGGGCAGAGTCGTGCAGTGGGCGGGGGCGAGTGCGGGCGCATGACCCTCCGTCATGACTCGAATCAGACATACTGGTGGGAGACGCATTAGCTTCCATGCCGTCACTAGTCTGCACGCTACTGCTGTTGCCAGTGCCAGTAACAGTGCCAGTGCCAGTGCCGGCGCCGGTGCCGGTGCGGTCACAGCTGGTTGCGAGAGCCAGCAAGTGCAGTGACTGCAGCACGTCCTCCTCTTCCTCCTCCACATCACCCAACTGCTCTTGCTTCTGGTGCTGCTGCTGCCCGCAACCATCCTCCCGCTCCCCGCCGCATGCCTGCTGGTTCGGCCGCTTCCCCACGTCCACTTGCTCCCTCACCGATTCCCCCCCATCCGCACCCTCCTTCCCCTTACCCTCACTCGGCCCTGTTCTAACCCCCGCCGCCACTGTCCCTTGCCCCTTCCCTTTCCTTTGACTCGGGAGGAAGGGCCTGGTGCGGGCAGCAGACCCCTTAGAAGTCCCATCAACAGATCGCTCGGGAGACCCCTCGGCAGCAGGCCCATCCGCAGCAGAACTCTCAACAGCAGACCCCTCGGCAGATCTGTGCTCTTGCTGCAACCCCAGCTCCGATTCTGCACGCACATGGAAGGAACTCATGGGGGTTACTACTGGCACATCCGGTGCACTGCTGCCCTTTTGACGCTCAGGCTCAATCGCCCCTCCTTCCCCTCCTCCTCCTGCTGCTGCTCCTCCTGCTGCTGCTCCTCCTGCTGCTGCTCCTCCTGCTGCTGCTCCTCCTGCTGCTGCTGCAGCTCGCACGAAATCCTTCAGGCTCTGCAGCGAGTTCGTTTCCTCTTGTCCGTTTCCTCTGCTCCCCTCCACCACCACTTGCATTCTCAACTCTCCCTCTCCCTCTCCCTCTCCCTCCCCCTCTCCCTCTCCCTCTCCCTCTCCCACATCCCCATCCCCATCCCCATTGAGCTCCCTAACAGTGTGCCCACTTGACCTGCCCTTCTGCCGGCCCCACGCCATGAGCACATGGGTGCGCGCACTCCACATGCCATCACTCCCACCTGCACTCACGCCTCCACTCCCACCTCGCCTCGCCACACAACCCGCTACTCCTGGTGCTCCTGCTGCGCAAGCTACTTCCTCATTTCTGAAGCCCGTCCCAGCCGCTCCTACAGCCTCTTCTCCAGCCTCCCCTGCAGCGCAGACTGGCCTCCCAGGCTCAGACTCAGGGAAGAACCCCACTCGCACCTGCACTCTGCAGTCCCTAGCCTTGCCCTCCCACACTCGCATTCTCGACCCCACCACCTCGCCTTCGCCACCTCTCACGCTCCCCGCCCTCTCCCCTCCATGCACCACCAGCGCTGCACTCCCCTCCTTGCTGCACGCCCCAGCCTGTTCCGCCCGGTCGCTCCTCCTCTCGCTAGCCTCGACCAGACTTGCATCACCCAGGCCGCAGGGCTGACTGTCCCGAGTTGAAGGATCATGTGCAGGAATCTGCCCATGCCCCGGTGCTGCTGCCGCTGCTGCCACTTCATGCGCTAACCCCTTTGCTGCTGCGTCAAGTGCTGCATGTGCCAGTTGACTCCCCTGCCCCTGCCCCTGCATGGCGTCACTGGCAGGCGCGGTGCCATCAGCGTCCCACAGAGCCACCTCAACAGCGGCACTCAGAGCAAACAGCCCGTCCAAACCAGCACCCACATCCATTCCACAAGCAGCATTCACTCCAGAGGGCCCGGCCAGACCAGCAGCCCCATTCGAGCAGCACAGCTCCATCCCCTCTGCCTGAGCCCGCTCCTCCCACCCAGCGCACACCAGCGCTTTCTCCACCGGCCGGCTCCTGCGCGCCGTCCTCTGTGCACCTTGCCTTTTCTCACACGGCAGGGCGCGAGCACACGAACCCACGTCCCTTCCTCCCTCCCCCTCACCTCCCTCACCATCCCCACCGTGGACACCGCCACACTCGCTACCATCACTCCCCATGCCTCTCCTGCCAGCACACTCCGTCCCAGTCGCGTCGTCCGCACCAGCCTCATGCGGCTCGGTGCCTCCCTGCCTCCCAGGGCCATCCATTGCCATGTCTATACTCCCACTCTCCCACGGCCCGCCCAGAATCCCTTCCACATCCACCCCTCCCCCCTGCACACTCAGAACTGTGCATTCTGCCCCTGCCCCCCAAAGCTGCTGCTCCTGCTGCTTCTCCTGCTGCTGCTGCTGCTGCTGCTGCTGCTGCTCCTCCTGTCGCACGCTGCTGCAGTCTTCCAGAGCGAATTCCAGCACCACCTGCACCTGCACCGATTGACCCCCCTCGCCCATCTCCCCCCCATCGCACCCCACCACGCCAACTATCCCCACGTCTACGTCCACGCTCCCGCGACCATCCCCACAGCAGAACCGCTGAACGGTACCCTCCCTCTCCTCCTCCACTCCCTCTGCGTCCCTTTCACAGGCGTGGGCATTAAAGCCCAAGGCAGCAGCAGAGACATCGGAGTCGGGCATTCTCTGCCACATGTCATGAGCCAGTGACTGCTGACGCATCTTCGCCATCACGAGCTCTTGAGCGGACTGCTGAGGCTCAAGGGCGCGATGAGGTTGCAGGGACTGCAGGGACTGCAGGGACTGGGGAAGAGACTGGAGAGGCTGAAGAGGCTGGAAAGGCTGGAGAGCGAGTTGGCCTTCTTCTCTGCATGCCTCCACGTCTTGCCCTTCGCCCTGCTCGCCGCCTAGCCCGCTTTCGCCCCTCTCTTCCCGTTCTTCTGCTGCGTCTGCGTCTGCGTCTGCGTCTGCGTCTGCGTCTGCGTCTGCGTCTGCAGCACCAGTGGCCACAGCAACTGAGGGTTGAACCAGTGCCTCGGCACCGGACAACACTCTGACATCGGAGAACGCCTCTGGCAGTAAATCACCATCTCCCTCACGCTGCAAGTCCTGCACTCCTCCACCCACATCTGCATCATAGCATTCATGGCATTCAAAAGGCTGTGGCTTGATAAATGCTTCTGGACTTAGGAGGGCCGCCTCCTCCACCTTGAGGCCTGCTGCTCGACTGGCGGTTTTTTCCTGAATCGCGGCTGCTTCCGAACTGGCGGCATGCCAGTCTGGCGCGCTAAAACTTCCTAAAACCCTTGCTGTTGGAAGCGACCCTCCCCTCTGCGCATGCTCCAGCAACACCTCACAATGCTGCTGCTCCAAGCCCGAGCCAGAATGCTCCTTTCCTGCCACGCCATACCGTGTGACCACTCCTGTCTCCTCCTCTCCTGACTCCACACCCTCTTCTTTCACAAGCGCACCCTCTTTCCCCAAAACCCAGAACCCTCGGCAGTCCCCTCCCCCATCCCTGCACTCCCCCGCCTCCACCTTGACATCTACGAAACCCATCCTCTCCTGCTCTTCCCGTCCCACCCTAGCCCTCTTCGCACCATCAGAACCCATCCGTTCACCTTGCGACAGCCAAGCTAGCACCTGCCTCCCCCTCAGCTGCCCTGACACCGGGTGCACTCGCGCCCTCGCACATCCCCTCCCCACACTCTTCCCCGCCACTCTCCCCTCCGCGCCCGTTCCATTCCACGCATCTCCGCCCCTCCTCCGCCCTTTCCCCCTCCTCGTTCTCCTCTTCTGAGGCAGCAGCACCAGCCTCTCGCTCCTGCCGGCCTTCCTCCCACCGCCTCCCCCCACCCACACCATCACACGCCTCCTCCTCTCCCCCTCCTCCCCCCCCCTCCCCCTCTTCCCATCGTCATCCCACAGCCAGGATCCGCGCCTGCCCCGTGCCACCCCGCCCTTTCCCGACCCCACATCGTCACTCTCCCCCCCCTCCTCGGATTCCCCCTTACTCCGTCCCGAGTCACAGGCAGTATCGCTGGGAGACGACTGCAGGCACGCTTGGGGGTCCACGTCTAGCAGACGGACGCCTTCCAGGTCCACCGGGGGCTCTGGCTCCGCCAAGCGGTGGGAGAGCAGGAGCGCTGACAGGTGCTGGCAGGGCGCAGGGCATGTGATAGACAGCTGCATGGGAGGCCGCGGAGGGGCGTCACGGCCTGGAAGGCTTTCTGGCACTATGATAGCAGAGCCAGGAGCTGCAGCAGCAGCAGCAGCAGCAGCGGCGGCAGCAGCGGCAGCAGTGGCAGCAGCCGCAGCAGCAGCAACAGGAGCTGGAGCAGGAGGAGGAGACGCAGTGACAGCACACGCTGTGGCATCGGTTAGAGGAACGGGGGTGTCGAATTGCAGGAGGGAGAGGTCAGCAGGTGCTGTGATGCGGAAGAGCCCCACGTCCGACTCGAAAATCTGCCACAGGGACAGGGCGTGTGCCTGTGGCGATCGCAAGAAATGAAAAACAACGAGAGGGACGGAAGGAAGGAAAGGTGGAGAGAAGCAAAAGATGACGGGGGTTTCGGGGTTTTACTTGTTCTTGCAGATGCCATCATCAGGGGCAGACAGAAGGGTTTAAGTTTTATATTGTGAGATGCAGTTTGCTGTCTTGGTGGGAGTACACACATTGTGGTTTTAGTTTCACTCACCCCAATAAACGCGCCGACTTTAGTGAAACGGTAAGTGGCTGCGGTGGGTGGGTGGTTGGGTGGGTGGGTGGTGGATGGCCTACCCGGAGGCAGCAGTCAGAGGGGAGGCAGCGAGCAGCGTTGGCGAACACAGCGCGAACGTCATCCACGAACGACAAGGGGTCCGCGTAGAAGCCAGAGCTGAGCCGCGCCTGCACGCGGAGGAATGCAGAGGGAGGATGGCGATGATGGCGGGTGAGACGGACGGAGGATGCAGTGGGGTTACACACAGGGAAAGACGCGGGGCTCAACGGGAGGAAACAGTGAGAGGGGGCGGGAGAGAGGGGAGGCGGGCAGAAGGGGAGGCGAGAGGGAGGGTGAGAGACAACGGGGAGAGAGGACGAGGGGGGAAAAGAGGGGAGATAGAGAGAAAAGCGGGGGAAGGGGGAACGGGGGGGGATAGGGGGGAGGGGAGGGGAGAAGAAGGAGAGGGGGGAGGGAGGAGGGGAGACCTGTATAACGGAGAGATCTGTTGGACGGTCGACCGTTGCTGCATAGCAGCGTCGGGCGTCCTCCGGCCACAGATCCGACAACGCCACTGGCGAGCTGAAGAACGCGCCGATGCTGGTGAAGGAACAGAAATGCAGAGGGGGAGGGGGGGGGAAGAAGGAAACGACTGAGGCACCATCGGTACCCAAACAGGACTGAGGCATCAGGAAGGAGTGAGGGCAACGCAAGCGAGCAGGAGATGATAAGGGCGGCATGAGAGTGCGACGCCCCTTGCTCTATGCCATTCCCATCTGACCTAATCTAGCAGCCCGCGCCCCTGTGGTCCAGCCCCCGCGCCACGGACCTGTGGTTTCTAAGGCGCAGCAGCAGGATGGCGCATCGCTGCAGGTCGTTCACCTCCGCGTCATCGTCAACAGCAGCAGCAGCAGCAGCAGCAGCCGCGTCCTCCTCTCTCCGACCGGCCCCGCCCGCATGCTTCCCGTGCCGCTGCCGCTGGTCCTTGCCGTGCTGCTGCTGCTGCTGCCGCCGCCGCCTCTTCGCGCATGATATGAGCGAGATGTCCTGCTAACCAGTGCGAGAGCGCGAGGAGGGTTGGTGGGTTGGGAAGAGGAGATCCGCGGAGTAAGCGCTAGGAGACAGAGTAGCTGCGCGCAGTAAGCGAAGTGAGCGCTAGGCCTTAAGGCTAACCTGAATAGTAACCCACATCCTGGAGCCGTGAACCCGACAGACCCTTACCCATTAGAACAGACCAAGCCTTTACCGCCTCCCACCCTCAAGCACTTCCCCTCTTCTTGTCTCAAACCCCTCCCCCCTCCCCGTTTACCCCACCTCTCCATGGGCTACAACCGCACCCCTTCCTTCCAGCGCTAATAAACCCTGACGAGTACAGTTTCACCACACACTCATTAAACCCGCGAAAATCCCTCAAAACCCTCACCAGTGTAGCAAAGGACAAACCCTCTGACGCAAACCCCTCATCGTATGAAGATGGCCTACCTGCTCGATCTCTTCGAGCTGGAGCGTAACCTGGCAGAACGGCCGCTTGTACCCCCATCGCTTCTCCTTGCCCCTCCCCACTGCTGCTGCTGCAGGGCCCCCAGCCAGCTCCTCCGTCACTGCCACGTCAGCCACTTCCACGGTGGCGGGACCAGCGGTAAGCGCGGGCCATTGGATGGCGCGAGCGCACTGCCCTGGCACCTGAGACGAGACCTCCGAAGGGATAATCGCGCTGCTAGTAACGGCTACAGCGAAAGCCTGCGACGCTCCTTGCGCGGGTAACGCGGGCCTAACCGCAGCCGATGCTGCGGCTGGTGCTATCACCGACACGGGTACGCTACAAGCAGTCGCGGTGTACGCAAAGGATGAGACGCAGCCTTCTTCCAGCACTGCCTGGAGTCCGGTCCTTGCTCTCCTACGGCTGTACCTGCACGTCAAACATACCAGGTGTGTAAAACCCTCAGCCTCAGCCATGCATGGCAGAAAAAGGAAAGAAAGAAAGAAGAAGAAGAAACAAACACGAGCCAAATACACACTTACACGTATTGAGGGAGGACGTCGACGGCCGAAGATGGACCTATCTCGGAAATTCCGGGGTCATTCTGCTCACAAGCACTATCACCCGCACCCTCGGTCAAGGGACTGATTGGCTTAACCCCCAGGGCTTCCCCTGGCTCAACTCGCTCTGCAGCCACCTCCGGCTGCACTACACCCTGAACCTCACTCTCTCCAACAGCAGTCGACCTGGAAGGAGGCTGAACCTGGAGAATGATACTGTTTCGTCCCCGTTCAGACGAAACCTCGGCAGGATCAATGGCAAAGTCGTCAATGTCGTCAGCACCGCTGCTGTCGGTTTCTGTGCGAACGCTCTCGCTGTCCCCGCTGCTAAGGCTCTCGCCGTCGGAAGTATGCCCCGAGCCGGTCCCGAAATCGACGGCCAGAAGCTCCCAGGGCTCACTGCAGTATAAAGGGGACGTTGAAAGGAAGGTTGGGGAAGGTGTCGGAAGGTCAGGGGTCACTAGAGACTGGAACACGACATGCTCCTTAAAGCCATTAGATACGGGACACGAACTCTTGCTATTGAGTAAAAACTGCAAACATTAAGCTCCAACCAGTGCGCCTGCTCAGGCGTGAGATTTCTGACCCTAGCGATAAGGTTCTGAGAGATTACGAACCGGCTCCGGGATTTCCGGAACTGGCATATGACTCAAACCTGCCAATATGCTCTAACCGTTGCTAACGAGGTGTAGAGTAAAGGAGGGTTTTCAATGCGATGCTTCGCGTACCACATGCAATCTGAGGCCCATATCGTGGCCGGTGGTGGAGCAGGCGTCGCCAGGCTGGCATGAAGAGCCATAGCTTAGGTATGGACGAAAACAAGTCAACGCGAATATGGAACACGGACTAAAATAACCAGTTTGTAGTAGAGCGTAAGCCCATTCGTCGTAACGAGCACTAAGATAATGAGCTCAGTACCGCAGTGGTCGGCCACAATGTCATTCTACATCCTGACCAAATCTCGAGAAACGCATGTCAAGGAAAAGAACGGCTGGTCTCCAACTTGGATGTGCTGCTGCTGGTGCTGTTGCTGCTCCGGTCTGGTGGTGCTGTTGCTGCTTCAAATCAAACCCTACAACCAACCGGCTCACATGGCGGAAAACATTACTAGGTCGGAACCGAACCAGGAGGTTTGGAAATCTGGTCAGGACGCGGTACAAGCTGTCCGATTGGCCCGAAACAAGCCCGAATGTAAAAGGGGCTGTAGCTCGGTTTGGTGAGATACTACATGCTACACCGTGGTTACGCTTCTGCTAGACGGATAGCATGAACCCGCCCCTGGGGGACAGTCTAGAAACGACAGCAGCCCCTGCATGGTTGAAAGGGAGAGCAGACGACGGGCAACCAAGCCAAACTTTTGCAACCGTCTGCTGGTGTGGGGGAAGAGGACGATGTAGCACCCTGATTTGACGGGGACGTAGAGACCTGAATGCAGCTCCACCTCAAGTCCAGCATCCATCCATAAAACGTTTCCTTAGCGAAGAGCCAGTGTGAGGGAAAACACCGCAAAGGGAGCACCATTAGCGCAGAATATTCGTCCCATTTTGCCTCGTGGCAATGGAAACAACAGGAAATACACCAGCAACCACGCCTCTCAGATCCGTGGCCTCACACTGCTTCACTTGAGTCCTGAGTCCTGACTAGCCATGCATGTCAGCGATTGTGTGGACGTCACCTGCAGACTTGTGACAGCTTTCCTGAGATTTGGTTGGCGAAATGGATCCTCATCCACACTACGTGGAGATTGAACATCTGATTGGCTGTTCAGAGGGGATAGCTCAACCTAGATGGCGAGTTACCGAACAATCATCATCTCCACATGGGTTTTTGGTACACCCACCACCAACAACCAGGAAACGGCAGAAGTCAACGAGGTGAAATTATTCAGAGGGACACGTCAGACGACATCATCCACACACCCCAATGCGACCACGTGCTTTGTACACAATCGCGCATTGCCCAATCCCTGCACTTGAGGATCCACCTTTCCTTATCTGGCAACTTCGACGAGGTTACGAAGAGTCAAGAAATTGATATCATGGATATCACATATAAGTAATCAACTCTTAATTTCTATGTGAAGAAAAGTGTGTATTGTGAGTTGTGGTGCTTCACCAGTCATCGCACAACACGAGGGCGAAGAGGCACAGCACGAGTCCATGTGATACTGACTGTCCCTAATCCATGGAAAATGTGGGAAGGTCCATACTACAATTTGTAAGAGCATTTCATCTTCCTTCTAGCCAACCTAGCATTCAATCATCCTTCACCTTGGTCCAGCAACCTTCAGCCTCCAGTAAACGGCCATCATACATGCCATGCATTATGCACACCACACCATGCCACTCCCTCATCCCGCGTGACGACACGCAAGGCAACACCACAGCACGATGCCACGGCTCGAGCCACACCACTCCAGACCATGAAACACCACATCACACCACACCACACTACACCACACCACACCACACCATGGTCCTTACACCAACCTTACTACTCCCTAACTTTCCCCTCCACCATCCAGCAGGCTGCCCCATGCCCCGGCAGCCCTTTCCACGCCTTACATCCCCAACTCTATCAGACATCCCACTGAACCATGAAGATTGAAAAGAGACAAGTACAAGCACTCACCTGGCACCCCTGTGCTGATGCCGTGCCTCAGTTGACAAGCATGAGCGCCAAGCAGGAACCCAGAGAGTAAGCAACTCGATGCGTGCATGCAGGTGAGCAAGCAGAGCAGCCTGAACTGCCGCTTCAACCCCCAACAAGTCACTTGGCTTTCCCCACGTTGCCGTGTGTCCCAGTTGACAGCGATGAGCCCCAGCCCCAACCAGGCATCTAGCAGAGTAAAACGACTCCCCCCCTGCCTTCGCACTTCACTCAGCTTACTCCCAACTGGGGATTTCAGCCCCATCTCTTAGCCCCTCATTCAACTAACCCTGAGGTGGGGGCTTCAACTCCATTCCTACACCCTACTCTGGGCGGTGGGGATTTCAGCCCCATCCCTTCGCCCTTCACTCAACTTTACGAGGAACTTTCAGCCCCCTCCCTCCGCCCCTCACTCAACCTACCCTGAGGGTTTCAACCTTCAATCGACTTCCTCTGGGGGTTTCAGCCCTCTCCCTGGGATTTGAACCCCCCTACATTGCCTCACCTTGTCACTTGGGGTCTGAAGCATCAACCCTTGCCTAACCCTGTAATTTGGGGTCTGAGATCTCAAACCTTGCCTCACCCTGTAACTTGGGTTCTAAAAACCCTTCCCTAGCCTTGGTTAGGATTGAACAAACGAACCCACATGATAGCACTTGTTGCGCCACGCAACAAGTGAGGCATCACCGTTTGCCGTGCTGACCTCCCATGGTCCTCATACCTACCACTCGCCAGCACAAAACCCACCTTGCATCACCCCTACCCAGCACCACAGTAAAAAACAACCCCCCACACCTGCCTCACTGCTGTAGCCGGGGGCTGTCCCCCCCACACCTGCCTCACTGCTGTAGCCGGGGGCTGTCCCCCCCTCACCTGCCTCACTGCTGTAGCCGGGGGCTGTCCCCCCCTCACCTGCCTCACCCCTATGTTTGAATTTCTGAACCTCCCTTTCCCAGACTCACCTCTTCAAATGCGGCCTGAACACCCCTCACCTGTAGGTGGGGCCTGAAACCCCCACAATCAGTCGCACCTTTGGGGTTTGAATACCCGTCACCTGGCTCACTTCTATGGTTGGACTCTGACTGACACCTTCTCGCCTCTATACTCGGAGTCAAAACCCTCCTCACCCCCCTCACCTCTACCCCGTGGAGCTCCTCTTGGGCGTCTGAACCCCCTTCTCAATTCCACTCACGCAGCTTAGGGAATTCAGCCGTCGTTAGAGAGATTATTCCCCCCTAAGGGTTTAAACCCTGAAGGGTTTTAGCCCCTCACACATCCACTCACGGAGCTTCAGCCCCTTCCTCCTTCACTCGCCCACCTCAGCGCTTCATCCCCTTTCACTTCCGCCTTTCTCAACTCACAGGGTCTTATCGCCCCCTAAAAACTCTCCATCTCTCAGAAAATTTACGCTGGTGGTTGCAGCCCCCATCCTTCGCCCCTCATTCAGCCTTCCTGGGACATTTCAGCCCCCTTTCCTCTTCCCCTCCTCACTCAACTTACAATGGGGGATTTCAGCCCCCTTTCCCCTCTCCCCCCCTCACTCAACTTACAGTGGTGGTTGCAGCCCCCCTCCCCTGCCCCTCCATTGACTTGCAACAGTAATTTCGGCCCACTCCTTCTCCATTTGTCCTGCACTCAACTTACCCTCGGGAGGTTCACTCCTCCCCATTTGCACTCAACTTACCCTGGGGGGTTCAGGCCCTTTTCTCCCACTCACTCAGCTTACAGTGGAAGTTGCAAACGCCTCCATTGCCCCTCACTCCCTGTTAGCCAAGGGGATTCAGGCCCCCTCACTCGGATTTCATCCCCTCGCTATGCCCCTCATTCAACTTACCCCAAGCACCCCTAAATCTTGGCCCCTAACTTGGGGTCTGAAACCCCCTCCCTTGCCTCACCTTGTAACTTGGGGTCTGAAACCCCCTTCCTTGCCTCACCTTGCCTTACTCTCAACCCCCCTCCCCTGCCTTGCTCTCACCCCACCATGGGAATTTCACCACCCATCCTTTGCCCCTCACACTACGCAGGGGGTTTCAGCCCCCCTTCCCCTCTCTCCCTCTCGCTCAACTGACAGAGGTGGTTGCAGACGCCTCCATTGCCCATCACCCATCGTACCTGGGTGGTTTCAGACCCCCTTGTCCCCTCCCTCACTCAACTTACCCTGAGGGGTACCAGCCCCCCTTCCCCTCTCTCCCTCTCACTCAACTTACAGTGGTGATCGCAGTCGCCTCCATTGCCCATCACCCAACTTACCGACTTGTCCTGAGGGGATTCAGCCCCCTGCTATGCCCCTCACTCAACTTACCCCGGGGTTTTATCCTCTCCTTCACACTCAACCTACCCTGGGGGGTTTCAGCCCCCCCTCTCCTCCCCTTCACTCAACTTACAGTAATGGTTGCAGACGCCCTCCTTTCTCCCAAACTCAGCTTGTCCAGGGGGGTTCAGCCCCCCTCCCCTGCCCCACGCTCAACTTACCCAAGAGGGATTCAGGCCCCCTTTCTACTCCCTCTCACTCAACTTACACAGGTGGTAGATGCAGCCGCCCTCCATTGCCCCTCACTTGACTCACCGGGGGGGTTCCAGGGCCCCTTTAAACCACCACCACCACCCCGGTCCGGTCCCCCGTCCCCTCCCCCTTCCCTGCTCCCCCACCTTCACCCTCCCAGCACTAGGAGCAGCACGCAACCCACCCGCGTTCGGAAACAGCACCCCCCACGGCTGTGCCTTGTGGTGCGAGGTATGGCAGTGGAAAATGCACGGGCGGCCCAAGACTCAAATCCCGTGACGAAAGCGTCGTGGGAGGGGACTCCCAACCAGAGCCGGCGCACACGGCTCTGACCGGTTCCATTATACGATACGCCAGTGTTGGTACTTGAGGAACGACTGCCGTGCCACACACTTTCCACTGACCACACTCGACCCACAAGGCAGGAACCACAGAGGGTGCTGCCCCTAAGGGAGTGGGCTGCATGCTTGCTCCTATGCCTCCATAGGAGGACTGCACCTTCCATTCCTCAAGGCGAGATGCTGCTGGGGGGAGGGGCAAGGGAGAGGAGAGGAGGTGAGAGAGATGGGAGGCTCAATTCTCCTGTCCTTGCTCCAAGGAAGGGGGAAGGGGAGGTGAGGGTGGGGACTGCACCATCCTCGAGGCAAGATGCTGCTGGAGGAAGGGGAGGTGAGGGGGGGAGGAGAGGAGGTGAGAGAGGGTGGGTTCCATCCTCCTGCCGTGCTCCAATCTCCTGCCCTTGCTCCAAGGCTTCAGACTCGTATGCTGTAGGAAGGAAGAAGGGGGGTGAGACAACCATACCTGAAACCGTACCTGGTACCATACCTCGCTCACCCCTAGTCCTAGCCTCGAGGATGGTGCTGGTGCTGGTGCTGGTGCTGGTGCTGGTGCTGGTGCTGGTGCTGCCGCTGGTGCTGCCGCTGGTGCTGCCGCTGGTGCTGCCGCTGGTGCTGCCGCTGGTGCTGCCGCTGGTGCTGCCGCTGGTGCTGCCGCTGGTGCTGCCGCTGGTGCTGCCGCTGGTGCTGCCGCTGCCGCTGCCGCTGCCGCTGCCGCTGCCGCTGCCGCTGCCGCTGCCGCTGCCGCTGCCGCTGCCGCTGCCGCTGCCGCTGCCGCTGCCGCTGCTGTTGCCGCTGCTGTTGCTGCTGCTGCTGCTGCTGCTGCTGCTGCTGCTGCTGCTGCTGCTGCTGCTGCTGCTGCTGTCAGCTGCTCAGCTTCCTCTGCTGCGGTCTTCAAAGGATGCCAAGTGACCTGGTGGGGCCAAAAGGGGGCGGCAGACAGAAAACAAGTTAGCACGATCTCTGCAGCCAGCCACGGCACTGGGAGAAGCAAACCAAGAAGCCAAAGCATGGAAGAATGGAAGGACAGACACCGTCTGCAGCACCATGCGTGAGGAGTCTATTTTCAAGGCGCCTCAAAAATAGACTCCTCACCAGGAGAAGCAAAAAGCCAAAGCATGAAAGAATGAAAGAATGAAAGCATGGAAGCATGAAAGCATGGAAGCATGGAAGCATGAAAGCATGAAAGCATGAAAGCATGAAAGCATGGAAGCATGGAAGCATGGAAGCATGAAAGCATGAAAGCATGAAAGCATGAAAGCATGAAAGCATGAAAGCATGGAAGCATGAAAGCATGAAAGCATGAAAGCATGGAAGCATGAAAGAATGGAAGGACAGACACCGTCTGCAGCACCAGGAGGGGTTGGTGAAAGGAGGCTTACATTCAGTGGCCAACCCCACCCCAGATACTCTCCCTCATGCTTCGCTCTTCCTCCCAGCAAACCTTCCCGTGTGCATGCACCTGCACAGCCACAGGAGAAGGGTGCAGGGGAGTGGCGGTGTTGACCCCCACGCCCCTCCCCTCAACCTGCAAGAAGAAAACTGTAGAGCAGTGAGCAAGCGGCTAGGGGTGGAAGTGTGAGAGGTGTGCATGGGTGGGGTGGCTGGTGTGACAGCAGCAGCGGGACCACTGGAGCAGCACTAGGCTCATGGTGCAGACCCAAGGGTAATAGGAAGGAGGATATCTAAACAAATTAGTATAGGGGTAGGGGATACCTGGAATAAAGAGGGAGGGGGGGGGAGGGGGGTTGGTCTGGACCACGTGACCTAGGCAGCTGCAAGTGGTTTAGCAGCATGGATGGACTGATGAGGTGGAATGATAGAATGATGGAATGATGAGGTGGAATGATGGAATGAGGAGTGTGCGCGCATGTCAGTAAGAGTGGTGCACAAAGGCCAAGAAAGCAGTCAATAGCACATCAGAGAGCGTGTGAGTGTACTTATCTGCTGTGGCTACTTGTGTGCTCCCAGCTGGTAGCCCCAGCCCACTCTGCCTCCCCCCACTAAAGCGCTTCACAGCACCCACTTCACGCCCCTCCCCTCCCCCTGCAGTCACAGCAGCCACTGCACAGGCGCTTGTAGAAGAGGCCCTGCTGGGGGACCGGGGGGGAGGGGGAGGGGGAGGGGGAAGGGGAGGGGGAAGGGGGGGGACAAGGGGAGGGGGGGAGGGGGAGGGGGAGGGGGAAGGGGAGGGGGAAGGGGGGGGACAAGGGGAGGGGGGAGGGGAGGGGACAAGAGGAGAGGTAGTTAAGTGGTGAGGTAGGTGGGAGTTGAGAAGCGCAGAGAGCAATGCAATGCAGAGAGGACAGGACGGAGGGAGGGAGGGCGCCACTGGTAGAGCCTCAACTACAAGCCACAGACCCAAGGAGGGGCTGGCTTGACCTGGGGGTTGTACCTGCAATTAGGGGGGAGAGGGGGCTGGGGGGGCGGGGGAGGGGAGGCAAGTGCAAATGGCATTACAGTAGTGCAGATGGCAATAGCAAAGGGCAAATGGCAATACAGAAGGCGAGGCTCAGGCTATTCGGGGCAGGTTCCTTAGCTGCAAGCTGAAAGCAGCGCTGAGAGTGGTTGTCCCCCATCGCTTCCCCTCCCCTCCCCTTCCTTCCCCTGCCCTGCTGCTCCGTGGCGGCAGCAGAAGCTCCCTGCTGGTTCCCCCTCCAGCAGCTACGCCACAGGCGCTTACAGGTCCGCCCCCTGGGGGAGGGGAGGGAGGGGGGGTGGGCGAGAGGGGAGGGAGAGGGGGTGGGCGAGAGGGGAGGGGAGGGGAAGGGAGACAAGGAGGCAGTTAGGTCCAGGAGTGAGCGGAAGGTGCACAAAAAAGCCAGTAAGGATTGGAGGAAAGACAGTGAGGGGGCATCATCTGCAGCAGTAGGAGGGGGTGGTGAAAGGGGCTTACCATGAGAGGCCAACCCCAGATACCCCAGATACTCTCCCTCCCTCATGGCAGAACTCCTTCCAGCGCCCCCTGTGCATGCACCTCCACAGCCACAGGGGAGGTGCAGGGGAGTAGCGGTGTTGACCCCCACGCCCCTCCCCTCAACCTGGAAGGAGAAAACTGTAGAGCAGTGAGCAAGTGGCTAGGGTTGGAAGCGTGAGAGGTGTACATGGGTGGGGTGGTACACCAAGCCTAGGAAAGCGAGTGAAAGCAGCTAGTGGAGGGGGGGGTAGTCAAGTGGAGAGAGTGAGGCAGGTGGGAGTTCAGACGTGCAGAAACAGTGCAATGCAGAGTGGAGAGCACGGAGGGAGAGAGGGCGCCACTGGTAGAGCCTCAGCTACAAGCCACAGACCCAAGGGGGGGCTGGCTTGACCTGGGGGTTGTACCTGCAATACCTGAGGGGGGTACACCTGAGGGGGGTACACCTAAAATACCTGCAGTTAAAGGGGGGGTTGGTGGGGAGGGTCTGCGGCTTGCTCACTGCAGTGCTACCAGGGGCGCGATTTGGAGGGATGAAATGAAGCAAATGGCAGAAGCAGGAACGACAACAGGGGCGAGGCATGCTGTGACAGGCGCGGGTGGGTGCAGAGAGTGGAGTCGAGGCTACTTAGCTGGTTGCTTGCTCCAGGCCTTGGGGCAGCCGCCCCTGCTCCCCATTCGCCTGCTCCCCCTTCGCCTGCTTCTGCTCCGTCCTCCCCTTGCTGCTCCCTCTGCCACCGCCACGCCACAGGGCGCTGGCAGGAGGAGGGGAGGGGAGGGGAGGGGTAAACATAAGGAGGTGGTTAGGTCCAGGAGAGAGAGGCATGGCGGCATGCAAATGCAGAGAGGAGAAAGGGAGGAAGGGAGGAAGGGGAAGAAGGGAGGGCGCAACTGGCGGAGGCACAGCCACGAGGTGCAGACTCCCAAGGGGACCTGAGGGGGTGAACCTGCAGTAGGGGGGAAACCTGGGGGGGGATGTTAGGCTTTAGGGGGGCCTGAACCTAAGGGGCTTACCTGCAGTGAGGGGGTGGGGGGGGTGGGGGGGGGGGGGGTGGGAGGGGATTCTGTGGCTTGTGAGCCGGGCCCCAACCAGCGGCGAGATTTTGAGAGAGAGAGTGCAAAGCAAAGAAGCACATGATACCAGAAGCGAATGAATAGAACGAGCAACCAGCAGCACGCAAGGCCCAGGCCAGGGAGGAAGGGCTACTTAGCTGGAGGTTGGAAGTTGAACCACCGTGTTGAGAACAACTGTCTGCTTTCCCTCCCCCTCCCCTCCTCTCCCCTCCTCTCTCCCACTGCTCCCTGCAGCCAGAAGCCTTCAAGTGGGCTTGCTGCTGCTCTAGCCAGGATCCTACCCCCCTTGCTGGGAGGGTGGGGAGGGGAGGGTCAGGGGGGGGCGGGGAGGAAGGGGGAGAATAGTGCAACGAGGTACTTAGGTCCAGCATGGAGTGGAAAACAATTCGAGGGGTCGTGCGAAACAGTGTGCACGCTTCAGAAACGGGGGGAGGGGCCACTGGTGGAGGCACAGCCACACGCCGCAGATCCCAAGGGGACCTGAGGGGGCTGTGAGGCTGTTAAAGGGGCTGAACCCGAAGGGTCACCTGAGGGGGTCACCTGAGGGGGTTACCTGCAGTAGAGGGGGGGGTCTGTGGCTCGTGAGCCGGGTCCCAACAACCAGTGGCGAGTTTCCAAATGCGAGAGCAAAGCAAACGAGGGGTTCACAGGACAGGGCGAGGGACGAGGGGATGAGCAGCAGGAGGTGGAAGCAGCCAGCACGGATTGAGGGAGGATGGGAAGGACGCTCACCTTTGCTTGACTCCCACACCCGATACTCTCCCTTCCTTGCCGCATGCACTGCTGCTCCCTCCCACGCCCGGGTTTACTCCACACCCCTGGGGTGCTCACTCCCACGCCCACGCCCCTCCCCTCCCCACCACCACTGCTGCCACTACTTGCCGCCACCACAAGTGTTGCCAAAACTGCAGAGAAAAGGGGGGAGGGGGGGAGAGAGAGGGGGTGGGAGGACCCCGCTCTCCCTCCAGAGAAGCAGAGCGCAGCCGACAAGCGGCGCACACAGCAAGAAGCACGTGTTAGAGCCACCAGAAGCAAGGACTCAGACTCGAGCAGAAGGCCAAGGAGAAGGCGACTGGGGTGGGGACGCGCTTACCATGCGGCGAGACGACCTAGAGAGTGGCCTGCTCGCCCCCCCTCCGCCCTCTCGCATCGCGCTCACCTTGCCAACTGGATGGCGCTGATGGCGCTGCGACCCCACGGCGGGTTACCACTCGCCACTCGCCACGCGCATCCGCGACAAGAGCGAAACGGTTTCGAGTAAAGTCAGTAAACGCGCGGAACGAGCACCTGTCGAAACGCGCGCCAGGAATCGCGATATAAAAGAAACGAAAAGGATAATTGCAGGCGGAGCGAGCAGTCTTGCATTATATCGAGGCGAGTCAGGGGTACTAGCGAGAGCTGGACGATTCTTGAATAGACGCCTTTTCCGCCGCCGTCGCGCAGGAGAATCGACGGTCGCACACGCCACGTGGCCGCGTAGGCGAATGGAACAGCGCCGAATTCAAGGAGTGACAGAGCAACTGTCAGGGAACTGCGAAACACCTTGGTCAACCGAACATTGGGACACGCCATTAGTTTGGGCGTGTCAATAAAGTACGTGTCCAGTTCATTAACGAGTTCAGTTACCACTTTGAGGTTTAGACCAGAAAACACGCCCGAATTGGACGCGCCCGGCTCACATCCGAAATTAGCGGACACCAGGGCCCGTTTTCAGATACCTCCGTACGACAAAAAAAGCAGCACAAAAATCCAGTTCACCAATCAATACCAGCACCACCTCTAGCAAAATTCTCGCGCGAAAAATCGCAGACTCGTACGTCGCTAGCGAACAACCTACTCCCGCTGCGCCGATTGGCCCTCTTTCTGTTACACACGCTTGTCGCGCTGGTTTCGCATGGCGGGATCCCGTTACCCGCCTCTATGTCTGTGCTGGTCGTGGTACTGTCCTTCCGAACTGCTCCCTTCATTTCGGACCAGTTCCCAAAGCGGGACCAGTTTCGAAATTGATTCCCATTGCGTACCGTCAAACGGCTCCGCGTGTCAAAACTAGGTGCGATTTTTAGGGACACGCATTAGGGTCGCAACCATAAGTTGGACCCCGGGTATGGTACAATTCGAGTGCTTGACGAGAAATCATTGATTGACGAAGCATGCAGCAACGACAGTCGTGGGTTTGAGGGAAAGAGAAATACCCCTTGACGACCATTACGAGCTTGATGACGAAAAGTAACCAGCAGCCTCAAGAGCCCTTGTCGTCGCAAGGAGAATTCTTTCGCGTCATCGAGTCGCCGAGCCCTCTTCGCGCGCGTCGTCGTCGCACGTCCACCCGTGTGTGCGATTCAACCAGACCCTGCGCTAGGGTCATCGTGTTGTCGCGTCTCCCAGCCTGCCTCGTGCGTGTCTGAACCAGCCCGCGCTGGCTGTCTGAGGGCTGTTAGAATGAGATTGCCAGGGCATGAGATAAGTAAGGACGAGCATAGGACGGCGTGTTATTAGAAGTCTTTCAAAAACAGCGGAGCGGAATAAGCACCGCAGGCTTGTGGAGAGAGCGTAGGACGAACCTTGTCCGCCATCGGCGGCGGCTGGCGACGTCATCGCGCGTTCGACGCTTCCGATTCATCAGCGCGCGTCACCAGCCAGCTTCCGCCGCGCGTACGGTTTCGATCGCACGCGCCGTCAGGTCGCACGGACTCCGTTGAAGGTGGTCGTCCGCGCCGTCGACGGAAACCGTCAGCTTGAAGCGAGCCTTCCACGAAGTCGATTTGACGATTTCGCCGCGAGGAACGCTCGTCGCAGAACGCAAGAGAGAGAACGCAAGACGGGATAAGTGCGTCAGTCGAAGCAGGAATTAGGCTGACTCGACACAATACGCTGCGGACGCTCTATGCGGCGGACGCCTACTCGCCCCCCCTCTAGCAAAGACCCGCCACTTACCACACCCGCGAGCCGTGCGAATGGGCGCTGTCCTCAGCGCTGTCCGCGGTCGCCACTCCGCGGTCGCTGGCGACCTCCGCGACGGGTGTTGCGAGCAGCCGCTGGTACGATCGCACTGACGACCGCACTCCGCTCAAGCCTTGCCGCCCGCGATGATCGCCCGACCGCCGCGACGGGAGGCGGACGACCGCACCGCGAGCACTGCGACGACGAGGCGACTCTCGGAGAGCGACGCGGGCAAGAGCGTCGGTAGACTCGGGTTGACTCGTTGAACGGCGGATTCTCAGAGGGAGTGAGGGAAAGAGAGCAGAAGAAAGAGGGAGACGAGATGGTTAGTCGCAGCAGGGAAAGGGCCGACTCAAAGCAGAAACGGATTGCAGACGCTCTATGCGGCGGACGCCTACTCGCCCCCCCTCTTGCTTCCCCCGCCACTTACCATTTTGAATGATAACTGGTGGATCAGCGCCCGCGAGAGGCGTTGGCGAATCGGCGTTGTCGAGAGCGGACGGAAATCGCGTCGGCGAGAACGCGTTGACGAACGCGTTGGCGAATCGGCGATGTTGCGAGCGGGCGGATGACGGTCAAGGGGGTCCGGTTGTCGTCAGCGCGTCCAGTCGCGTTGATCGACGGGCCGTTCGAACTGACGGCTCAGTCAAGTTCATCGACGGGCTGTTCGAACTGACGGCTCAGTCGCGTTGTACGAGCTGCAGCGTCCAGAGAAGCCCGCGTTGCCGCTCACGTGAGCCTGCAAATCGGAAAGGAGGCGAAGGAAACGAAAAGAGAACCGGAAAGGAAGCTTAGCGAAGAGAAAACGGCTTAGAGCAAAGACTGGAGAACACAAAATCGACGATCATTACCTGGGGAGGCAGAATGGTCGCCGCGAAATGAAGGATTGACGCGAGATTGTCACCGCGCGTCAGGGTAGCAGCGAACGGCGGATGAAATCTTCAGCGATTCTGTTGCAGCAGCAGCAGCAGCAGATGGAGAAACTGGCGGAGAAGTGACAGAAGCGGCGCTGGAGAGCAGCAGATGCGCCGTGAAACCGTGAGAACTGAGGGGAAGACGCTAACAGAATGGGTAGTGAGCAGTGGGAAATGTGCGATAGCAGACACCCTGGTTCTCTCTAGCATTGCGTCACCAACTCCCCCATACGGAAGGCCATGGAGGCGAACGAGGCGAAAGTTGCTTGGAACTCCCAGCTCGGGAGTGACACGGCAGGGGACAGCGGTTGCCTGGGGCTTGGCTCTATGCCGCCAGGAGCCGCGGATTTGGAGGTATGGCGCGGCGACGGACAAAAGTTAGGAGGGAAAATGGGAGGCTGTAGAAAATAAGCGGCTGTGGCGAAAGGAGAGATTTTTGGACGATTCTGTTACTTTGCCAAGAAGTTCGTCTGTGTCTGGGTTTGACGAGAGCTGAACGAGACTCCGCAAAAGGTTTCGCTCAAGCCATTAGCCCAGCTTTTCATTTGCTAACCAGGTTCAACGCATCTCATCCTTGGGGGTTCTGACAATGTCAGTGGGTGTGAGGAGTTCCGTGCGGTTCCGTTAGGTGATGTTTGTTCGTCGAACCGCTTGACCCTCACAGCTCAACAGGGAACGTGACTGAAGCCGCCAACAGCCGGCGAGTCTCATTTTGTAAACATGTTTCGCTCGCTGCCCGAAGTAGCAGCAGGTGTTGTCAACCACCACCATTATATTTTTGGAATAAGAGAATGAAACCGAACAGACCCTTTTGGAGTACATGGCTATGTATGACTCTTCTTCTTATGTACCCATGTATCTTTTGCTATCATCTTTTCTCCCTTAATAGAGAATTCCCGATGTACTTCCACTTTGGCAATAGTGTTCCTCGATGCTGGCACCGTTGTCAGGTGTCTCGGGTCGCCCTCACTAAGACGGGGATATTTCTCTTCCTGCCACCCTGACTAACATCGGAATTCGGGAGTTAGCGGGGAGGGGAAGCCTAACCGACTTAGTGCTTCGGATATTCTCTAAGTTCGCTTCACAAGCCAGTCAGTCTGGAACTGCTATTATGGACCATGGAGCTAGATTGTCCTGCTCGTGTTGCTCCTTTCGAGGAGCGTAGAAATGAAAGGCGGATACTTCTCACGAATTGGCTCGCTTACTAGAATAAGTGCGCTTCTTGTGCGTCTTAGTGTCGCAACCTGACTCACATTGCGAATATGCGAGGTTCGATCTCCTGCTTCGAGCGTGAAGGTCTATTAGCGATACGTCGCGTACCATTTGCGCTGCGTTATCAGAGATCCAGCGACAGCTACTGGTAGTGACTCCTTAGCGAGCACACGAAACCGGTTCAATCGAGGCTGGGGAAGAATTCCCTGGTGGCGCCTTTTTGTAGTAGAGGCTCAACTTGTTCAAAATGTAGGCGTTTTCAATGGCTTTCAAGTTTCTGATGTCTACCCTCGTCTGACTGCTTTCGCGCTTCTCAGCTTCCATCCGAGACTCGATCTGCTGCGTTGAGCAGGCTGACAGTGGCGAAATGGGAGGTGCTATTCCCTGTGTGGACACGTCAAAGGTCGTTCTGCAGTGTCTAGTCAAGGGTCACAAGGAATCCCTGTAGTCGACTTGGTGTTCGCATGCGAGAAAGCACTTGACGACTCTCTCCTCACGCTGAGCGAGACTCCTAGGGAGGAATCCACCCGAATGCGTGTTAGCATTGTGCCGTCACCTCCTGCTCATTCTGTCGACGTCACGTTTTCTGGCAATAAGCGCAACTCTCGATTTCGCATGCGTCAGATAATCCATTTCCCAAAACGCGTCCTCCCTGCTATTATTGTCAGGTTCTGCAACGGCATGCTGTCAGCCCTGTACCGGAGCGCCGGCTGGGGCTGCGGCGTTGTTGTCGCAGCATCGCCTGACGCTGCCGCCGCCGCCGCAGCAGCAGCAGGAGCAGGAGCGGAAATGGTGAGGTTCAAGGGTTCCCCTCCCTCCCTCCGTCCCTCTCTCTCAGCCGCCATAATTTTACTGATTTCGCTTCCTACTCAAACACAACTTTCTGTTTTCGAATGTTAAATCCATTTACCCTGACCCGTCGCCTGCCTTGGTCCCCTCCACCCGTCCGCCCCCTCAGCTGGCAGGAACACCAGCAGCTCCCCCGGAGGTGGCGTGGGTGCAGGCGATGGACTTAGACACGTCTGCAGGGTGCTGAAGGAGCGCTCAGTCACCTTCCCCGAGGCACGCGTGCCAAGGCAGCATGGGACGAGCCAAGGTCTCCAGTTCGCGGGTGACGGTGCTCACGGCATGGCATGGGCCTTCCTTCCTCTCCGTCATGCTGGATGCCATCATGCTACCAAGCACGTCTTCGTTTACATCTCTGACGGTGCGTGACTGAGGGGTAATAAGGGGTACTGATGGGTTCATTCGGGGTAAGCACAGGGTTGTGAGGGGTTTATCATTGGACACCACCAAGCACATGTTTGATCTACTTCTATGACAGCGCGTGATTGAGGGGTAATAAGGGGTAATAAGGGGTTATAAGGGGCTATAAGGGGTGTATCATGCTGAATGGCACGAAGCACGTCTTAGTCTACTAATGCGTGCTGAAGGAGCTCTCAGTCACCTTCCCCGACGCCATGGGGAATGTGCGTGCTGTGGTGCTGCGGATATATTTGCACCCTGTGGTCACCTTCCCCTCTGCATCGCCGCTTGCTTGCCTCGATTCAGTCGCCTTGTGGGTTAGGTTGAATGGAGCTATTAAACCTGGGCTGTATGGCAACCACCATGCTGTCGCTCCAAGCCCGCCCACCTTCCATCTTCCCACCTACAGACAGCACAGGCAGCACAGACACAAGATAGTTGGAGATCAGAGGTGCCTTCCCTGTATTTCCCCCCGTTTCTCTCCCCATCCCCTCTCTCCCTCCCCATCTCTTTCTCTCTCTCCTCTCTCCCTTCTCTCGCCCTCCTCTCTCCCTCTCTATCCCTCGTCTCTCCCTCCTCTCGTCCTCCTCCTCCCTCGTCTCTCCCTCCGCTTTCCCTCCTTTCGCCCTCCCCTCTCCCTCCTCTCTCCCTCTCCTCTCCCTCCTCTCTCCTCCACTGCCCATACCTCCACTGCCCTTACCCCCACTGCCCCTACCTCCACTACCCTTACCTCCACTGCCCTTACCCCCACTGCCCCTACCTCCACTGCCCTTACCTCCACTGCCCATTCTGGTTGTCAGAGCCCCATCTGGCGGTCAGAACCCCCATTCTGGCTGTCAGAGGCCCATTCTGGCGGTCAGAGCCCCCATCCTGGTGATCAGAGCTCCATTCTAGCGGAAAGAGGCCCATTTTTACGCCGTCCACCGTCCACTGTCCTCCGGTGGACGCCGTTCACCATCCCCCATCCACCGTCCACCGTCTACCGTCCACCGTCCACCGGCCACCGTCCACCGTCCACTATCCACCAACCACTGTCCACCGGTGGACGCCGTCCACCGGTGGACGCCGTCCACCGTCCAGCCTCCACCGTGGACGCCGTCCACCGCCCACAGTCCACCGACCACCGGTGGACGATGTCTACCATCCACCGGTGGACGCCGTCCACCGTCCACCGTCCACCGTCCAGCATCCACCGTCCACCGCCCACCGTCCACCGCCCACCGTCCACCAACCACCGTCCACCGTCCACCATCCACTGTCCACCGGTGGACGCCGTCCACCGCCCACCGTCCACCGACCACCGGTGGGCGCTGTCCACCGTCCACCGTCCACCGACCACCGTCCACCGTCCCCCGACCCCCGTCCATCTTCCGTCTTCCATCTTGCTTTGTGCTGCTTGCTTGCCTTCGGTCACCCTTCTTTCCTCCCCTCCGTTCACCCCTCACCCCCCTGTTGCTCACCCCCCTTTCCCCCCGTGCATCCTTATGCCCCCCTCTCCCCCTCGTCCCCAGGCATGAAACTCAACATGCGCTCTATGCATTTGGGCTGGTGGATATATTTGTGTGCAAATCGAGGGGACAGAACCGCCCAGGGTATGTTGAGTGAGGGGCGAATTGGGGGGACTCAAACCCCCAGGGTAAGTTGAGTGCGGGGCAAATGCGGGGGACTGAACGTCCCAGGGTAAGTTGAGTGAGAGGCAAATTTGCCGGGGATCTGGGACCCCTAGCTCCACCTTAGAGCTACCTACGTCGTGCCTCCACGTGCGCTAACATTCATTATATCTACTCCCGTAGTTGCACCTGTTGCCAGCCTGATGTTTCATCACCATTTTTTTGCCGACTTCTTTTGTTCGCCGACATCACCATTACATTGTTGCAGTAAGCCTCTACCCCACAATGGCATGTCAGCTAATCCCGTTCCCACCACAAGCAAAAAATGCATTCTTGTTTAGAAGTACGTGGGTTAACAAGAGAAATGCACGTGAATTATGTTGTGATAACTGTGTAGTGTATGGCATGTACTGCTAGGCATAGGCAGAAAGGAACACTCGCAGCGGCAATCAAATGGTAGCAGCGGCAGCAACCACACGCGTCTATATGCTGTATGGATTCTGCCAAAGGTACACTTTCCCCCCTCTATTGTCCCACCCGGAACAGTCCAAATTGCAATCTCACCTACCAGGTTCTCAGCATGACTCGCGTTGACACTGAACTTGATTGGCTGCAGTCTGAACGATAACGAACTACCAAGTTGTATTTCGACAATTGCGAGTGTAAGAGCTGGGACGTTGCGCAGGCAACTAATCTAGTGCATGAGCGAGATTTTGTAACCAAGTGTCATTTCTTATTGTGGGATTTCCCCTTCAAAGTCCCGTTTGCCCGTGTTTTAAAATTTCCTGCTTACAGGCTCAGGCCACGTGTAAAAAACGTCGGACTAAATAGCAGAACAAGTGTAGTGTCACTTGCTGATTGGTGAGTGTGCAGCCCCACATATAATGCGTGGTCATCAGCACCCGCCGCTTCTTCGGGCAGGCGAGCGAAACGTGTTTACGAAATGAAACTCGGGGGCTGCCGGCAGATTCAGTCATGTTTCCCATCGAAGTGTGAGGGTCAAGCGGTTTGGCAAACAATTCCCAACCCAACAGAACCTCACGAAACTCCTCACGCCCACTGACATTGTCAGAATCCCCTGAAGGCTTGATGCTTGAACCTGGTTGGCGAACCAAAAAAAAAACTGGGCTGATGGCTTGAGCGAAACCATTTGCGGATTTTCGTTCAACTCTCGCCAAACCCAAGAATTCGTGAAGGCGAAAACCTTGGTAAGGTTACAGAACTGTCACAGCCTCCCATTTTCCGCAGCCTCCCATTTTCCGCAGCCTCCCATTTTCCCCCCTCACTTTTGTCCGTCGCCGCGCCATACCTCCAAATCCGCGGCTCCTGGCGGCATAGAGCCAATCCAACCGCTGTCCCCTGCCGTGTCCCTTCCGAATTGGGAGTTCCAAGCCAAGCAACTTTCGCCTCCGTCGCCTCCTGGGCCTTCCCCGTGGGGGAGTTGGTGAGGCAATGCTAGAGAGAACCAGGCCAGGGTGCCTGCTATCGCACATTTCCCACTGCTCACTACCCATTCTGTTAGCGTCTTCCCCTCACTTCTCACGGTTTCACGGCGCATCTGCTCTTCTCCAGCGCCGCTTCTGTCACTTCTCCGCCAGTTGCCCCATCTGCTGCTGCTGCTGCTGCTGCTGCAACAGAATCGCTGAAGATTTCATCCGCCGTTCGCTGCTACCCTGACGCGCGGTGACAATCTCGCGTCAATCCTTTATTTCGCGGCGACCATTTTGCCTCCCCAGGTAATGATCGTCGATTTTGTGTTCTCCAGTCTTTGCTCTAAGCCGTTTTCTCTTCGCTAAGCTTCCTTAACTTCGCCGTCTTTCCGATTTGTAGGCTCGCGTGAGCGGCTACGCTGGCTTCTCTGGACGCTGCAGCTCGTACAACGCGACTGAGCCGTCAGTTCGAACGGCCCGTCGATCAACGCGACTGGACGCGCTGACGACAACCGGACCTCCTTGACCGTCATCCGCCCGCTCGCGACATCGCCGATTCGCCAACGCGTTCTCGCCGACGCGACTTTCGTCCACTCTCGACAATGCCGATTCGCCGACGCCTTTTCGCGGGCGCTCATCCACCAGTTGTCATTCACAATGGTAAGTGGCGGGGGAAGCAAGAGGGGGGGCGAGTAGGCGTCCGCCGCATAGAGCGTCTGCAAGCCGTTTCTGCTTTGAGTCGGCCCTTTCCCTGCTGCGACTAACCATCTCTTCTCCCTGTTTCCTCTGCTCTCTTTCCCTCACTCCCTCTGAGAATCCGCCGTTCAACGAGTCAATCCGAGTCTACCGACGCTCTTGCCCGCGACGCTCTCGCCTCACCGTCGCTGCTCGCAGTGCTCGCGGTGTGGTCGTCCGCCTCCCGTCGCGGCGGTCGGGCGATCATCGCGGGCGGCAAGGCTTGAGCGTAGTGCGGTCGTCAGTGCGATCGTACCAGCGGCTGCTCGCAACACCCGTCGCGGAGGTCGCCAGCGACCGCGGAGTGGCGACCGCGGACAGCGCTGAGGACAGCGCCCATTCGCACGGCTCGCGGGTGTGGTAAGTGGCGGGTCTTTGCTAGAGGGGGGGCGAGTAGGCGTCCGCCGCATAGAGCGTCCGCAGCGTATTGTGTCGAGTCAGCCTAATTCCTGCTTCGACTGACGCACTTATCCCGTCTTGCGTTCTCTCTCTTGCGTTCTGCGACGAGCGTTCCTCGCGGCGAAATCGTCAAATCGACTTCGTGGGAGGCTCGCTTCAAGCTGACGGTTTCCGTCGACGGCGCGGACGACCACCTTCAACGGAGTCCGTGCGACCTGACGGCGCGTGCGGTCGAAATCGTATGCGCGGCGGAAGCGGCTGACGACACTCGCTGATGAATCGGAAGCGTCGAACGCGCGATGACGTCGCTAGCCGTCGCCGATGGACGACAAGGTTCGTCCTACGCTACGCTCTCTTTACGAACCTACGGTGCTTATTCCGCTCCCTATCTGGAAACTTTTTATAACGCGCCGTTCTAAGCTCGCGGTTTACTTATCTCGTCCCCTCCCCACGCCGTCCTAACAAATCTCGCCCCTTTCCTCGCTGCCGTGCAGAGGGCCAGCGGGATTGGTTCAGACATGCACGAGGGATGGGACAAGGCAGGCTGGTTTGGGATGCGACGCACGGCGAGGCGAGCACATGGTCTGTGGAGGCTGGTTAAGTCGCACACATGGGAGGACCTGCGACGACGACGCGCGCGAACGGGGACTGGTGACGCCTCGACGCTAGCGAATGCTGCTTGCGAGGCTGCTGGGTACTTTTCGTCATCAAGGGGTATGCTCTTTTCCTTGAACCCACGACTGTCCTTGCTGCATGGTTCGTCAACCAATGAGATTTCGTCAAGTACCACACCTCGGGTGTGACTTATATTTGTTACCCTAAGTAACCGCGTGTCCCAAATGTTCGTTTGACCTTGGTGTTGCGCAGTTCCCCGACAGTCGCTCAGACGCTCCTTGAACCTTCAGCAACATCGCCAGCCGTCGCCGACGTTGACTTGCGCGAATCCGTCGCCGTTCCATTCGCCTATACGCCCTACGCGGCCACGTGGCACGCGCGACCGTCGATTCTCCTGCGCGACGGCGGTGGAAAGGGCGACTATTCAAGGCTCGTCAGATCTCGCTAGTACCCGTCTCCGACTCGCTTCTCTACAATCTAGGTTCGTTCCTAGTCTGTTCGCTCCGCCTGCTGTTATATTCTTCGTTCCTATTTTATCGCGTTTTCTGGCGCGCGTTTAGGCTGTTGGGTTTCCGGGCGTTACTGACTTCACTCGTTACCGTTTCGCTCTTGTCGCAGATGCGCGTGGCGAGTGGCGAGTGGTAACCTGCCAGTCGGCATCCGTCGCAGCGCCTTGTGCTCGCATCGTCGTCGCGCGCTCCAGTGGCGAGTGGTAATCCGCCGTGGGTAATCTGCGAGTGGGTAATCGGCGAGTGGGGTCGCGGCGCCATCCGCGCGCTCCACCCGGCAAGGTGAGCGCGATGCGAGAGGGCGGAGGGGGGGCGAGCAGGTCACTCTCTAGGTCGTCTCGCCGCATCGTAAGCGCGTCCCCACCCCAGTCGCGTTCTCCTTGGCCTTCTTCTCGAGTCTGAGTCCTTGCTCCTGCTGGCTCTAACGTGTGCTTGTCGCTGTGTGTGCCGCTTGTCGGCTGCGCTCTGCTTCTCTGCAGCTCTGCTTCTGTGCTCTGCCACCCCCTTTTCGCTGCAGTGATGGCAGTACCTGTGGTGGCTGCGAGCAGTGGCAGCAGCAGTTGGAGGGGCGTGGGAGTGGGAGTGGAAGGTTGGAGAGAGCACCCCAGGGGTGTGGAGTAAACACGGGCGTGGGGGTGAGGAGCAGCACTGCACGTGGCAGGGAGAGTATCGGGTGTGGGAGTCGAGCAAAGGTGAGCGTCCTCCCTCAATCCGTGCTGGCTGCTTCCAGCTTCTGCTGCTCGACCCCTCGTCCGTACCCCTCGTTTGCTTTGCTCTCGCATTTGAAAACTCACCACTGGTTGTTGGGGCCCGGCTCACAAGCCACAGCCCCCCCCTTTACTGCAGGTAACCCCCTCAGGTGACCCTTCGGGTTCAGCCCCTTTCAAAAGCATCACTGCCCCCTCAGGTCCCCTTGGGGTCTGTGGCGTGTGGCCGTGCCTCCACCAGTGGCCCCTCCCCCCGTTTCTGAAGCGTGCACACTGTCTCGCACAACCCCTCGACCTAAGTACCTCGTTGCACTATTCTCCCCCTTCATCCCCGCCCCCCCCTGACCCTCCCCTCCCCACCCTCCCAGCAAGGGGGGAGGGCTCCTGGCTGGAGGAACAGCAAGCCCACTTGAAGGCTTCTGGCTGCAGGGAGCAGTGGGAGAGAGGAGGGGAGAGGAGGGGAGGGGGAGGGAAAGCAGACAGTTGTTCTCAACACGGTGGTTCAACTTCCAACCTCCAGCTAAGTAGCCCTTCCTCCCTGGCCTGGGCCTTGCGTGCTGCTAGTTGCTCGTTCTATTCTTTCGCTACTTGGTCTCATGTGCTTCTTTGCTTTGCTCTCTCTATCACAATCTCGCTGCTGGTTGGTGGCGTGGCGGTGGCAGAGGGAGCAGCAAGGGGAGGACGGAGCAGAAGCAGGCGAAGGGGGAGCAGGCGAATGGGGAGCAGGGGCGGCTGCCCCAAGGCCTGGAGCAAGCAACCAGCTAAGTAGCCTCGACTCCACTCTCTGGACCCACCCGCGCCTGTCACAGCATGCCTCGCCCCTGTTGTCGTTCCTGCTTCTGCCATTTGCTTCATTTCATCCCTCCAAATCGCGCCCCTGGTAGCACTGCAGTGAGCAAGCCGCAGACCCTCCCCACCAACCCCCCCTTTAACTGCAGGTATTTTAGGTGTACCCCCCTCAGGTGTACCCCCCTCAGGTATTGCAGGTACAACCCCCAGGTCAAGCCAGCCCCCCCTTGGGTCTGTGGGTTGTAGCTGAGGCTCTACCAGTGGCTCCCTCCCTCCCTCCGTGCTCTCCACTCTGCATTGCACTGTTTCTGCACGTCTGAACTCCCACCTGCCTCACTCTCTCCACTTGACTACCCCCCCCTCCCTTGTCCCCTCCACTTCCCCTCCCCCTCCCCCTCCCCCAGCAAGGCCTCTGCTGGCGGGTCTGCAAGCGCCTGTGCAGTGGCTGCTGTTACTGCAGGGGGAGGGGAGGGGCGTGAAGTGGGTGCTGTGAATCGCTTGAGTGGGGGGAGGCAGAGCGGGCTGGGGCTACCAGCTGGGAGCACACAAGCTGCCACAGCAGATAAGTACACTCACACGCTCTCTGATGTGCTGTTGACTGCTTTCTTAGCCTTTGTGCACCACTCTTTCTGACATGCACGCTCACATTCTTTCGCACCTCATCATTCCATTTTAGAGGCGCCTCAAAAATAGACTCCTCACGCATCCCTTCGCACCTCATGAATCCATCCATGCTGCTAAACCACTTGCAGCTGCCTAGGTGACGTGGTGCAGACCCCCCCCCCCTCCCCCCCCCCCCCCCTCCCTCTTTATTCCAGGTATCCCCGCCCCCCACGGTTAAGCCTACCACTATTTTTTTTTTTTTTAATATCCTCCTTCCTATTACCCTTGGGTCTGCACCATGAGCCTAGTGCTGCTCCAGTGGTCCCTCTGCTGTTGTCACACCAGCCACCCCACCCATGCACACCTCTCACGCTTCTACCCCTAGCCGCTTGCTCTCTGCTCTACAGTTTTCTCCTTGCAGGTTGAGGGGAGGGGTGTGGGGGTCAACACCGCCACTCCCCTGCACCCCTCTCCTGTGGCTGTGGAGGTGCATGCACAGGGGGCGCTGGAAGGAGTTCTGCCATGAGGGAGGGAGAGTATCTGGGGTATCTGGGGTTGGCCTCTCATGGTAAGCCCCTTTCACCACCCCCTCCTACTGCTGCAGATGATGCCCCCTCACTGTCTTTCCTCCAATCCTTACTGGCTTTTTTGTGCACCTTCCGCTCACTCCTGGACCTAACTGCCTCCTTGTCTCCCTTCCCCTCCCCTCCCCTCTCGCCCACCCCCCCTGCCTCCCCTCCCCCAGGGGGCGGACCTGCAAGCGCCTGTGGCGCAGCTGCTGGAGGGGGAGGAGCAGCAGGGAGCTTCTGCTGCCGCCACGGAGCAGCAGGGGAGGGGAAGGAAGGGGAGGGGAGGGGAGGGGAGGGGAAGCGATGGGGGACAACCACTCTCAGCGCTGCTTTCAGCTTGCAACCACTCTCACCTGCCCCCAATAGCCTGAGCCTCGCCTTCTGCATTGCCATTTGCCCTTTGCTATTGCCATTTGCACTTCGTTATTGCCATTTGCTCTTTGCTTTTGCCATTTTCACTTCGTTATTGCCATTTGCTCTTCGCTATTGCCATCTGCAGTTCTTTATTGCCATTTGCACTTGCCTCCCCTCCCCCGGCCCCCCAGCCCCCTCTCCCCCCCCCCCTCTCCCCCCCCTCTCCCCCCCTCCCCATCCCCCAGCGCATGCCTGCCACAGAGGGAGTGGCAGCAGGGAGCAGGGGCGGCAGGGAGCAGGGGCGGCAGCGGCAGCTGGGAGAAGAGTGAGCGGGGCAGCGGGGGAAAAGGAGTGGGAGGGGGGGGGCAGCATGCGAACGCTGGGCGGCTCAAGCAAGCAAGCAGCTAAGTGGTCCCTTCCCTACTCCCTGCTCGTACCTTTGATTTCCAGCGCATGCCTTGCCCCTGCTTCTGTCATTCGTTTCATCCCTCCAAACCAAACCATGCCACTGGTAGCAACAAATCCAGCAAGCCACAGACCCCACTAAGTGCAGGTAATTGCCCAGGTATTTCAGGTTTTACCCCAGGTATTGCAGGTATACCCCCCTCAGGTATTGCAGGTACAGCCCTCAGGTCAAACCAAGCCTCAGGGCTTCTAGCTGAGACTCTACCAGTGGCTCCCTCCCTTTGTGCTCTTCCTTCGGCAATGCTTGCACGTCTCAGTTCTCAGCCGCCTCTTTCCATCTAACTTCCTCTTTCCTCCCTTCCCTCCTCCCCCCTCCCCTCCCCCGTGTGGCCGTGCAGGTGCATGCACAGGGGGCGCTGGGAGGAATGCTGCCATTAGGCTGGGAGAGTATCTGGGGTATCTGGGGTATCTGGGGTTGGCCTCTCATGGTAAGCCCTTATTCACGTCCCCCTCCTACTGCTGCAGACGATGCTCGTTCACTGACATTCCAGTACTTGCATGCATTGCCTTTTCATCCTCCCAATGCTATGACTGCTCAGATTCCAGTACTAACTCATCCTCCGTCTGTCCCCCCCTTTACTGCCCTCACCAGGTTATTGTTTGACGCTGCAGCAGACGAACCTGAGCAGCTGGTAGCCGCCGCCGCCGCCGCAGCAGCAGCAGCAGCAGTTGGATTTGGGGGTTAGCGGGCAGGCTAGGATTAGGAGTGAGCGAGGTATGGTACCAGGTAAGGTATGGTACTAGGTAAGGTATGGACATCTCACCCCTCTGCTTCCTTCCTACAGCATGTGGATCTGGAGCCTTGGAGCAAGGGCAGGAGAATGGAGCATGGGCAGTAGAAGGGAGCCCACCCCCTCGTTTAACGCCTCTCTTCTCTTCTCCCTCTCCCCTTCACCCAGCAGCATCTCGCCTTGAGGGAAGAAGAGTCCAGGGCCCACCCTCAACCCCCCTCCCCCTCCTCAGCAGGTTGCAGCATCATGATGCTCCGTTCGACTATGGTGGGTGGAGGTAAGGCGGTGGTGTGGTAAGTGGATGGAGGGAGGGTGCGGGGGGAGGCATAGGAGCAAGCATGCAGCCCACTCCCTTAGGGGCAGCACCCTCTGTGGTTCCTGCCTTGTGGGTCGAGTGTGGTCAGTGGAAAGTGTGTGGCACGGCAGTCGTTCCTCAAGTACCAACACTGGCGTATCGTATAATGGAACCGGTCAGAGCCGTGCGCGCCGGCTCTGGTTGGGAGTCCCCTCCTACGACGCTTTCGTCACGGGATTTGAGTCTTGGGCCGCCCGTGCATTTTCCACTGCCATACCTCGCACCACAAGGCATAGCCATGGGGGGTGATGTTTCTGAACGGGGGTGGGTTGCTTGCTGCTGCTCCTAGTGCTGGGAGGGTGAAGGTTGGGGGGCGGGGAAGGGGGAGGGGACGGGGGGTTGGGATGGTGGTGGTGGTTTAACGGGGCCCTGGAACCCCCCAGGTGAGTCAAGTGAGGGGCAATGGAGGGCGGCTGCATCTACCACCTGTGTAAGTTGAGTGAGAGGGAGTAGAAAGGGGGCCTGAATCCCTCTTGGGTAAGTTGAGCGTGGGGCAGGGGAGGGGGGCTGAACCCCCCTGGACAAGTTGAGTTTGGGAGAAAGGAGGGCGTCTGCAACCATTACTGTAAGTTGAGTGAAGGGGAGGAGAGGGGGGGCTGAAACCCCCCAGGGTAGGTTGAGTGTGAAGGAGAGGATAAAACCCCGGGGTAAGTTGAGTGAGGGGCATAGCAGGGGGCTGAATCCCCTCAGGACAAGTCGGTAAGTTGGGTGATGGGCAATGGAGGCGACTGCAACCACCACTGTAAGTTGAGTGAGAGGGAGAGAGGGGAAGGGGGGCTGGTACCCCTCAGGGTAAGTTGAGTGAGGGAGGGGACAAGGGGGTCTGAAACCACCCTGGTATGTTGGGTGATGGGCAATGGAGGCGTCTGCAACCACCACTGTCAGTTGAGCAAGAGGGAGAGAGGGGAAGGGGGGCTGAAACCCCCTGCGTAGTGTGAGGGGCAAAGGATGGGTGGTGAAATTTCCATGGTGGGGTGAGAGCAAGGCAGGGGAGGGGGGTTGAGACTCCCAGTGTAAGGCTGGCGAGGGGCAGGGGGGGAGAGGGGGGCTGAAACCCTAGGGTAAGGTTGAGCAGGGGGCAGAGGAACCTCCCTCTTCTGCCTTCTGTTGGCCTCAACCCGGGTGTCATCCCCCCTCTCTTGCCTCTCAATCGCCTTGCCTTGGGAGTTTCAATCCCCCTCCCCTGTCTTTTCCTCACCTGTCGTTGCCTTGGAGCTTCACCCCCGTCTTCTGCCAACCCCTCCCCTTGCTCTCTCCTCTGCCCCAAGGGGGTTGCATCACCTCCAGGGTTCCTCCCTGGGGGTTGAAACCCCTTTACAGCAATGTAAGTTGGAGCCAAGAATGTGGGGCTAAAGCCCCCTGAGTTCGGGGAGTGGGTGGGAGAGAAGGAGGCTCAACCCGTAAGGTGGGTGAGTGGAAGACTAAGGGGCTGAAACCCGAAAGGAGTGTGTGGAAGGGAAGGGTTGAGCCTAGAGCTCCACGTGATGGGCAGCAAATGATGATGCCCCACGTGTTGCCTGATGCTAGAGGCCCTCTCATGTGGGCTCGTTGGCTCACCCCTTCCCAGTTTGAGGGAAGGGAGGGGGTTTTAGACCCCAAGTTACAAGGTGAGGCAAGGGAGGGGGTTTCAGACCCCATGTTACAAGATGAGGCAAGGGAGGGGGTTTCAGACCCCAAGGATGGGAGTGAGACCCAGGCGTTTGAGACCACGGGGGGTGAGACCCAGTGGGGTAAGTCCCAGGGGGGCGAGACCCAAGGGGTGAGACCCCAGAGGGGGTGAGTGGGGGGAATCAAAGGGGCCTGAAACCCCTAGGGTGAGTGAGTGGAGACTATCCCCTAGGGAGATAGGGGGCTGAATGCTCTAGGGTGAGCCTAGGGATCTGTTCTGGGTGGGCCTTCAGACTATCAACGAGTGAGCTGGGAGGGTGGTGGTGCCTGCTGGTGGGGGTGGTGGGTGGTCCTGCTGCTGGTGGTGAGCGGGAGGCAGCGAGGGGTGGATGGTGGAGGGATGGAGGGATGGAGAGGCATGGGGATGGTTGGAGCAGAGTGGGGCGAGATGGAGGGGATGAAAGGGAAGAGGAAGGTTCTGGTGTGGTATGGTGATGGATGGTGATATGGTATGCCATGGTGTGAAATGCCTTGCCATGGTGTGGCATGCCATGGTGTTGCGTGCCATCCATCTGCAGGTGATAGCGCCTGGAGGGAAATGGAGCAATATTGAAGGCAAGGTAGCAAAACTGGCATGGACGGGAAGTAAGGGGAAGAATGGTGGAGGAGAATAGGTGGCGCCTGGCATGTGGCAAGCGTGGTTGCCTAGCTCTGCTCTCACACTCACGCAATTTTTAACTCACGGTGTGCTGCGTGAGGCACCGGGGTCTGATTTGGTCTGGTCTAGTTGATCCTCCTAGTGACTGGCACCGGCTTGAAGCACTGAGCCATAGAGTGTAAAGTTGTGTCAACTCGTGTAAACTCGTGTCAACTCGTGTAAACTCGTGTAACACGAGTTGTGTGTCCTGCACATTCCATACTAGAATACCCCATGCCGGAGCCCTGCTCACCAAGCTGAAACTCAGGTCACTGAGCTGTGAAGTGGTGGGGAAGCCCAAGCATGTACATGTACCGGTCCGGTAGCAGCCGAAGTTTGCTAGGATGTGTAGCAGTAGCATTGCAAGTCGCAACTGGCTTGCTGATCCAACATGAAGAGAGCGTGAGTGCCACCAGCAAAGAACCTCCCAGAAGGACCAGCAATGCAACCATGAATATCGGCTTCACGATTTACGACTGGTTCCTCTCCTGGTTTGCCTCCGCAGGTGCTGTCTGCTGCCCCTGCAGCCGCTTCTGCTGCTCCAGCAAAGGGAGCCGGAAAACCTGCAGGAATTAAAGAGATACAACACCAAGAGATGGCAAGCAACACAGAATCACGCATAAAAAAAGGAACCCATGCTTGCTTATCGTGTCACTCGCTTCAATTCAAGCGCCCCACTTATTTCCTGCCCACTTATTTTCTGCCCTTTGAACGAACCGGGAGCACCTCACACAAGAATTGGCCGAATAGACAGGGAGCGCAAGACAAGGGGGAACACGTGAAAACAACAAGAAGAGCAAACAAAAGAAACCAACGTGTGAGGTGGTTTGTGAGGCGTTTTAACACTTCGTGCCCCGCCTCCTGCTCTCCTAACTGCTCATTGCCCTCCACTCCAGCAATCCTCAACAGAACATGCCTGTGAAACATTCAGGACAGGAACGGAGTCTTACAGGAAAGGAGCAGGAAACCACTGTGCTCAGGTGAGCCTAACTCAGCTTAAGGCATACCGGTGAATCTAATTCTCCAGTGAAGTCAGCCACTGCGTTGTCTTGGTTGTTGGAGCTCAGATTGTTGGATGGCAGCACGGCTCCTATGCCAGGCAGGTGAGGGCCCTATTCTTCCCCCAACGCTCCTCCATCCCCACATCCACCACGGGCACCAGCGGCAGCACCTCACGCGCACCAGCAGCAGCAGCAGCACCAGCAGCAGCAGCAGCAGCAGCAGCAGCAACAAGGCCAACAGAATTGTCGGTTGTGTGAGATTCGAGAGCTAGCAATAACGCCTCCGCTTCACTGCTTTCGAATCGGAACGTAGAAATCGATTTACGAGTTGAGCTGTTTGCAAACACCTGGATTTCTATGGAAATATGAGTTGAGCTGCGACCACGCCATCCGATGTTGGGAAATGAAACAGAGAAGAAATGACATTCTGTTGAGAGGAAATGGAACCTGGAAAAAGAGAAACAGGTAAGGAAAAAGAGGTAAAAGAGAATACATCAGTTGAGGATTGAAACAAAGATCGGTTGAGGAATACATAAGTCGAGAATACAGACTGAGATTACATAAGTTGAAAAAAAAAGAGGCCGTAAGCATCAGGTTCCTCGAAGAATCTGATGGAGACAGAATGAGAAAACCTCATTTGCAGACGAAATGTCAGGGCGGCGCATGATAATTGATCACTCACCCCTTAGTCATTGAATCCAAGGATGGTCTCTTCTGGGAAGAAATCAAAAGGATCTTCAAGGCAGTGCACGTTGATGAATGTCGCTCCCACAAAGGGGTGTTCCCGGATGAGCTTCACGAAGCGTTGCCTTGCGTCCTCTGGGGTCAGACGTGACTATAACGGGGGAAAACGGGGTTCAATCGAAGGTAAAGTACCAGATGAAAATTGATGACGCAACTGTCATAAGGAGAGCTTGTCGTATGTGTGTCCCAGGGACCCAGGGTGCTAATCTGTCTGAACTGTACTCAGAAGAAAACACGATCCTCACAACCAACACGGTGAGTGCAGGAGGAGGAAAACAGAGGATGGGGGAAGAATGGGATAAGTGCAAAATGGGGGGGTTGAATGCAAAATTCCTATGAGTTGTCGCAAGGCAACGTGGAATCATGTGCCAACGAGTGAGTTACAGGGATGAATTGTGGTTACCAGTTCATCGTAACGAACCAGCATGGTCCTCTCCAGGCTTTCTTCGACTTCAGCGATTGGAGGTTTGAACTGCACTGGGATTGCTCGCTCAATAACTGACCGCCACTCGCTGCACGGAGGGAAGGGAGGAGGGGGGGAGGGAGGGAAGCAGGGAGGTACGGAGAGAGAAAACAGGTGATTCAGGGAGAGGGTGGCGGTGGGATGAGAGGCCCAATCCACTGCTCATAATAAAGCGCATCAAAAGACCACAGGCCACAGGTCACAGACCCCCTAACCTATGAGAGAAACTCACGCCGCGCTCTCTGGATCCGGCAGCGTGCCGTCCTCCACGGGCACTTGGAGCATAGCCAGCTCGGCCACCATAGTCCACAACAACCATCGGGTAAGCGCCCTTTGCATAAGCACGCCTCGCTTGAAGGTACGTTAGGGGCGCCTCTCCATCCCGGCCGCACCTCGCTGATCCATCGCTGGACCAGGAAAGTGGGTCTGGATCCGGAGGACGAGAGCTGAGTGTGGCACATCCGCTTGCTTGGATGACAGACAGAGGGTTTCATCCTGACCCTATCTATGCTCCTGCGATCTTCACCCGATGCGCGTACAGAAATCCGTCAGGTTTCCTTATCTTCCCCTGAAGCACGGATGAAGTTCCATATGACCCGTAAATTCCAGGCGAGCTTGGAATTTGGGTTACCAAGGCAGGAAGTACCGAGGGCGAGCTGGCGCGGTGTAATCACCTGCCATAACACAGACACAATCTCACAGAGAACAAATCTCTGAAACTGCATAAACTAACCTTACTTTTCCACGTACCGATAGCTCGAGTTGGTCAATCCGCTGCTACCCGTCAATATCAACCATCCGGTGCTACATGCATGGCATGGCAGGCAGTTGTCCATGTCAAACATATGTATAACCCATATTTGTATAGACTGTATAGGGTCACCCCTTAGAGGGTACAACACTCTTAGGTATATACTCTTGTTCTCTCTCTCTATTCCACACTTGTTCAGTTTTTCTTCTCGACATGGTATCACCCGTAGGTTCGACCCCCCCCCCCCCCCACCTACCGCTTCCGCCCGTGCCTCCTAGGCCCTGTCGCGCTTTCACCTAGGCCCCGTCGCGCCGCCCCCACCTAGGCCCCGTCGCCAGGGCTGACTTTATCAGACTATTTGCTCTGATTAGTCTGAAATCTCAGACCGGTTTTTTGGCTAAACCTGAATTTCCAGATAAGGCATTTTCCCAATCCTGATCGATTCAGACTTAGACTTTAGGGATCCTGAAAAAATCAGAGTTCACGCTAACCCAATACTGAGTTTTCAGAGTACATCGGGTACGAACCCTGAAACAGATTTCCACGGGGCACGCAAGATCCCTAGAAATTTCGCATGCCATCAGTGATTCCCGCCCGCGTCACGTGGAGAATCCACACTTCCTTGAAAAATCCGCCAAGTCCAATGAATACTCTGCCCACAGTGGGCACTCTGCTACCCAGCGCAGCAAAAATGCTGCCACGCCGAGCCACTAAGGACCACAGATTCTGCTCTGTTGCTCTCTGTGCATGCGCGAACTTCGGGCCCGTGCCCTCTGTGCCAGCCTTGCAGAGGTTGGCCATCATCCCCATTGGCTGCAGTTGCAGCCAACACATCGACTAGGCAGCATGGCGCTGTGTTGTGCATGGACAAGTCCCGAAACCGCGTCACGCCTTTCAAGAAAGGTGCGACACGGGTTTGATGGACCCCTTCTTCTCCAGTTGTTCCTTACCCACCACCTTCGAACGCACTGCTTCAGGTTTTAGAGGGGAAATCCTTCATGTTGTTCATTTCGACACAGACGTAGTTGTAGTCACTATCTTCATTTCCTACTCGTCGTTTCTCCTCTCGCCATGCCTGAAAAGGATGGCGACGACGATGCTCCAGCTGACGGTGATGAGCCGCGCAGCAGTAAGGTTCCTGTCGTTGCGCCAAGGAGCGCCCTAGATGTCTTGCGGCCCGTTGCCGCATCGGCTCCTCCGCCTTTTGTCGCCATAACCGTTGTAAACGAGACCCCACGCGATGAGCCATCGTTGCCTAGTAGACCTGCCCCCGCTCCGTTCGTTCTCCCACCAGCCATAGCATCTTCTAGCAGAGGACCAGTGGATCCTATTGACTGCGCCACTGCCTCTACCGTTCGTTATAGTGTGCCGTGCGCATCGACTGTCTCTTCGGCGAAGAAACAACGTACGACGAAGTATACACAGCAGCGTATCAACTCAGGTGGCCAGATTCGCCCTCCCTCACCACCGCGCTCACCTACCCCCGTCA
Source organism: Closterium sp. NIES-67 (assembly GCA_027943415.1). NCBI lineage: Eukaryota > Viridiplantae > Streptophyta > Zygnematophyceae > Desmidiales > Closteriaceae > Closterium > Closterium sp. NIES-67. The sequence goes on from BQMB01000802.1 coordinate 185,656, forward strand.
CCCGCCCTGATGAACCGCCGCCACCGAGGCTAAGTACAGAGGAATTGATCGAGCAGAAGTACCTAGTCGCGGAGGCTAAGTATAAGAATGATTGGCTGCGTTATTTCCCATGGCTTGTACTTACCCGTAGTAAAGATGGCTACCCCGCTCTTAAGTGCAGCGTTTGCCGAGCCTTCGGCAAAGAAACGACGAAGTATTCAAGGCCAGGCGACGGCGGGCGAGATCTCCAGACACAGACGATGCGCATTCATGAACACTCAACAGTCCACGAAGCGGCAGTTCGCCGGCAGCTCGAGATTCAAAAGGAAATTGAAGACAAGCAGCAGAAGATGACAAGCTTCGCCACCGTCGATGTCGAAGGCCGCCGCGTCATCCGTCTTTTGCGGTGCGTGGAATTTCTTTGCAAGAACGACGCTCCTATCGCCATGTTTCCCCGGCTGCTTCGTTTCATGGCAGAGCAAGACACACCAGACATACCTCTCCAGTCGTACGGAGTGTATCTCACCAGGTAAGGCTACCTGGCTTTCGCCGGTTGATGGTTGGATTTTGATATGAACCTTGTAAATTTCAATGCATTTCCAATGCTAATTAACCAGTGTCTCACTTCTGATTATGCCACTGCAGGTACGGGTTCCAGCAGATGGTCAACTGTCTCTCTACGCATCTGCTGGCTACTCAGATGGAGCACATCAAGAGCTCACCTTACCTCGGCATCTCATGCGACGAAAGCACCGACCGCACGCGGGGAAAGCACTTGATCGTCTACATCACATTCATGCGGCTGCGTCGAGTCGTCACCGAATTCCTAGCCCTGCTAAACGTTGACAAGTGCGACGCCGCTTCTCTTATGGCCACTCTCTTAGCCCACCTGGAGTCGTCCGGCATCGACCTCCAACGCATCGTTGGCATCAGCACAGACGGCGCGTCGGTGATGGTCGGCCGAGACAACGGGCTTGTGGCGCGACTGCGAGACATCATCCCGCACCTTTTTTCCTCCCACTGCATCGCCCACAGGTTTGTTAAAGTATTCCTTGCTGTGTGTTTATGCTTATGTTTCTGTGTGCTAACCACTACCCATGTCGGTACATGCAGAGAAGCACTTGCTGTGAAGGATGCTGCAGCTTCATGTCCAGACCTCGACATGGTCGACAAAGTCACTCGCACCCTTGCGGACCTTCTCGGCCGGTCGAGCGTATGGAGCAGTCGTTTCAAGCATCTGCAGCGGGCGATTCACAGCACCAACCTTGAGGTTCAAGGCATCCATCAAGTTCGATGGTTGTCCAGGGGAGAGGCAATCCGACGCCTGTGTAAAGTGTTGGGTGCTGCTATTGTTCTGCTGTATGAGTATGAGCATCCCCTGTATGAGGTTGTGATTTCGTATAAGTTTCAGTTTTGCCTCTTCTACCTGGCCGACATGCTGGCACTCATGAACGACCTCAACCTCAAGTTTCAGAAGCGAGAGGTAAGATGCTCATGTTTGCAAGCATGGTGTTCTCCTCTGGTGCAAGTACTCATGTCTTTCACTCCTCTGTGTCCCCCCCTCTCACACCGCAGGTCGATGTCACAGAGGTGGCAACGGACATCGACGCGACACTGGGGGATCTGCGGCACCGCTATGTCGACTTCGGGGAGATTTTCGGTGTCGGCGCCGAAAACACCTGGCTCTCGGCGTTCCTCGCGGTGTACGGGCGCGGCGGAACGAAGCGGGTGAAGGTGCGCGGTATCGACTTGGAGGGGAACCCCGTCACCCATACGTACAAGATGCACGAGCGGCACCTCGACAAGCACCAGTACGGGAGCAGCTACAAGGACTGCGTGCAGCTGTGCCAGAAGCACGCCAAGGATACCATGACCAACGTACAAGAGCGGATGCTGGATCTGCGCAAGATGTCGCCGACGAAGCTCTGGGTGGCGGCGAAGTGGCCGAGACAACGGGCGCAGCGCGAGAAGAAGACGAGAGAGTATCTGCTTGGATGCAGCGGCATCTTCGAGCACAAGCTGCCAGGCTTCGACGTGAAGGCAGCGGAGAGGGAGCTCGCAACTTGGGCGCCGATCATGCAGAATCATCACGAGGTGGAGAGTTTCCACCAAGGCCTGGCAAACTACCTCACGAAGACGGACTCGAGCAGGCAAGTCCAACCATATTGTCGTTTGTGAATCACCACCTTCCATTCTACTTGCCAAGTGTGCACAACATCGCCGCCCTTGCCAACCGCATCTTTTTGTTATCCGCCTTCACTGTATGCATTTCCTACTGCCTTTCTTCCGCCTCTGTTTTTGTGCCCCGTGTCAGGCGCTGGCCCAATCTGATGCGCCTCTGGCAGGCCTGCGCCGTGCTGCCTTTGTCAACCGTCGAATGTGAGAGGGGCTTCTCTCGGCAGAATGTGATTAAGTCCTGGGTCCGTGGCTCACTCTGCAACGCGCGCCTCTCCGAGTTGATGGCCATCTCGCTGCTGCAGTATGACATCAATTGGACCGAAGCCCTAGCGACCTGGCGAGAGAAGCTGAGACGGCCAGCACGATCTGTTGTCTTCGCAAGAGCGGAACGAAAACGCAAGGGGAAGGCCCTAGAGGGTGAGGTGGCGGGGGACACAACGGATGGACAGGGGGAGGTGCCAGAGTACGCGGGGGAGGGGTGGGCTGAGGAGGATGGGGGTGATGATGAGAATGATGCGGCTCCAACATTAGGCGACGACCCTTTCCTGTCCGACGATGAGGGGGGTGATGATGAGATTACTGTAGATGTGCCGGAGTTCTAGGTGCCTGTTAGCTAGTGGTGATTGCTTGGTTTGGTAGTAGTAGTTGTAGATAGGCTCCTGTCCAATGTAGCAAAATGTAATACACAAGAATAGCTTTTCTTAATAACATAAAATGTAACCCTGAGTACACTTGTGCGATCCTGAGAATTTCAGAGTTGCACATCTCTGGACTCTGACATTTCAGAGTCCCTAAATTCTGGCTGAAGGCCATTCAGACTATTTTTTTTTTTGGGGGGGTCAGCTCAGAGTGCCTTTTTTTGAAACGTCAGCCCTGCGCGCTGTGCTCTGAAAACTCAGTACTGGGTTAGCGACAACTCTGATTTTCTCAGGATCCCTAGAATCGTACTCTGAAGGGATCAGGATTGGGAAAATGCCTTATCTGGAAATTCAGGTTTGGCAAAAAAATAGGTATGAGATTTCAGACTAATCAGAGTAAATAGTCTGATAAAGTCAGCCCTATAGAGGTACCTATTCGGTGATGTACCTGTTCGAGCTATTTACGCTATGCGCTCTAACCACTACTGAAAAGAGCACGACTGTTCGCTTGACTGAAACGGCTTGCTGATGTAATCATCAAGACGAGCGCTATTTGCTGACGTCATTTTACGGATGCTAACTATAGTGTAACTCGACAATATCTATCGAGACTACTTACAGAAATGCTTGAGTACAATTTTATCACAACAATTGTGTTGCATATAGAGAGCATCGATTTTTTTTCCTATGCATGTACAAAGGAATAATCTCGTCTCTGTTTATCCAAAGCTGGGATGAGAAAGTGGATAAAAAACATGCCCCTCTCCTGCTTTTGGTTTATACAAGAAATGAGAGTGCCATCCTATATGGTGTCATAATGTTTTCCATAAAAATTGTACTAGTATGCATTTTAATGGAACATAGCTATATATGTGTGTACATGCTGATATAGAAATTGCAAGTCATCCCAATAGGAAATTGTGCAAAATATTCGTTTGTTGCAAGTAACCCGAAGAGGCTTGTAACGAATCTCGGGAAATTTGCCTGCAGATAATCACCTTGGTTGACCTTGTCACCGCATCTCCAGACAGCTCGACTATTATCTGCCTCCGTGGCAGCCTACCATTGAGCTTGGCTCACGTGGTTCTAACAGAATCCCCATCAAGCTCCACTGGATGACCTGGGAATTGAACGTGCCCAACCACGTGTAGTATCCAGCAATCTTCACAGCCACTTCGCGTCACGTGATAGCATGGCAGGCTTTTCCACGCCACAGAGCAACAACTCGCAGGCACGAGGGGCCGCAAGATTCGCGGGTGATTGAGCGCGAAACCCGCATGGCGGTCGCGACTCGATTTCCTGACCTTTCACATTTCTAAAGGTCGCCGTTGGAAGCTCGCCTGCGGACCGCGTCCCGCTGATCCTCCAGGATGGTGGGGTTCCAGCTTCAATTTGAGTGACCCCCACGATCGCGAAGAGCCGTTTGGCCTTCGGATTCTCGATAGGCCAAGCTTTCTCGAGGCCCACCTATCATGTCGAACCTTCCATCCAGGTCCAGCCAGACCAGATACCCTAGGTCCATCCATTGTTGTCTTTCTTGATTTCTGACAATCGCCTTGATCATCCCTCCAGCAACAAAACCTGGTTGCTTCAGTTACGCACCCAAATTTTCCACTCCGATTCTGCTCTCTGGAAGCATAGCACCATGCAGCACCTGAACGGGCACTTGCCCAATCCAATGGCGGCGAGCTTCCCTTTTGGCGTTACTCTTTCCCCCTGCTTCGCTCCACAAGCCATGGCCTTTGCAACCACACCAAACGCGGTAGCCCCAACACTACCCATCCCACTACCTGGTCAGCAGCAAGTTGGTTCTGCCAACCAACGAGGGACTTTAGGATCCCGGAGCGGTGTCTGCGCAGCGAAGCACATGGAAGCGGAACAAAGACGTCGAGCCAGAATCTCTGACAGGTGCGCGGACAGTTCCAGTAGATTCAAGTTCTTGCTTTTTAATGTCTTAATTCAATGTATTCACATTCCTTTTTCCCCCGTGTTTCAATTTCAGCATTGACGCACTTAAACGACTAGTTCCGCACCAGGGGCGGACCAACACGGCAGCCTTCTTAGCGGAGGTGTATGACTACATCGAATCCCTGCACTCGCGCATTCGACGCATCGAGGACTCTACAAACTCCACAGAGCAGCCCTCCGTTCCCGCCGCTGGAGCCAACGCAGCCGACAGCGTCACTGCGCCGCCGCAAACAGCAGTGGCTCCCAACCTTGATGACGAGCCCGCAGCGGAGGAGGCGGACGGGGGAATGGTGGGACGGGCTCAAGGCGTGGGAGGCGTCTTCCGCGCCGGGCAAGAGGACGAGGAACAAGCTCATTGTGACGTCGACGACCAGCACCGCGAGGGCTTCGATCTGAACATGATAGCCGTGGAAGGGACGGCCCGAGAGGGCGGCGAGCCCGTGGACGCTAGCGCCGCTGGCTTAAAGACCGTCATCGCCGCAGGGTTAGCAGGGACGAAGCGGCGACGAGGCAGCGATTCTTGTACCGCGAAGGCCGCGCCTGGCGAATGTGGACAAGACCAAACCGCCGGCACGCCGTGGTGGCTACGTGACAACGCGCTCAAGGCGAATACGGACGATGCTCGGCGGCAAGGTGGTGAAGCGGCCGCTGTCACAGTGCAGAGGCAACAGGTGGACGGCGACGGGTGGACGGACGAGCTGCCTCAACTCGCTCCTTCCCCCGAGCATCCGCGCCAGCAACCGGAGCATCAGCAGAGCAACGATGGCGTGTCCGCGACCTCGCACCCTTCAACAGCACCTCTGCCGCTTGCCGCTCCACTCTCCGCGTCCACGTCTCCTTCTTGCTCCGCTGGTGGCTCTGCTGCGCGGGCTGCCTCCCCCAAGCCTCGCCGACGGGGTCCTGCGCCAGGCAAGGGTCGTCGCGGGCGGGCAGCGCTGGGCGCGTGTGCGCGGACAGAGATAACGCCGTCGCCGCTGAACAGCACTGGAGGCAATGGCTGCGCGGTGGAGGAGACGGAAGATGCGGCGAAACGGAACGCAGCTGGTGCTCATGCGGGCGCCGCAGAGACCACCCAGCCTCGGGAAAATGGCGACGGCGATGGAGACGGTGAACTGGACGCTGCGGTGGAGGCGGCATCGGTGCTGGCGATGGTGGGGTCGTCATGGTGTGATGCTAGCCAGCCCAACAACACACACACCCCCGCCGCTGCTCCAGCTGACGCTCCCATGCTTGCCGCCGCTGCGGCTCCCGTTGCTCGAGTCGCTGGACCTGCCAACCAACGACAGGCGCCACTGAAGCCAAAGTGAGTGCTTCAATGCTGGCCGTCGCTGCTGTTCCTTGGCATGCTTGATGTGGTCAAGTCGACTTTTCGTTTTTTGCTGTGCTATGACTCATGTTGTGCATCCTCTTTGTTGTCTCGTGGTTCTGCTTTACAGGCAACGACATCTTCAATCAGCTCGTCTACAGCCACTAGCTGCTGCCCCAGCTTCCACAGTTGCAACATTGCCGTTTGGTCTCTCGTCCTTCTCAATGCAGCTTCCCATGTTCACCACCATGCAACCCGCTGCACTGCCTGCTGTCCAGCATCCTTCATTAGCTTCTGCGGCAGCAGCGGCTGCAGATGCAGCAGCTGTGGCGCAGCAGTGGGGAATGGCAGCTGCTGCCGCCCATATCCAAGCGCAGGCAGCAGCGCAAGCTCATGCCCAGGTGCAAGCGCTCATGCAAGCAGTGGCTGCGTCAGGAGGCGCTTCCCCAAATAACGGTGGTGCCCTGCTCCCCGTCACGCTGCCTTCAGCATCTCCCACATCGTCGCCTGCCCTTGTATCCGAAGTGGCTCCTTTGGCTAATGGGGGCGAAGCTGCAAACCCTGCTGCAGTGCCAGCCTTGGATTCTGTTGCTGGAAACCCCACCAGGCAGGAGGAAGAGGCTGGGAGGAAAAGAAGACGGCGAGCTGGAGGGCAGGCAAAGGCTGTTTAACAGCTTGTATGTGTGAAGTTCCTTGCATGCTGACTATTGAAATAGCTGTGCCAAACATGCAGCCTCTGCCTGGGTTTATAGTACTAGTTGAATCCACTCTACTTGCCTAATGATCTATAAAATAATGTGTCCATCTGAAGTGTGAACCTGGTCGCTAGAGCGTGATTCTACGGCCCCTTCCGAGTAGGATTTCACGTCAATTTCGCGTCAAATTACGTCGCACTGGAGCGCGAGAGTCTGGGAAGAGGTTGGCTTGGGGGGGAAGAGGCTGTAGGAACACGCTATTACCATTTCGGATTGCGGCACACCCATCGCCATTGATTGGCAGAGTACCGCATCATCGGCTGATCGGCTGCCACGTTCACACACACGCTATTTCTGCAGAGAGCCAAACGGGCATTGCGTCAGGCCTTCTGTTCCGAACTTCATCTGCGGATCTGTTAGTTAGCTGAGGCCGGTCCAGCAGACTCGCACATGCTTGCTTCTCGTGCTGGATTTCTCCTTCGGCCTCCTCCTGAACACGCAACCCACGAGATGCTTCGCTGCTCACCGCCCTCTCGACTCCACCGACCACACGCTTCCAGTCTCGGGAATATTCGGCCATCTGCTTTTTCTGACGCGTTTCAACGGCATCAGTGCTGCCCCTGGCTGGGCGCCCGCGGCAATATTCTTGTCTCGCGCTCACGCTCCCTCGCGTCGACATTTGCCGAAACACCGTTGGTCGTAGATACAGACGCGCTCCACGCTCAACGGAGCGGACTGTCGCACCCAGCTGTAGCGAAGGTTCCAGGAAGTAGATCGGGAAAGGGTTCCGCAGCGGGATCAGCGCAGGCGTTCTTCTCTCGCAGCAAGGCGGGCAGCATGGCGGACGGAGCGGACTCCGCAACCAACCGGTCCAAGGTGAGGAATGGCCTTTCGCTTCTCGTCAGCTAAACTTCGCTGGTGGTCCGCCTACCTTGGTCGCGGAACTTGCGCTTTCAGATCCGCTCCTCTTAGCAATGCATCTTCATATTCGAGATACGCCTCTCCTGTTCTTTCCCACGAAACATGGAGAACCAATCGTGCTCTCGCATTTCCTCTTTCCTTCCCTCTTCTTCCTCCTTCCCCCCAACCTCCTCCTCCGTACCAGTTGCTGGTGGTGACGGGAGCGACCAAGGGTCTGGGCCGTGCACTGGTGCTGGAGCTTGCAAAGCGGGGCCATAGGGTGGCGGGGTGTGGGAGGGACGCAGCGAAGGTGGAAGAGGTGCGGCGACTGCTGGATGACACTGGCGTGCCGGCGGCAACGGCTGCTGCTGCTGCTGCTTCTCCTTCCAGGCACCTTATGGCTGTGGTGGACGTGGTGAGTGTTAGCTCTTGCCAGCAGCTCAAGTGGATGGTACATTTGGAACATTTGGAGTTTGGTGCGTGGCAATGCTATTGACGCAATGTGAGCAGTCAGGTTGATTCCATTGTTTGAACATGAAACTTGATTCAAGGCGGCCAAACTTGGTCCGTGGTCGATGTTGAAGTATGTGTCTGCGTTGCATTCCTATGTGGTTGCAGGCATCAGATGATCAAGTGAAGGCCTTTGCTGGAAATGTCATCTCAACTCTTGGAGTGCCCGATATAGTAGGTCAGCCTCCCTCAACCCGCCTTCTGTATTTTGTCGTCGCTGCTTCGCCCCTAAACTTTACTCGTTTAGCGCCCTTGGATTAGACTTTCACCCAAGGTTCCCCACCCCCCCCACCTTTCTCTCTCCCGCCTCCACACCCCCCACTCTTCTGCACCAGTGAACTGTGCAGGACTGATCAACGTGAACAACCGGCTGTGGGAGGTGCCTCGAGACGAGGTGGATCTGGTCCTGGACGTGAACATCAAGGGCACCATCAACGTCATCCGCCACTTTGCCCCCACCATCGTGGAGAGGCGCCAAGGGGTGTTTGTGAACTTCTCATCTGGATGGGGTCGATCTGCTGCAGCGGAGGTGAGCTCATCTATGTTGGAAAATACACGTATTGCGTTTTATACGCTAGCGTATATACGCTTGCCTATATACGCTATACGCTTGGGTTTGGGGTCCAATACGGCAGGAATACGGCTGCCCGGGCAGCGGAATTTTTTTGCCCGGGCAGGCAAGAAAGAACTGGCGGGCAGCCGGGAGAGGGGGGGGGGTGCAGGGCATCAAGTTGATTTTTTCTTTCTCCATTAAAAGAACTTCACACAGGAATTTGTCACATCAAGAGTTTATCCAGGACCACATTCCCCCCCCCAAACACCACATCCCAGCAAAACTCCACCAGCCCAATCCCCCCTGCCACTGCTAGCACTGCTGCTACTACTTCTACAGCTGCTGCAGCCACTCTCACCCATTGCTGCTGCTGACTGGTCCACTGCTGCTGTCTGGTCCACTGCGGCTGCTGTTACTCCCACTGCTGCAGCTACCTGCCCCCCTGGTGCTGCCGCTGCTGCTGCCATTCCCGCTGCAGCTGCCTCTGGTGACGGGTCTACTGGTACTCGTCCTCCATGACGAGATCCTCCCCCCCCTCCGCCTCCAGGTCGTCCTCCAGGTTGTACCCCATGGGCACAGGGGCCTCGGAGCTGCACCCAGGAAGGACCAAGGACCCCCCGTCCTCCTTGTGCCAGTTGTGGACCTGGTGCCAGTTGTGGGACACATAGACCAGGTCCCGACACTTTTCGGCACCGAGGCGGTTGCGCTTGGCAGTGTGGACCGCCTCCCACACTGCCCAGTTACGCTCGCATGCAGCCGCTGATACGGGCTGTGAGAGCACCCGACAGGCCAGAGCGGCAAGCTCAGGGTAGTCGGACCCGTGCCACTGCCACCACTGCGCCATGCTCTGCCTCCTCTCCTTCACTGCTGCACGATCAGCAATGGCGGTGGGGAGCCGGAAGCTGCTCTTCAGAGTGATGAAGGCGTTGAGGCCTTCCTGCATCACGAGGGTTGCACGAATGGGCTCGCCATCCCTCATGAACTCCTTGTCTTCGTAGTGGCGGGCGATGAAGGCTTTGAAGACCCTCGTGCACTCCATGTCCGAGGGGAAATTCCCTTCCCCTGATTGGCCGGGTTCAGGATGCGGCCGACCTCATGGAGGGGGCACGCCATGCTGCTGTCCCACCTCCTTTTCACGATGTGGCGGATGGCATTGGCGTCCGCAGCGGTGAGCCCCTCCAGCCGCACCTCCTCCAGCTTCTCATCGACATCAACGGTAAGCTGCAGCATACGACCCATCATGCCCTTCGCCGACGAGTCGGTGGCGCGCATTGCCATGAACGGCAGCCGCATGAGGGTGACAAACTGCAGGGCCTTGGTCCACCAGTGGGAGTCGAGTATGGCAGCGCTGAACGCCTCGCTGCCCGGCTTCCTCCCCCCAGCCGCGAACCTGGCCCACTCCTCACTTGTGATGAGTGAGGGACATCCGCACCTCGCACAGCGGGGACACGGAGATGAACTGGGTGCCGAAACGCGTGCCGGCCGGTTGCAAATTTGGCCTTTATTCAAATGATAATCGCCGATAATTTGTTGGCTTGTAGCTTGCCTTGCAATCGCAGCCTTGATTTGCGTTGTTCCCACCAGGTGGGTCCCCATTGTTCCTAACATAGGCAGTGGAGGAAGTGACCATATCGTTGGCTTAAAAGTACCATTGGTTCTTCTCCTCTGCACCCGTGCACCAGGTGGGGCCATACTGTGCATCCAAATGGGCGGTGGAGGGTATGACCAAGTCGTTGGCGCGAGAGCTGCCGGGTGGGTGTGTGGTGGTGGCTCTCAATCCCGGAGTCATCAACACTGCCATGCTGCACTCCTGCTTCGGCCCCTCTGCTGCCATGTACCCAACAGCCGAGGAATGGTGAGTGAGGGAGGCATGATTTCACTTGTGAAGAAGGTTACCCCTTGGGTGCAACCTTTAATGGGTGCTAGCTGTTTGACATGGAGCTGTGTGTGTTTATTTCCCCGCGCATTCCTGCACTTCACTGACCTACAGGGCTCCTCGGTGTGCTTCTCTCATCCTTGGCTTGAAGCCGTCTGATAACGGTGCTTCTTTGACGGTGTAGCTGTCCTCATATGCTGTCCTTGGCTTGATAGCCGCTCCTTCCTTGGGTTGAGTTTGTCTGTTACTCCCTAGAAGGGGGGAGAGTGTAAGGGATTATGATATACTTATCCAGGTTTTAGCTACTAAAGCGTTACTGCCATAACGGGTTTGTCGTGCAGCTCTGCCATGAAAATTAGATCGCAGCACCCAAATGTGGCCCTCTGCCGAGCCGCATACAATTTGCACGCCTCGTAGAGTCCTGTGTGACAAATGCGCTCTGCACCAATTTACAGCCACACGTGCCGTATCAGCTCTGCCGAGCCTTGACCGGGTGCTCTAGGCCTAGCTATATTCTAGCTCTAGGTTATTTTTATGTTGCCTCAGTATATTATTTTCCTTGTTACCTACCTATATTCTGTTGGAAATATCTCAAGGACTTAAGCGTTTCTGAAGTGTAACACTGTACTCGAGGAAGATTACAGGGGAGCACGCGAGTCAACGGAGGTTACACGAGGGGGCGGACAAAGAATGCGAAAGGACTCGAAAGGTCGCAACTGGAGGTTGCGACTGACCGTTACAACATCACGGATGGTAACCGAAGCGGCAATCGAGTCGCTGTGCGACTCGATAAACCGTTCCTGTAACTGTATTCTACAACTGCTTTCTTATCTTCTATATATTGCTGTATGCTTGTTTCTTTAATCAATCACTTGTTCTCACATACTAGTACAAGGGTTCAACTGCCTCAACTTCCGCTGCACTACTCCAAGTCTCAAGTCTCTACAGCTGGGACTTAGTCTCTGCAAAAGATCCTAAGGGTTTTTTTTTCAGCCCAACATGGTATGAGAGCTGGTCAGAGACCAAACTCCCAGCAACTACGTCCTATCAACAACCTGCAACTCAACTCAATTCAACGACTTCATTGATTACAAGACATGGACAACAAGGGCAAGAAAGTCTCTACGGGCTCACCCAGCGCCCAAGAAACTCAACACGGCAACTCTGGTCTGCACACCTCAGGACTGCAGACAGAGACCGGGACTGCTCAAGAAACAACGGGAAGAGTACCAGAGATGGTGACCCCGTCTCCCTCTTCAAGTGTGGACCCGAATCTCATGGAGAGATTCTTCAGCTTCATGTCACACTTCGATCAGCAGCAGCAGACAAGGACACCTGCGCACTCAACACAGAGCAATGGAGGGAATATGGGATTAGCGCCGATGAGCCTCGACAACTCATCCTTCGGGCGACACAATCAAGCGCCTACCTTTGCGCCTTATCATTCTTCGCCGGGGACGTTCGAATTCATGCCGCCCCGTGCCCAGCCAACAGCAGCTGCTTCACAACAAACACCGAATGAAATCTTAAGTTTACAGGCGCAGTTCTCACACGTGATCAAACTTCAGACATCCTCACCGTTCAACGGACACGACTTCTTTACCTGGAGCTTCGAGTTCGAGCTGCTGATGGAGGCCGCGCATCTTCTGGGATACTTCAACGGGTCCCTGCCATTCCCAAGCAACGGCACTGGGAAGGAACAAGAAATCTTCACGTATCAGTCGCTGCTGGCGTATACGGTACTCCTGAGAAACCTGTCACCACAAGAGCAGCAGAGCATCAGAACGTATCGAAGTTATGGAAACTCCGCGGAACTCGCATGGCATCATCTCAAGTGCCTCTATCAAGCAAACGACAGCGTGACACAAAGCAGACTCATGCAACAGCTGACAACAATACAGATGAAGACCGGGGAAAAGGCGATGCAGTATATGAGTCGCTGCCAGACCCTCCGCGACCGCCTGCTTCGGTGCGGAGGAACGATCACTGAAGAAAGCTTCGTGACACTTGTCCTCGCCGGGCTCGGGCCAGAATGGAGAACCACACGATCACTTCTTCGAGCCCACGGAAGAATTTCGGAGATGCACCTCTGCGCCGAGCTTCACGCTGAACAACAGGAGATGGATCTGTTCGAGGAAAGACAACCAAGGAAGCAACAGCAGTTAGTCTTCTACACTCAAAGAAGAAATGACAACAACTACAACCGACGCAGCAAGCAAGATCAACGTGACAACCGAGGACTCACCATCGTGCCGCCGTTCTGCCACAACTGTCAGACTTCCGGGCACTCCAAGGTCAACTGCAACCGCCCTCGCGTTTACCGTGCAGCAGACCCACAAGTCGCTTCCACTCAAGCAAGTCCTCCAAGGCGCTCTTCAACATCTGCACAACAAACACCCAACATCATCAACTGCATGGTACACATCGACAACTGCGCACCCGCTTCACCACCCACTTACGCACCAGACGAAGAGGAATTCCCGCCGCCGCGCTCGCAAGGACTTCAGGTCAACCCGACATACGCTGCAGTCGCTAACGCCGAACCCACCGGGCGGAACACCTGGTTCTTGGACAGTTGCTGCGGTCAGCACATGTGCTCCTCCGGACGCTTCGTACAACACGAGCGACGCCTCAACCGTGACGTCGTCATCACCGTCGCCAACAACGAAAACCTGAAAACAGATAGACAAGGCGTGGTTCAGTTACAATCAATGGAGACAAACGTTATTCTTCAGCTCAACAAGGTCCTCATCGTCGACAATCTGGGATACAACCTATTAAGCGTAAGCCAACTAATGGCTAAGGGGATTCACCTGGAGTGCGACTCCTTCTCCAACGAGTTCCGACTTTACCACGGGAAGGGCGGTCTCTTCATCGGTCGTGCCCTCCTGAAGTCCGGTGTCTTCGTGTTGGACTTCGTCCCCGACCGCGGAACTGCCGACAGCGATGGCATCGTATCGTTCGCCGCCTGGACTCACCCACCAGATCTTGATCCCGACTTCGACAGTGACGGCTTCTGGCACTCCAACACCATACCTGCAGCAGAGAGAACACGGGCATTAGCAGTTATCAGACAAGAAAGACAAGTACCAGCAAGCGTCCCAACAAAACCATCACCTGCAGTATCGGCAGCAGGACCCAGCCGAGTACCACCACCAGCGACACGAGGACAGCCAACCGAAGCAGACCAACTTATGCCCGCCACACGAGAAGCTTGTCGAAGTCCCGCCTCGGTCGTCGCGTTCTTCTCCAACGCCGACATCTACCACCGCTCGCCCGGTCACCGCGCTCCCGACGACATCTGGCACCAACGTCTCGGACATCCTGCAAACAGCACGATACTTCAAACAATCCAAGCAGAAGTGTTAGAACGCAACGCCCTTCTGACGACGAGCGGCCAGGAACTCCGACGACCACGCGCACGATGCTTCACGTGCCCCGAAGCAGATCTTCCTCATCAACCTTTCCCAGCCCATCACAATCCAAGCGCACCCACTTACGCTCCGATGGAAAAGGTCTACAGCGATATTCTAAACATGCCTCGAGACGACACCGAAGCCGACTTCAACTACGTCATCACGTTCATCGACGCCGCAACCAGATACGTCTGGCACTTCAATCTCAAAACGCGCGATCAAGCCTTCGAGGCCTTCACCACATGGCTTCCAATCGCCGAACGAGAGTCAGGAACCAAACTCAAGAGTTTCCAGTCAGACGGTGCACTGGAATACCAGTCACAACGCTTCAGGACCTATCTCGCGGAAAGGGGAATCCGACGCCTGGTGTCTCTGCCCTATGCTCACCAGCAGCAGGGGGTAGCAGAACGCATGAACCGGACCTTGCAGACGACGATGCGAAAACTGCTTCTGGGGATGAGGCTGCCCAACGCACTGTGGCCAGACGCGATGACACATGCAGTCCACCTGCACAACCTGTTGTCCTCGTCATCGCTCCCCAACAACGCATCACCACACCTGCTGTGGACGGGAAAAAGGGGCAGCACAAAATTACTTCGAGTTTTCGGCTGCATGGTACAATACAGACCCCACACAGCTCGAGCAGGACGCTTCACTCAACGAGCTCGGTGGGACTACACCTCGGCATCGCCAAACATTTTCACGCGTGGAAGATTCTCGACATACACGACAAAAATACGGTGGCATCACGTGATGTTATCTTCTACGAGCGACTGACGCTGCAGCATTACCTGGACAACATTGCCAACTCAGACGACCCCACCGACGGCTTCGCGGGCCTTCGCTCCTTCGCTGACCATGCTGCCGAGGCTGACGCAGCAGAAGAAGACGTCCCTGGAGCCTCGGAGGCTGCCGGACCACTCCCCTACTGCTCCGTACCTGTTCCACTCGATGAAGATAATCCCCTCGATAGCAACAACCTCGACACCTTTTACCACTTCGCTGACCAAGGCTACGCTACACCACACCCCGTCGACTCGAATATTTCCGAACGCATCGGGCCAAACTTCTTACCCGATCCTGAAGACGGTGATGAAGCAGCTTATCCCGAGAATGAAAACTCCCCTCGACACACAGCCACGGGACTGCAGATCCTAGGACTATGGGTCTCCGTCCAGCACCCGCCGCCGCCTTCTCCGCGCGAGCCGTCGACCCTGTCGCAGGCTCTGGGGGGGGAACATAAGGCACAATGGAAGGAAGCGATGGAAAAAGAGTTAAAAGCTCTGCAAGACCGAGAAACATGGAAACTGGTACCTGCAACGAGCATCAACGGGAAGAACATTCTCTCGGGGAAATGGGTGTACCGCATCAAGACCAACTCAGACGGCTCCATCGAACGATTCAAAGCTCGATGGGTCGTACGAGGCTTCGATCAACGATACGGAACCGACTACACAGAAACCTTCGCTCCAGTCTCCCGTCACACCTCTCTGCGCATCCTACTCGCCATCGCGGCCACGAAGAAACTACCACTACGGCAAATCGACGTTGCAAACGCCTTCTTGTACGCACCTGTGGACGCCGAAATCTTCGTCGAACAACCCCACGGATTCATCGACGACCCTTCAAAAGTATGCCAGCTGGAAAAATCCCTTTACGGGATCAAGCAAGCCCCACGGCTCTGGCAGCAGCACCTTCACGGCCGGCTCGTAAAAATCGGATTCCTACAGCTACCACATGACCAAGGCATGTACCGACTACAGAAGGGAAGAGATTACATTCTGCTCATCGTCTACGTCGACGACCTGCTCTACATCGGTTCTACCACCGACATCGTCACCTGGTTCGAAGGGGAGCTGAAAAGGGACCTGACGCTCACGGTGTCCGACGAAGTTACCCAGTACCTAGGACTGAACATCGTCGAAGACGACACGGCGTTCTACCTACACGCTGGAAAGTACTCAAGCACCGTCGCGAAGAAATTCGGTCTAGCACCGACTGCGGTCCCAACTCCCTACCGCTATGGGAACAACAGTAGCGCCTCCACAAAACTCCCCGCGAAACAAATCCAGGAGTATCAACAGAAGCTCGGCTGCCTACTATTCGCAGCAGTAACCTGCCGACCCGACCTATCCTATAGTGCGAGTCAGCTGGCGACACATCTGAAGCAGCCGCAACAGGAAGATCTCGAAGAACTCAATCGAGCGCTACTCTACTTCGTCTCCACGCCGACGATCGGGCTCACCTACAGCAAGGCAACAACACCGTCCGTACAACTACTCGGATACGTCGACGCCGACCACGCGGGAGACAGCGAAAATCGACGGTCTAGGACGGGCTACATCTACCGACTAGAACCTATCGGAACTATCTCCTGGCAGTCGAGCAAGCAGGAGTTAATCGCACTATCCTCGGCTGAAGCAGAGTATATCGCCCTTTGTACTGCGACCAAGGAAGGACTCTACCTACGAGAGTTACTCGAAGAAGCGAAGATCGCGACCCTGCCCGCCTTCTCACTCCTCTGCGACAACCAATCTGCGATCAAAATCGCGAACAAGGACGGCTTCGCCAACCGAACCAAGCACATCGCCCTGCGGTACTTCTTCGTCAAGGATGAAATCGCGAAGGGGAGACTTCAACTCAGTTACTGCCCGACGACAGAAATGGCCTCAGATTATCTGACAAAGAAATTGGCGAAAGCAAAATTCGACTACTGCATGCTCCTAACCGGGCAAACAAACGTCACCGGATCTGAACACTCCAGCACTCCAGAAACGAAGGGGAGTGTTGGAAATATCTCAAGGACTTAAGCGTTTCTGAAGTGTAACACTGTACTCGAGGAAGATTACAGGGGAGCACGCGAGTCAACGGAGGTTACACGAGGGGGCGGACAAAGAATGCGAAAGGACTCGAAAGGTCGCAACTGGAGGTTGCGACTGACCGTTACAACATCACGGATGGTAACCGAAGCGGCAATCGAGTCGCTGTGCGACTCGATAAACCGTTCCTGTAACTGTATTCTACAACTGCTTTCTTATCTTCTATATATTGCTGTATGCTTGTTTCTTTAATCAATCACTTGTTCTCACATACTAGTACAAGGGTTCAACTGCCTCAACTTCCGCTGCACTACTCCAAGTCTCAAGTCTCTACAGCTGGGACTTAGTCTCTGCAAAAGATCCTAAGGGTTTTTTTTTCAGCCCAACATATTCATCCTTCGTTATTTGTCCCATTACAACTAGTTCGCTCATAACATAACAGGTAACTCATGCTGTAACTTTCTACTACATTTATGTTGCTCCGGCCCAACCTGTAAGGAATTTTCAATTCTTACCGAGCGATACTGCTATCGCGTACGTTCAAACCCATCCGAAGCCTCGGTTCGGTTTTGGACCTTTCTGACAGAACCGCCTCGGCTTTTCCATACCTTCCTTCAAGAGTTCTCAGGGTCTCACTTCGCCACTTTCGCGGCCTTCGATCTCCTTCTCGAAACCTCGCATCTCACGGCTTAACTAGCTCTGGTGTTCCTATATCTTGGCTTGCCATTCCTTGTATCGTCATTCATTGATTCAACACTTCAATATTCATTTCGTGCCACCCTGCTTGTTCATTCATAAGACACCCGATATGGAAGTTTGAGCAGCCCAGTTGGACACAACAACTCGCCACGAAAAATTGACACAGGGGTTTGAGGGGATCAGCCCAAGCAGGTTCAACCTTCGATCATGGAACCACGTCAGTCTTCTCAGAACCAAAACTGCTTAGTTTGGCATGCTTCCATGTCTACGTGGAGCGGGTCTCGAAATTGACGTGCCTCCAAGTCAGCCTCGTTCGATCTTGTTCGGCATGCGGCATTTCAGCTCCATGCGGCTCGAGTGACCACTGCTGTGCATTTCCGGCTGGACGGTTCAGATGATGCGATGCGCCTCCTTCCGAGCCTGTTAGGTCTCATCCACCGTCCTTTATTTCCTCTGAGAAATGCTGGCTGGTTCCGCGAGACTCGATTGGGCTTGGTTTTTTGGGGGTGGTGGGGGGGACTTCCGCAAGAACGCTAATCAGCACGGAGCAATCTCCAACCGTTTCCCCCGTTCTCAAACCACCCTCGCCCACAGTCTAGGGCGTTCCCCCATTACTGTACAGTACTCGGCTCATTCCTCCTGAGCGCACCATTCTCCTGCCGCCTCTCCGCGCCCCTTGGCTCTGTGGAGTCAATTGTTCCCCCCACCCGCCTTGTTTGTCCGCCTCCACCACCGCAAGGGAACGAATGTCACGGTCGAGTGCTCATTCATCGCGTCGCGAGTTTCTCCCCTCCCTCAATCCAACCACGGAACGGCGCACATTCCCCGACCACCCAGTTCCTGTCCGCAACCCCCCACTTTCCACCCGCCATGCCCCGTGTTACCTTCCCCCCGATTCCCCCCCCATTCATCCCCCCATTTCCCCAACATCCAGCTTTCCCCTCAAGGGGTTTGCCCCATTCGCCTGCACATCAATGTGTCCACCCCAACATTGCGCCCAAATCCGCCCCTACTCCCTATCCAACCTCTCTCCCCCGCTGCTCTCCGCACACACTCCCTCCCTTTCCCCTCTCCTCCGCTAACCTCTGCCCTCAGCCCAGCAGCACCAAGACTCTAATCAGCTCTAGAATTCTACAAGCTACCACCTTCAGGCTTGTAACTACGCGCTTCGGCCGTGTTTGCTCAGTTCACGGCCATCTGAGCCGGGGTGCGCACGCCTGTCAGCATGTGCAGAGGCCCAACTGCACCAGCGGAATTGGAGGAGGCACGGTTCAGACAGCTATGGTTCAAGCGCGCTTTCTTCCCTGATCAGCTTTTTCCTGCTGACGTGTCGTGGCGATTTCCAGAGAATGCCGTCACCGAACTTTTTCCGGAAATGTCGTCCAAATTGGTAAGCCTGGTCGTACATTCTGATCACCTCCCCGTTGGCCGCACCGCTCTGATCCCGTCATATGGTGATCTCGCATGGCTTTCTCGGTACCGCGTATCGCAAATTTCCATCCTTGTTCCCATCTCCCCCTCTTCCCCCCATCCTTGTTGCAGAGCTGCCGTCAAGAAGAAGATGGGGACAAGCTTTCGGAGCGCGACCTCCTCGGTCTCGACGTCATGCCTCCGCGCATTCCCACTGCAGCCAAGGACAAGGCCTCCGACGCGCGTTGCCCTCGCGCTGCCGACGAGGACGAGGAAGGCGACGACGACGACGACGACGACGACGATGACGACGACGACGACGACGACGGCGATGATGACGATGGCGACGATGGCGACGATGGTGGCGATGGCGACGATGGCGGCGATGGCGACGGTGACGAGGAGGGAGCAGGGGACGACAACGGCGATGGCGACGAGGGGGATGATGGCGGAGATGAGGAGGCGGGCGGGGAGGGGGAGGAAGAGGGCGGAGGGGAGGAGGAAGAGGGCGGGGGAGAGGAGGAAGAGGGCGGGGGAGAGGAGGAAGAGGCCGGGGGGGAGGAGGAAGAGGCCGGGGGGGAGGAAGGAGACGGGCAGGAAGGCGAGGGGGACGAGGAGGATGGCGATGGCGGGGAGGAGGAGGAAGGGGACGAGGGGTATGGTGATGGGGAGGGGGAGGGGGAAGAGGGCGATGAGGAGGGAGATGACGAGG
The DNA here is from genome assembly GCA_027943415.1 of Closterium sp. NIES-67. Classification (NCBI taxonomy): domain Eukaryota; kingdom Viridiplantae; phylum Streptophyta; class Zygnematophyceae; order Desmidiales; family Closteriaceae; genus Closterium; species Closterium sp. NIES-67. The sequence continues at coordinate 205,315 of BQMB01000802.1, forward strand.
GGGACGAGGGGGAAGGGGACGATGACGCTGACGGGGGGGATGACGACAATGATGATGATGATGATGATGACGACGATGACGACGATGACGACAATGACGACGATGATGACGAGGACGCCCCTGCGCCAAAGAAAGCCAGACATTGACTCTGCCATTCTGGCTGCCTTTGTTTCCCCCGTCTATCGCACATCCATGGGCTTTACTCCCTCGCCTCTATCTTCGTCTCTCCGTCAGCCTCTGTCCTTCCCAGGCACTTGAAGACGCAGGTGCGCACGCCACGTTGAGTCTAGTGCGTGAATCGCTTCCCACAATTAATCGCGCTCAAGCGCACCTGCTGCTGGCCGGCTCCTCTGCAAGATGCCCACCTGACCTGATGCACCCAGTCCATGGGCACGCCTGTCCACCTCTCATCTCGTGATCTCCTTGCATGACTACCGTAGACCCTAATTCCGTCAGTGTTATCATTTGTACCCCGACCTGTGCTGGCCGTGTGTCTATAGCAGCCAGCTTTGGTGTAGTCTGTGTTTGCTTGACATGAGTTGACCATGGTTTGTACGGTAGGATAGATGTGTAGTGCATGATGACATCTGACTAGCCACTTGTCCCCCTCATCTGAAATCTGAAGTGTGAAGATGCAGGGAGATAAAATAGCAAGTGAATGCTTGACATGCTCACTGCACCACTGGCTGCCATCTTCTCTGCTAGGCAGTTGCTGTACCAGGCTGGTGCCTGTCTTTTATCTACCATCTAGTAGTAACTCCTACAGCTGCCCCCCCACATCAGTTACCTATCTTCGTGCTGTTCCCTCCCGTTGCAATTCAGAAGACACGAATGAGGCGAGCAGCATCAATAATGCCTTGTAACTGTGAGAACCTATGCAGACCATCAGGTGGGTGGTGGCAGGAGCACTGCATAACACAGCCCAGCGCCTGCTGTGTTGTTCTCCCGGCAGCACTGGCAGCCCTTAGAACACAGGACCCTCTGGCAGGCCACGCACAGGGGGGGGATGGGCCAGAGCGGGGAGGGGAATGTGAGCGCATGAAGCAGGCTGAGAGTAACGCGTGCAGCAAAAGGCGAAGCATGAGAGGAAGGAGATTTAGATGTGCGATGCAGGAGTGGCATGCACATGGCAGGCCTTGCAGCAATGGGTGGGAGTGAAAGATGACTACAGGTGGTTAGTGGCAGTGCGCATGGCAGCAGGCACGTACCGTCAGCGCCATCATCATCGTCCAGGTACTCGTCGTCGTCGTCAAAGCCAAAGTTCTGACACGGCCACGGGGTAAGAGAGAGAGAGAGAAAGAGAGAGAGAGAGAGAGAGAGAGAGAGAGAGAGAGAGAGAGAGAGAGAGAGAGAGAGAGAGAGAGAGAGAGAGGAATGGTGTGGTGTGGAAAGTGGGAGGGAGGAAGAGTGGAGGGGGGAAGGTGGCAACAGCAAGGAAAACGGAACTGCAGACAGATATGTGATGGTCAGAAAACTGGGAAATTGAAGGGGGAAACACAGCACACGCAGGCAGGTGACGGGTATATGGAGAGCTAGAGAGCGCGGTCATACCTGAGCATAGTCATCCTCTCCTATCTCCTCTTCCTCCTCCTCCTCCTCCACCTCCTCATCGTCCTCCCCCTCCTTCTTCTCCTCGTCCTTTCCTTCTCGATCCTGCCATCACATGCACCATGCCACGCTCTTAGCAAGCCAGCACTGCCATGCACAGCACCGCATGGAGCCTTCACACCACCGCGGTTCCGTCAACCATATCCTGCTCCCAGGCATGGCGTCTCCTGAATTGCTGGCGGAAATGGGGAGTGCCTACAGCCCCAGGGGCATGCGCCAATTGCTGGCTGCAAAAAGCAGCAGCACACAGAAAATCATGGGAGTGGAGGTGCGAAGAAGGCAGGGCCATGACCTCACCGCTGCGCTCTTGTCTAGCTTCTGCTCCAACGTTGCAAGCTGGTCCAACCGGTTGAGGTCTGCACGCAGGGAGAACAAACGGTAGACCAACAGCGAGAGACGGAGGAGCACATGGACGGACAGACAGACAGGAGAGGATTGGACATAGAGTCAAGGCAATGGAAGCTTGCACTCTTTCTACAGTCCCCCTACTGCTACAGTCCCCTATTTGTAACCCCTACAGTATACCCATTCATCTACCCTAAAACCTTGCTTCGGATGTACCCAGGTTCCAGTAATACACGGACCGTTTGAGAGTGAGAGTGAGTGAGTGAGAGAGAGAGAGAGGGAGAGAGAGAGAGAGAGAGAGAGAGAGAGAGAGAGAGAGAGAGAGAGAGAGAGAGAGAGAGAGAGAGAGGCAGTGACTGACCATTGGTAGCAGACCCCTTGCCGGTCACCCATGCGTTGCTGCCCTTCTTCCGGACTTTCTTCTTGCCTCCTGCTCGTATCACCGCACAGAAACACACCACGGCAACAACGTTGGCGGTGGCAGCAGAAGAGGAGCCACAGGCCAGGGACAAATGTGCGCACGCAGAAACGGAGCAGGACTCATTATGGCGAGAGGCGGCATGGGGTATGATTGCAGAGAGGAGGTGACGTGCTTGCATAAGCCCAAGCAGCATGGCGTAGCATGGCATGGGAAGGCGCATCCTATGCCATGGCATCACAGCAGGGCATGGCAGGGCGCGCACCAGCAGAGAGGAGTTCAGCGGGGTAGTGGGCGATCGAGAGGTCCATGACGTCAGCGAGCGAGGCACGCGGCGCAGAGGACGAGGGGGCAGTGGCGGCCGCGGTGCTGTGGCGCGCCGTGTACGCTGCTATGTCCGCCGCTACTCCCTCTGCACGCGACTTGGCGGGAAGTTGGGGAACAGCGGGGCGACCAGGGTTCGGGGCGGGGCGGGGGGGTGGAGTGGTTGGGAGAAGAGGGAGGTTGGGGGACGCAGGTGGTAGCGATGGTGGAGGAAGAGCAAAGGTAACATCACGTGGACAGGGATAGACATGGGCATACGGCCGAGCCGGACCCGCCCCACACACCCACCTCATCGCCCCTGCCTCGCCCTGCAGCCAAAACCGACCCACCCCGCCCATCTTCCCCCCACCTCCTTCCCACCCCACCTCCCCCCCCCCCCCCTCCTCCGACCACCTCCTCCCCCACTTCCCCCCTCTCCCCATCCCCTCGACCCGCGCCCCCCGCGCGGCCCTTACTGTCGGGCGCGGGGCGGTCGACGTAGTAGGCGGAGTAGCGCCAGAAGGACGCCATGCGCCGCCGCCGCTGCAGCATCGCCTCGTCCTTAGGGGCTATCTCGGGCAGCTCGGGCAGCATTTCCACGGGCTGGCGGGCAACAACGGTGAGGGGGGAAGGAGTGCGAGAATGCGAGGGGAGCGCATGGGGAGTGGGGGAGACGATCAGGTGTGGAGAGCGCGAGATGACTGGAGTAGCGAGGAGATCAGGTGCGGCGGAGAGGGCTTGCCGGGACGACTCGCGCAATGAGACGGCTTTAGCGGCAGGCCGAGAGGGCACACTACGCGTCCACACGTGGACTATATAAACGACCGCTGCGCACCGGAAACAAGGGCGGGGGCCCTTCGTCGCGACCCGCAAACACGATCGCCCCCTCATCGTCCCGCGCCACTGCGCCAGCCCCGCCGCCCCTCCCCCCGAACCCCCCCCGGCCTCCGCGTCCCCCTCGTCCCCCGCGCCACGCCATGTTCCCCGGGTACTGGGACCGCGGGCCCTCGGGGAGGCGAAAGGTTAAGGCGCGGTCATGTGGCTAGAGACCACCGCGCAGCACACCTAACAGAGAGAGGCGTTAGGTTCACAAACGCGGCGAGTTAAAGTCTAATTGCCACCCTGATGTGCCAACCGCAGATCTATAACGCGGAAGCACGTTGCGGATCTGCAGAGAGGCTTCTACAGTTTTGCTGGTGGCGACTTGCGGCTCGATGTACTTGACCTAGCTGAGTGTCTAGGGCTTCGGGTTTATGGTTCTGTGGTCCAAGCATTGTTGCAGAAACTGTAAAGAGTTGTGTGGTACAGCCTTTCTCCGAAATATCGTGGGCCTCATACTGGGTGCCCTAATATCGAGAATCGCTTTGCAATTGAGTGTGACTGAAGTTTCTCTGAAGAGTCTCTGGGTCCTTGCTTCTTCACTTGGACAGGGCTCCTTCTGGACGTCCACGTGTCAGACGCTCTTAGGACAACAAGGCCTTGAAGGGATGCTGTCACCCTTCCTGTCCAATGCCAGCATACTTCTGCTGATGGTGCATGACCTGAATGATTCCGTTTCGCGTACCACGCGCCATCAAGTGTAACCAGACCCTTCCGCGACATCCAGATTCAGCTTGTAACCCACTGTGCGGTAATCTCGTTGTTTCGTCAAGCAACTCACCTGTCGCCCTTCAGATGCTTTCCGCAATTTCGGCTTGTTGGGCTGAGAAAAGCCCTTAGGATCTTTTGCAGAGACTAAGTCCCAGCTGTAGAGACTTGAGACTTGGAGTAGTGCAGCGGAAGTTGAGGCAGTTGAACCCTTGTACTAGTATGTGAGAACAAGTGATTGATTAAAGAAACAAGCATACAGCAATATATAGAAGATAAGAAAGCAGTTGTAGAATACAGTTACAGGAACGGTTTATCGAGTCGCACAGCGACTCGATTGCCGCTTCGGTTACCATCCGTGATGTTGTAACGGTCAGTCGCAACCTCCAGTTGCGACCTTTCGAGTCCTTTCGCATTCTTTGTCCGCCCCCTCGTGTAACCTCCGTTGACTCACGTGCTCCCCTGTAATCTTCCTCGAGTACAGTGTTACACTTCAGAAACGCTTAAGTCCTTGAGATATTTCCAACACTCCCCTTCGTTTCTGGAGTGCTGGAGTGTTCAGATCCGGTGACGTTTGTTTGCCCGGTTAGGAGCATGCAGTAGTCGAATTTTGCTTTCGCCAATTTCTTCGTCAGATAATCTGAGGCCATTTCTGTCGTCGGGCAGTAACTGAGTTGAAGTCTCCCCTTCGCGATTTCATCCTTGACGAAGAAGTACCGCAGGGCGATGTGCTTGGTTCGGTTGGCGAAGCCGTCCTTGTTCGCGATTTTGATCGCAGATTGGTTGTCGCAGAGGAGTGAGAAGGCGGGCAGGGTCGCGATCTTCGCTTCTTCGAGTAACTCTCGTAGGTAGAGTCCTTCCTTGGTCGCAGTACAAAGGGCGATATACTCTGCTTCAGCCGAGGATAGTGCGATTAACTCCTGCTTGCTCGACTGCCAGGAGATAGTTCCGATAGGTTCTAGTCGGTAGATGTAGCCCGTCCTAGACCGTCGATTTTCGCTGTCTCCCGCGTGGTCGGCGTCGACGTATCCGAGTAGTTGTACGGACGGTGTTGTTGCCTTGCTGTAGGTGAGCCCGATCGTCGGCGTGGAGACGAAGTAGAGTAGCGCTCGATTGAGTTCTTCGAGATCTTCCTGTTGCGGCTGCTTCAGATGTGTCGCCAGCTGACTCGCACTATAGGATAGGTCGGGTCGGCAGGTTACTGCTGCGAATAGTAGGCAGCCGAGCTTCTGTTGATACTCCTGGATTTGTTTCGCGGGGAGTTTTGTGGAGGCGCTACTGTTGTTCCCATAGCGGTAGGGAGTTGGGACCGCAGTCGGTGCTAGACCGAATTTCTTCGCGACGGTGCTTGAGTACTTTCCAGCGTGTAGGTAGAACGCCGTGTCGTCTTCGACGATGTTCAGTCCTAGGTACTGGGTAACTTCGTCGGACACCGTGAGCGTCAGGTCCCTTTTCAGCTCCCCTTCGAACCAGGTGACGATGTCGGTGGTAGAACCGATGTAGAGCAGGTCGTCGACGTAGACGATGAGCAGAATGTAATCTCTTCCCTTCTGTAGTCGGTACATGCCTTGGTCATGTGGTAGCTGTAGGAATCCGATTTTTACGAGCCGGCCGTGAAGGTGCTGCTGCCAGAGCCGTGGGGCTTGCTTGATCCCGTAAAGGGATTTTTCCAGCTGGCATACTTTTGAAGGGTCGTCGATGAATCCGTGGGGTTGTTCGACGAAGATTTCGGCGTCCACAGGTGCGTACAAGAAGGCGTTTGCAACGTCGATTTGCCGTAGTGGTAGTTTCTTCGTGGCCGCGATGGCGAGTAGGATGCGCAGAGAGGTGTGACGGGAGACTGGAGCGAAGGTTTCTGTGTAGTCGGTTCCGTATCGTTGATCAAAGCCTCGTACGACCCATCGAGCTTTGAATCGTTCGATGGAGCCGTCTGAGTTGGTCTTGATGCGGTACACCCATTTCCCCGAGAGAATGTTCTTCCCGTTGATGCTCGTTGCAGGTACCAGTTTCCATGTTTCTCGGTCTTGCAGAGCTTTTAACTCTTTTTCCATCGCTTCCTTCCATTGTGCCTTATGTTCCCCCCCCAGAGCCTGCGACAGGGTCGACGGCTCGCGCGGAGAAGGCGGCGGCGGGTGCTGGACGGAGACCCATAGTCCTAGGATCTGCAGTCCCGTGGCTGTGTGTCGAGGGGAGTTTTCATTCTCGGGATAAGCTGCTTCATCACCGTCTTCAGGATCGGGTAAGAAGTTTGGCCCGATGCGTTCGGAAATATTCGAGTCGACGGGGTGTGGTGTAGCGTAGCCTTGGTCAGCGAAGTGGTAAAAGGTGTCGAGGTTGTTGCTATCGAGGGGATTATCTTCATCGAGTGGAACAGGTACGGAGCAGTAGGGGAGTGGTCCGGCAGCCTCCGAGGCTCCAGGGACGTCTTCTTCTGCTGCGTCAGCCTCGGCAGCATGGTCAGCGAAGGAGCGAAGGCCCGCGAAGCCGTCGGTGGGGTCGTCTGAGTTGGCAATGTTGTCCAGGTAATGCTGCAGCGTCAGTCGCTCGTAGAAGATAACATCACGTGATGCCACCGTATTTTTGTCGTGTATGTCGAGAATCTTCCACGCGTGAAAATGTTTGGCGATGCCGAGGTGTAGTCCCCACCGAGCTCGTTGAGTGAAGCGTCCTGCTCGAGCTGTGTGGGGTCTGTATTGTACCATGCAGCCGAAAACTCGAAGTAATTTTGTGCTGCCCCTTTTTCCCGTCCACAGCAGGTGCGGTGATGCGTTGTTGGGGAGCGATGACGAGGACAACAGGTTGTGCAGGTGGACTGCATGTGTCATCGCGTCTGGCCACAGTGTATTGGGCAGCCTCATCCCCAGAAGCAGTTTTCGCATCGTCGTCTGCAAGGTCCGGTTCATGCGTTCTGCTACCCCCTGCTGCTGGTGAGCATAGGGCAGAGACACCAGGCGTCGGATTCCCCTTTCCGCGAGATAGGTCCTGAAGCGTTGTGACTGGTATTCCAGTGCACCGTCTGACTGGAAACTCTTGAGTTTGGTTCCTGACTCTCGTTCGGCGATTGGAAGCCATGTGGTGAAGGCCTCGAAGGCTTGATCGCGCGTTTTGAGATTGAAGTGCCAGACGTATCTGGTTGCGGCGTCGATGAACGTGATGACGTAGTTGAAGTCGGCTTCGGTGTCGTCTCGAGGCATGTTTAGAATATCGCTGTAGACCTTTTCCATCGGAGCGTAAGTGGGTGCGCTTGGATTGTGATGGGCTGGGAAAGGTTGATGAGGAAGATCTGCTTCGGGGCACGTGAAGCATCGTGCTCTTGGTCGGCGAAGTTCTTGGCCGCTCGTCGTTAGAAGGGCGTTACGTTCTAACACCTCTGCTTGTATTGTTTGTAGTATCGTGCTGTTTGCAGGATGTCCGAGACGTTGGTGCCAGATGTCGTCGGGAGCGCGGTGACCGGGCGAGCGGTGGTAGATGTCGGCGTTGGAGAAGAACGCGACGACCGAGGCGGGACTTCGACAAGCTTCTCGTGTGGCGGGCATAAGTTGGTCTGCTTCGGTTGGCTGTCCTCGTGTCGCTGGTGGTGTTACTCGGCTGGGTCCTGCTGCCGATACTGCAGGTGATGGTTTTGTTGGGACACATGCGGGTACTTGTCTTTCTTGTCTGATAACTGCTAATGCTCGTGTTCTTTCTGCTGCAGGTATGGTGTTGGAGTGCCAGAAGCCGTCGCTGTCGAAGTCGGGATCAAGATCTGGCGGATGAGTCCAGGCGGCGAAGGATACGATACCGTCGCTGTCGGCAGTTCCGCGGTCGGGGACGAAGTCCAACACGAAGACACCGGACTTCAGGAGGGCACGACCGATGAAGAGACCGCCCTTCCCGTGGTAAAGTCGGAACTCGTTGGAGAAGGAGTCGCACTCCAGGTGAATCCCCTTAGCCATTAGTTGGCTTACGCTTAATAGGTTGTATCCCAGATTGTCGACGATGAGGACCTTGTTGAGCTGAAGAATAACGTTTGTCTCCATTGATTGTAACTGAACCACGCCTTGTCTATTTGTTTTCAGGTTTTCGTTGTTGGCGACGGTGATGACGACGTCACGGTTGAGGCGTCGCTCGTGTTGTACGAAGCGTCCGGAGGAGCACATGTGCTGACCGCAGCAACTGTCCAAGAACCAGGTGTTCCGCCCGGTGGGTTCGGCGTTAGCGACTGCAGCGTATGTCGGGTTGACCTGAAGTCCTTGCGAGCGCGGCGGCGGGAATTCCTCTTCGTCTGGTGCGTAAGTGGGTGGTGAAGCGGGTGCGCAGTTGTCGATGTGTACCATGCAGTTGATGATGTTGGGTGTTTGTTGTGCAGATGTTGAAGAGCGCCTTGGAGGACTTGCTTGAGTGGAAGCGACTTGTGGGTCTGCTGCACGGTAAACGCGAGGGCGGTTGCAGTTGACCTTGGAGTGCCCGGAAGTCTGACAGTTGTGGCAGAACGGCGGCACGATGGTGAGTCCTCGGTTGTCACGTTGATCTTGCTTGCTGCGTCGGTTGTAGTTGTTGTCATTTCTTCTTTGAGTGTAGAAGACTAACTGCTGTTGCTTCCTTGGTTGTCTTTCCTCGAACAGATCCATCTCCTGTTGTTCAGCGTGAAGCTCGGCGCAGAGGTGCATCTCCGAAATTCTTCCGTGGGCTCGAAGAAGTGATCGTGTGGTTCTCCATTCTGGCCCGAGCCCGGCGAGGACAAGTGTCACGAAGCTTTCTTCAGTGATCGTTCCTCCGCACCGAAGCAGGCGGTCGCGGAGGGTCTGGCAGCGACTCATATACTGCATCGCCTTTTCCCCGGTCTTCATCTGTATTGTTGTCAGCTGTTGCATGAGTCTGCTTTGTGTCACGCTGTCGTTTGCTTGGTAAAGGCATTTGAGGTGGTGCCATGCGAGCTCCGCGGAGTTTCCATAACTCCGATACGTTCTGATGCTCTGCTGCTCTTGTGGTGACAGGTTTCTCAGGAGTACCGTGTACGCCAGCAGCGACTGATACGTGAAGATCTCTTGTTCCTTCCCAGTGCCGTTGCTTGGGAATGGCAGGGACCCGTTGAAGTATCCCAGAAGATGCGCGGCCTCCATCAGCAGCTCGAACTCGAAGCTCCAGGTAAAGAAGTCGTGTCCGTTGAACGGTGAGGATGTCTGAAGTTTGATCACGTGTGAGAACTGCGCCTGTAAACTTAAGATTTCATTCGGTGTTTGTTGTGAAGCAGCTGTTGTTGGCTGGGCACGGGGCGGCATGAATTCGAACGTCCCCGGCGAAGAATGATAAGGCGCAAAGGTAGGCGCTTGATTGTGTCGCCCGAAGGATGAGTTGTCGAGGCTCATCGGCGCTAATCCCATATTCCCTCCATTGCTCTGTGTTGAGTGCGCAGGTGTCCTTGTCTGCTGCTGCTGATCGAAGTGTGACATGAAGCTGAAGAATCTCTCCATGAGATTCGGGTCCACACTTGAAGAGGGAGACGGGGTCACCATCTCTGGTACTCTTCCCGTTGTTTCTTGAGCAGTCCCGGTCTCTGTCTGCAGTCCTGAGGTGTGCAGACCAGAGTTGCCGTGTTGAGTTTCTTGGGCGCTGGGTGAGCCCGTAGAGACTTTCTTGCCCTTGTTGTCCATGTCTTGTAATCAATGAAGTCGTTGAATTGAGTTGAGTTGCAGGTTGTTGATAGGACGTAGTTGCTGGGAGTTTGGTCTCTGACCAGCTCTCATACCATGTTGGGCTGAGAAAAGCCCTTAGGATCTTTTGCAGAGACTAAGTCCCAGCTGTAGAGACTTGAGACTTGGAGTAGTGCAGCGGAAGTTGAGGCAGTTGAACCCTTGTACTAGTATGTGAGAACAAGTGATTGATTAAAGAAACAAGCATACAGCAATATATAGAAGATAAGAAAGCAGTTGTAGAATACAGTTACAGGAACGGTTTATCGAGTCGCACAGCGACTCGATTGCCGCTTCGGTTACCATCCGTGATGTTGTAACGGTCAGTCGCAACCTCCAGTTGCGACCTTTCGAGTCCTTTCGCATTCTTTGTCCGCCCCCTCGTGTAACCTCCGTTGACTCGCGTGCTCCCCTGTAATCTTCCTCGAGTACAGTGTTACACTTCAGAAACGCTTAAGTCCTTGAGATATTTCCAACACGGCTGTTGGGCAGGGCCGGCGCACTGGGATGGGACAGGTCATGGCTGGGAGCAAACGTACCATTCATGTTGGGGGAAGGAGGGCGCGACTCTCAGGTGGAAAACGCACTTGCCACAAGGGCCAAATTAGGTCCAGGCACACTTGGTGCGACAAGTGATAAGAAGAGCAGAGCTTCTCAAACCCTGCCATTTCAACGCCAATTCAGTCAGCTTTTTCTTATTAGCAGTCTTGCGTGGTATCAACCGAGCCATGGAGGTCACGCGGGTTACCTGCCGTGTGGTTTACGGGGACGTCGAAGGCTCGATGCATATGCACATTCCAATCTACATCGACGCTCAAGGAGCTTGCCATGCTGTCCACGCTGACCAGCCGCGGCTAGAGGGCTCCATCGCGGACATCATTATCAGCAGCATCTGTGACGGCGCGCACAGCACGGACGCGACAGCAGCTGCGATCAAGCGGATGATGGAGCGCATCCCAAAAAAGCGGAGTCCTTCCACAGACTCCCTACTCCGTTGCTGTACCCTCGCTATAAACTGGCTATATTTTGGCCATTTATATACTACAAATAGTTGTTCATTCAGCAATTCTACACCCTCTGCCGAGATGGGTTACGGACCCCGTGGCTACACCCTCCCTACAACCTACGGCCGCATTGTAGCCACACTATAGGCAGAACCTGCCCACTCCCTCTGCAGCGAGCCTGTACCCAAGTCTGGTCCACAAAGTGCCCAGACCGTTGCCACGTAGGATATCGAGATAGAATGCCTATACAGTGGGGAGTATATCAAGCGCAAATCCGCGATACATTGCAGCCCGATTCTGTTTGATATGATCGTGGTACATTTTTCGTTAAAACATATAATAATTTATAATCCTTATATACAATTACATTTGAAGATAAACGCTGCAAAAACGCACCGTGCAGTGCAACCGTCGAGCATCCTAAGCAGAAAACACCAGCACCATAAGAAAGACAAAATCGGTCCCAGACAAACAATCGCTGATGCCCAGAGCGGTCAGTCATGCTGCCACGGGTAAGCATTGCAAGCGACAGAGGGGTGTCAATATGAAAACCCCTGGTCAGCGCTATTCTGGAAAGAAAGAAAAGGAAAAACAGATAAAACACAGTGATGACAAGCATACATACAGAAGAGAATAAACTTAAAAGGCAAAGGATAGCGTACCCCAACGACAAACGAGTTATGATAGGCGAGGGAGTTCCCCACAGACAGCAAAAACATGGAGGAAATGGGAGGCGGGCATGAGCAGGGCACATACAATTCCCAAGCGCATTAGCATGTGATATGCTCCTCGGCCAACGACTCCAATAAATTGAACCCTTACGTTCAATTCTTCAGGAACACGCAGGTCGCAGACGACGAACAGGTGTTTGTCGTCTGCACGCAAGGCAAAGGCACTACCGTAGGCAAAAACGCAGGCGGAATCGAAGGCGATTAGGGAACGGGCACTGCGAAAGCGGAGGAAAACTCAATGGCGGAAACGTAAACAAAAAGAGAGGCAATTGCGTCGACGAACAGGAACGGTTAACGGACATGGAGAAGTCAGATCGATAAGCTAAAGCAGTAAGGATACCAACAGATCTGACGAGAATTCAGAAAACAGAAACATACGAAACCTGACAGGCGCAGAGAACGGTGACAGTGACGGTCGAATCTGTCAACTTATACATATTATCTATGTAGAAGTTATAGGCTAGACTGAGGTATGCTTCTAGTGAGTACAACCAACTAGTATTTGTTCTAGGTTTCCACCTCTAGTCATCTTTCGTTCTCACTTTGAGATGGTATCACGCGTAGGTTAGCATCCCCCACCTACCGCTTCCGCCCGTACCCTAGCTAGGCCACGTCGCGCCTCCTAGCCCCGTCGCGCCTCCTAGCCACGTCGCCCCCCCCCCCCCCCCTCCTGGGCTACGTCGCGCCACCCTAGCCCCGTCGCGCCACCCTAGCCGCGTCGCGCCCCTCCTGGGCCCCGTCGCGCCTCCTAGCCCCGTCGCGCCCCTCCTGGGCCCCGTCACGCCACCCTAGCCCCGTCGCGTCACCCTAGCCCCGTCGCGCCCTGCCTGGCCCCGTCGCGCCCTGCCTGACCCCGTCGCGCCCGCTCGGCCCCGTCGCGCCCTGCCTGGCTCTGTCGCTCCCGCCTGGCCCCGTCGCGCCCTGCCTAGCCCCGTCGCGCCCTGCCTGGCCTCGTCGCGCCCGCTCGGCCCCGTCGCGCTCTGCCTGGCCCCGTCGAGCCCGCCTGGCCCCGTCGCGCCCTGCCTAGCCCCGTCGCGCCCTGCCTGGCCCCGTCGCGCCCGCTTGGCCCCGTCGCGCCCTGCCTGGCTCCGTCGCGCCCGCCTGGCCCCGTCGCGCCCTGCCTAGCCCCGTCGCGCCCTGCCTGGCCCCGTCACGCCTGCCTGGCCCCGCCGCGCCTCCCTGGCCCTGCCGCGCCTGCCTGGCCCCGCCGCGCCTGCCTGGCCCCGTCGCGCCCTGACTGGCCCCGTCGCGCCTGCCTGGCCCCGTCGCGCCTGCCTGGCCCCGCCGCACCTGCCTGGCCCCGCCGCTTGGCCCCGTCGCGCCCTGCCTGGCTCCGTCGCGCCCGCCTGGCCCCGTCGCGCCCTGCCTAGCCCCGTCGCGCCCTGCCTGGCCCCGTCACGCCTGCCTAGCCCCGCCGCGCCTCCCTGGCCCTGCCGCGCCTGCCTGGCCCCGCCGCGCCTGCCTGGCCCCGCCGCGCCTGCCTGGCCCCGTCGCGCCCTGCCTGGCCCCGTCGCGCCTGCCTGGCCCCGTCGCGCCTGCCTGGCCCCGCCGCACCTGCCTGGCCCTGCCGCGCCTGCCTGGCCCCCGCCGCGCCTCCCTGGCCCCGCCGCGCCTGCCTGGCCCCGCCGCGCCTCCTTGGCCCCGCCGCGCCTGCCTGGCCCCGCCGCGCCTGCCTGGCCCTGCCGCGCCTGCCTGGCCCCGCCGCGCCTGCCTGGCCCCTCCCGCGCCTGCCTGGCCCCGCCGCGCCTGCCTGGCCCCGCCAGCACCTGCCTAGCCCCACCGCACCTGCCTGGCCCCTTTGCCCCGGCTCGTCCTGCCGTGCCGCCTCGGGCTCCGTCTCCTCTGCTCGCCCGTGCTCAGGCGCTTCGCGGCCGCCGTGCTGGAGGGGGCTGTCGCTGTGTTCCTGCGTCGCTGTGTTCCTGTGGAGCTGTGCCGCTGACCCTGCACGATGGCGGACTTCGTGCTCCGACTGGACGCAGAGGGCCATGCGGTTGACTTCGCCGCCTGGCTCTCCGATCTCCGCCGCCACCTTACAGGTCAGCGCCAGGATGGCCACTCTTTGGTTGTCCATGTCGACGGCTTGCTCCCCCGTCCCCCCGCACCTGCTCCCCTCCCTGCTGATCCCTCCTCTGATGACCGTGAGACCTTCTCTACTGCTGCGCTTGCTCGTGCGGTCTGGGACTCCCGCGATGCAGTCGCTCAGGTTGCCATTAGCCACGCCCTCCCTGTCTCTGAGCGCTCGCGTTTTGCTACTATTGAGACGGCCAAAGCTTACTTAGACGCTGTTATTGCCCGCTATTCCACACCCGCGTCTGCTTCTGCTGGTCGCCTGCTCTTCCCTATGCTTTTCCCAGACCTTGCAGCTTTCCCTACCGTCGCAGACTTTGCCACTCACCTGCGTGCCCTAGAGACCCGCTATCGCACTGCCAGCACTGCTGCCCAGCTCACTGCGCTCCCCCCCCTTTCTGCATGACGCTCTATTTTATCGCCATGCGCCTGCCAGACCGCCTCGCTAGTGCTCGCGATCACTTTCTTAGCCAGCACCCGGGTGACCTCACTCTCACTGCCTTTGTCGACACCCTCACCGAGATCGAGACTCGCCAGCGCACTATCGCTCAGTCGAGCGGTGCGCCGGCAGTTTCTATCTTTCACGGTTGTGCCCCCTCCCAGTGTGCGTTCACTGACGTTTCGGCTGCGGTCGCCTCGGCGGCCCCTCTCACCGAGTCGGCTGGTGCGGTCCACCCGCAGCAGTGCTCGCGCCGCGGTGGCCGTGGTCGCCAGGGGGGTAGGGGTGGTGGTGGCAGTAGTGGTGGTGACGGTAGTCCGCCTGCGGGGACTACCACTGGTGGGCAGGAGCAGCAGCCCCAGCCGCAGCCGCCGCCCCAGCAGCAGTTACCGTCCCAGCAGCAGTCGCCGCAGCAGTGGGCCCGTCTCCCGCCTGGTTGGCCCGGCACCTCCGGAGGTAGTGGCCGTGGTGGCGGCCCGCGCAGCTTGGCGTCTACCGGCGGCTCCGGTGCTGTCACCTGCCAGTACCAGCTTCAGACCGGGCCTCTTCGCGGCACTCTGTGCCGCCGCCCGCACCCGACCGCCCGCTGTTTCCGCCGCCTCGACGATCTCTTTCGTCGTCGCTTTGGCCCGGCCCCGGACCTCCCCGACTGGCACAGCCTGCTCCGCCAGGGCGTGCCGATCTTTGAGTTAGACATGGATCAGCTAGGTGCTGCTTTGCATGCTTTGTATTCTGACACTTTTAGTTTTGCTGGATCTTATTACCCTGTGTACTCTAGTTTAGGTGTTGCACCACTGTGTAGCTTAGCCTCCCCTGCTGCGTCAGGCGTAGGACTGCCTAGGTTGCCTAGTCTAGTCGCTGCACCGGCTCCGTCCCCGTCCTCCGCCACTGCTTCGCTGTCCTTCACTCTCGACTCCGGTGCTTCTGCCTGCTTCTTCCGCGACCGTTCCACGCTCACGCCGCTTGCTGCACCTGCTGTTGTCTCTCTCGCTGACCCCTCTGCGGGTCCGGTCATCGCGCGCAGTTCTACGTCCCTTCCCTGTCCGGCAGTTCCCTCAGGCTCCCTTACTGGCCTCCACGTTCCCTCGTTCTCCAGGAACCTGGTTGGTGTCGGCTGTCTCCAGGACCTCGGCGTCACCACCACGTTCCCCGGGCACGAGCGGTTCGCTGTCTGTTCTGAGGCTGTCTCAGGTTCCCCCCTTGCGACGTTCCCCCGGGACCTGGTGTCCGGTCTGTTTACCCTAGACACCGCTTCCCCCCCGGTTGGTGCGTCCTCCCAGGTCGCTGCAGCTTGCTCGTGTCGGTCCCTTGCTCACCCCTCCCTTCTCTGGCACCACCGCTTAGGTCACCCTGCTCTCCCGCGTCTGCGTCAGATGTCCCAGCACGGTCTTGTCTTAGGTCTCCCTGCGTCGCTCCCTGCCCTTCCTCCCTCGACTGCGCCACCGTGCACGCCTTGCGTCGAGGGTCGGCTTCGCCGTGCTCCTCACTCCTCCTCGCTGCGTCCTGCTACTGCCCCCCTTCAGACCCTGCACTTGGACGTTTGGGGCCCTGCCCCCGTCCCCGGACCGCGCGGTGAGCGCTACTTCCTTGTGCTTGTCGACGACTACACGCGCTACACCACGGTGTTTCCCCTGGAGCGGAAGGCCGACGTGCCCGACGTTCTTCTCCCGTGGGTTGTGGCTGCGCGTCTCCACCGCGGTCTCCCCGTGTTGTGTCTCCACTCCGACCGTGGCGGCGAGTTCGCCTCTGGTCGGCTTGGACAGTTCTGTCGTGCGGAGGGCATCACCCAGTCGTACACCTTGCCGGACTCGCCACAGCAGAATGGGGTTGCTGAGCGCCGCATCGGCTTGGTCATGGAGGTCGCCCGTACCTCCATGATCCATGCCGATGCCCCCCATTTTTTGTGGCCGTTCGCTGTTCGCTACGCTGCAACCAGCTTAACCTGTGGCCACGCTCCCAGCGGCCGCAGGTTTCGCCGACCCTCCTTTGGACCGGGTCCCCCGGTGACGCGTCTGCGTTCCACGTCTGGGGCTGCCTTGCTCACGTTCGTGCCTCTGGCACGGACAAGCTCACTGCCCGCACTGTCCCCTGTGTCTTCCTCGGTTTCCCCCTGGACTCGTCTGACTGGCTTTTCTACCACCCGCCGTCTCACTGCTTCCTCCACTCTCGTGACGTCACCTTTGACGAGTCCGTCTCCTTCTACCGCCGCTTCCCTCACCGAGGTCTCCCAGTTGCCCCCCCCCTGTTCCTTGCTCCCTCTCCCCCGGTAGCCCCTGCCCCTCTCCCGCCTCGTCCTGCCCCGTCTGGTGTCTCCCACGTCACTCCCCTCCCGTCGGTTGTCCCCGTTGAGGAGTCTGCTGACTCTGGTGGTACCCCCGGTCCGTCCTTGCCGCGTCCCCCTTCCCCGGTACCTCCGCCCCCACTGTCGCAGTCGCCGACCCCGCTGCCGCCGCCGTCGCCGTCGCTGCCGCAGCCGTCGCCGCTGTCGTCACCGCCGCAGCCGTTGCCGCCACTGCCGCCGCCGCTCTTGGCCCCTGGAGGTGCTGGTGTGGAGGAGGGTGTTCGTCCTGCGGCTTCTGGGGGTGCCTCTGGTGTTGGAGGGGGTTCTCGCTCTGGGGGTGTTGGTTCAGGGGGTGCTGCTGTTGAGTGTTCTGCCGACGGTCGTTCTGCCTCTGCTGGTCCGAGAGTTCCGGCCCAGCCGTCGTCGCCGCCGCAGCAGCCGTCGCCGCCGGTTTCCGCTCTCCGCCTGCTCGGCCTTCCCTCACCGGACCGCGCGCCGGTGTCTCCCCCACCGCCTGCTGACCTCCCTGTCTACGGTCCTGTGTTCCCGCCGCCGGACTCGTCTCCGGCCCGTCTTCCTCCTCGTTCCCCTCCTGTGTCTCCTCCGCTGTCCCCTGACCCTACCCCTCCGTCTCACGTTTGGGCTCGCCGTCCCCCCCGTGCTCGTCCCGTCTCTCCTGTCCTGCCCACCCACCCTATGTTGCTCCGTTCCCGCTCGTCTCGTCCTCCCCTCCTCCCGTCCCCTCCTCCCTCGTCCCTTGCTGTTGCACCTCCTCCGTTCTCTGACTACCTCCGTGCTTCTCGTCCCCTTGTCCCTCGGGTCCTTGCCTCTCTTGTTACCGACCCTGCTGTTCCTGTCTCGCGCCTTGACGCGCTTGTCGCCGCTGTCGCTGACTTCGCTTCTACCCGCCGCCTTGACTACGCTACCGCTTTGGTCTCTGACCCTGCCCGTCCTCTGTCCGTCGGGGGTGCTCCTGCCCTTGGCAGTGACGTCCTAGAGGACAGGCAGTACGAGCTGGCTTTCCTTTCCGAGGCTGCTCCCCATCTCTGCTCCATGCTCCTAGTCCCTGAGGGTGACCCAGACGCTTTCGACATCCCGACCCCTCGCACCTACGCTGAGGCCACCTCGGGACCTTGGGCCTCTCAGTGGATAGCTGCCATGGAGCAGGAGATGGCATCTTGGAGGTCCACCGGCACTTACGTCGACGCAGTTCCCCCGCCTGGGGTGAACGTAGTCGATGGTCGGTGGCTCTTCAAGGTGAAGCGCCCCCCTGGAGAGCCGCCTGTCTTCAAGGCGCGCTACGTGGCCAGAGGCTTCAGTCAGCGCGAGGGGGTTGACTTCTTCCAGACCTTCGCCCCGACCCCGAAGATGACCACTCTTCGGGCGCTGCTACACGTAGCAGCATAGCGTGACTACGAGCTTCACTCCCTCGACTTCTCTACTGCCTTTCTTCAGGGCAGCCTACACGAGCAGGTCTACCTGCGCCGACCATAGGGCTTCACTGGTACCTTCCCTCCTAGGACCCAGTGGCTTCTCAGGCGCCCGGTCTACGGCCTGCGTCAGGCTCCCCGCGAGTGGCACGACACGCTACGTGCCACGTTAGCAGACCTGCAGTTCTTTTCGTCCTCTGTTGACCCTTCACTGTTTGTGCGTTCCGGCCAGACTCCGTTCTACATCCTTGTCTACGTAGACGACCTGGTCTTCGCTACTCCTGACAGGGACGCACTGGCCTCTGTGAAGGCTGAGCTGCTGAAGAGACACACCTGCACTGACCTTGGAGAGCTGCGTCGCTATCTTGGCCTGCAGATCTCCAGGGACAGAGCAGCACGCACCATCACTCTGACCCAGTCACACTTGGTGCGTCAGGTCCTTCAGAGGTTCGGTCTTCAGTTCTCCTCCGCACAGCCCACACCTCTACCCGTAGACCATGGGCTCTCTGCTCCCGTTCCTGAGGAGCCAGTAGAGCCCAGTGGCCCCTACGCAGAGCTGGTGGGTTGCCTCATGTACCTGATGACTTGCACGCGCCCAGATCTCGCATACCCTCTCAGCATCCTGGCTCGCTTTGTGGCTACAGGCAGACACCGACCTCAGCACTGGTCTGCCGCTAAGAGGGTTTTGCGTTATCTTGCTAGTACATCAGGCATGGGGTTAGTGCTAGGAGGACGCAGGCCAGTGGTCCTTACTGGGCACACAGACGCTTCTTGGGCAGACGACGCTGAGACGCTCAGGTCGTCACAGGGCTACTGTTTCAGCCTTGGTTCGGGTGCTATCTCTTGGAGATCCACTCGCTCGTCGTCTGTGGCTCAGTCTAGCTGTGAGGCTGAGATCTACGCTGGTGCCATGGCGGCACAGGAGCTCTGCTGGCTGACCTTCTTGCTCACAGACTTAGGTGAGCGGCCTAGCTCTGCCCCGGTCCTGTTCGCTGACAACAGGGCCTGATACTCCTGTGTCAGGAGCCTCGGCTTGAGGGCAGAGCGAAGCATATCCAGCTGCGGTACTTTCTCCTGCGGAGCTACAGCAGCGCCGCCAGGCCCGCGTAGTTCACTTGGCCTCAGGTGCCAACACAGCTGATATCTTTACTAAGGCGCTTGCGCCTAAAGATCATCAGCGGCACTGTGTACAGCTTGGTCTTGTTCCTGTAGCTGCTCCCCTGTTAGGATCCTGATTGTGTACTCTCTATTATATATGCTTGTCAGACTGGCCTTGTGGCCTTACCTCCAGTGGCTGGACTAGTAGTGCCACCCTGGCTTGCTTCATTTTGGTTGTATTCTTGTTGACTGGTCTCCAGACCCTGCTCAGTGGTTGGACTAGTAGTGCCGCCCTGAGCTGTTTGTTTCTTGTTTAGTTTCACCCCTTGTCTAGCCTAGGGGGTGTGTCAACTTATACATATTATCTATGTAGAAGTTATAGGCTAGACTGAGGTATGCTTCTAGTGAGTACAACCAACTGGTATTTGTTCTAGGTTTCCACCTCTAGTCATTATTCGTTCTCACTTTGACATAGCGAACAGGTACTTTTCGTAGAACTAAACATCCTTGTTAGATCTTTGTCATTATTAACTTTGATTACCACAAGTTCACGTACTCAGGTTATTCAACCTTGACCTTTACATTTTACAAGACTTCTGCTGTCGTACTAGTCTACCATTCCAGCAAAGATCCTGGACCAACACTTGAGGATTTGCCAAGTGTTCGTGTTTATAGTTTTATACTTAGTCTACTACAACACCAGACGATTTACTTCACACACAAATCACCAATAAAAACTATGTACACAAAGCTGTTACACACAACACAGTGAACATAT
The DNA here is from genome assembly GCA_027943415.1 of Closterium sp. NIES-67. Taxonomy (NCBI): domain Eukaryota; kingdom Viridiplantae; phylum Streptophyta; class Zygnematophyceae; order Desmidiales; family Closteriaceae; genus Closterium; species Closterium sp. NIES-67. The sequence continues at coordinate 225,076 of BQMB01000802.1, forward strand.
TTGTCACATTGTAAATCCAGCATCGTTCAGGTTAGCCACGAAGTCTCCACCCCACACAAATTGTTACAACCGCAGAGAGAGGTCCAGAGCCTTGTTCTTCCTGGAATTCTGGCCCTCATCTGGTGCGATAAAACTAGAAACGCGGTCCTTGCTGTTGTTCCGGGCCACAGGAGGGGACGAATGGCCACATCCATGAGTGAGAGGAGCCGGCACACACCAACGCTCTTCCTGGGTGGAGCTCTGTCGGATTGGCTCAGGGACAGGCGACAATGCTGCTGCAAAGGCTGGTGCTGCCATGGGCACACCCACAGAATGGTTCTGGGTTACCACGATGGATCCACGGTTCATGGAGTCCATTGAGACATTGTGATGAGCTGCGCTGCTCTGCCGCATCTCCTGCTCTGTTTGTGGATGGCAGCTGTTGTCTCTTTGTGACCTTGTAAGCAGCTCAGCAACAGGTTCCATTGACCACTGCCGCTGTTGCTGCTGCTGTTGGTGTAGCTCCTGCTGATGTTGCTGCTGGTGTTGCGGGTTCTGCTGTTGCTGCTGCTGCTGCTGCTGTTGCTGCGCGGCAGAGAGTTGCTGCAGCAGCTGCAAACGAGCAGCAGTGGCGGCAGCCACGGCAGCAGCAGCCGAGTCGGAGTGCAACCGCCTCAGGAGAGCAGAGGCTGCATCAGTAGCCTCAACGGAGGGCGGGGGAGGGAAGGATGGGTTAAGCAGGGACGAGAGGTCCGGGGAGAGAGCGAGGAAGGCGCGGAGGGCAGGGGACGCCGAGCTAGACGCCGCATACGACGCCAGCAGCTCAGACGCCGACGCTCCTGCTGGCTTGCTCGCCGCTCCTGCTGATGCGAAGACACCCCCTCCCGTTGCTGCTGACGCGCCTCCCGTTGCTGCTGGCGCATCTGCCAACAGACCGCCTCTAGCTACTGCCAACGCCGACTTCAGCGTGGAATTTAGGCCTCCATGCACCGATGAATCCCCACCGTTCGCACTCTCGTTCGCAGCGTCGCATCTCGCCAGATGCGCACCTCCGCCGGCCTTAGACTGATCGTCCCTCACCCACTCCTCCCGCTCCTCCTTTACGCTCCCCGCCCTCGCCGCCGGCTTTCGCGGCAGGTTTTGCGGGGCAGCTGCCGCGACGGACAGGCTGGTGCCGCTCGACGCGGGAAGCGCGGCGGGGCGGACTCTCCTCCTGTTGTTCACGCCGCTGTCGCCGCCGCTCATCACGCTACCGCTGACCGCACTGACGCTGGTGGTCCTCCCGCTAGCAGTGGCGGCGAGGCGGTTCTTCTGGCGGCAGGGGACGGAGAAGTAAATGCACATCCAGGAACAGCATGGCGGGGGGAGGTCTAACGACAGGTCTCCCCGCGCCGATTTCTGAATATCCTTCGCGATGTTCGCGGAGGAGAATTTGGTTGGGACAGGTGGCGGTGGGTTGGATCGGCCAGGTCGTGTAACGGTGGGGTTTCTATCGCGGATATTGCCTGTGCAGGCCGTGCTGCTGCTGAGGCTGGGAAGTTGATGCGACAGACTTTCGCACCGAGGCCTCTTCGCGGACCGGTCGTCCGCTTCCGCGGGGTCTCCCTGCTTCTCCGCAAACAGCGAACGCTGATGCGAAATCGGGTTACCTGATGGTCGGCGAACAGCTGTAACAGTGTGTCTGTGGGGATCGTTACTCGTGAGGGACGAGCCTGGCAGAGGACTCTTGGAAAGCCCTGCTGTTGCTGGCGGCGGCATCATCGCGTTGGACCATTCGGCTACGGACGCAGCTATCGAGGACGTCAATAACGAGGATCGGCCGGCCGACGGCTGCTGCTTCTGTGGCGAGAGAACGCGAGACTGGATTGTGGAGGACAAGACTATTGAGTAGTCGGCACACGACCCGGCACGCGCTGGCTCAGCGCTATGATGTGACTGGTCGCCGTGACAATACTGGGGATTCGCAGCGGTGGTCTGTGGAACGGCGGGAGCAGATTCAGGGACCGTTGAGGCACAGGGTTTGCTGGATGAAGGATCAGAGCAGGGTCGAAAGAAATCGACCGTTTCGAGGCGGCACGCCCGGTCTTTTTGCTGCTCCGTTATGGTAGCATGGGAGGTCGGCGGAGACGGCACGAGAGACAGAGAAAGGGTTTGGTCTCCATTGCCTGACTGCATGGACCCGCCGACGTGGAAAGAACAGCCACTGGCAGTGCTTCTGGAAAGCGCAGGTCGAAAGTACGAGGGAAGCGAGGCAGGGGTATCTAAACCTCCGCACATTTCTAAAGCTGGTGCTGAAGCACAGGAGTAGCGAAGCGAGAGGTACACAACACAGGGTCTAGAACGATGAACCGAACCGAAGAGAAGGAGAGAAGACGGAAGAAGAGAATTGTTGCGGAGATTAGGGCTGGATGCAGACGGGCACTGTTGTGGCTGGATGCAGACGGGCACTGTTGTTGGACCGCCTGGGTTGTGCGGTGCGCTGGTGCCCAAGAGAGGAGTGAGGTGAGGGCCACTCCTCTCTTGAGCGTGCTGTTGAAAGCAGCAAAGAATCCTGGCAAGCTGTTTGATGTGGGTCGAGGAAATCGCGAGCGCAGAGGAAGCGGACGAGGATGACAGGTGGTTGGAGGGGGAGGGGAGGGGAGGCGGCTGTGGCTCGGGCAGGCAGCATGCCTGCCTGCCAGTTTGCGCTGCTTGGCGCGGCTGTTGCTCCCCGTGCGCACGCGTCCGGCTGTGCTTCGCTGGGCTTGGGGAAAGAATGGGGGGTGTGGTAGGAAGGGGGGGGAGAGCGGTGTGTGTGTGTGTGTCTGGTGGTAGAGTGAGGTCCGTGCTGAACAGTTCCTTCCAGGAGTTCCCCTCCCCTCAAGGAGCAATCGCGACAGAGGATCTTGAGGAATGGAAGAGAGTGGCACGGCGCAGCTTGGTGTGGAAGATTTGGCAGAGTGTAGGCCGTGCAGCACGGCTGCGGAGGCTGGCTGGATGAAGATTGGATATGAAGGCAAGTTTCAAAGGCGACAAGTGCAACAAGACGGACGCGTTTGGCGGATTGTGTGCACGCCGATGGGCACCTCAACAAAGCGACAAGATCTTTACTGCAAGCCTTCAGCGAGAATATTTGATTGGATACGCCTTGGAGGACATCGTCGTTGCTACTGACGTCGACAGATCCGACTGGCAACTCACGAATGGTGAAACATACTTTTCCCTACAATATCTCTCATTCTGGGTAACCTTTAAGGCGTACACATTTGAAGTAAATTATTTACTCATTTTCGTGACGAACTTGTGAAAAAACTGATGCTGACAAGTCGCCCCGCATTTCAAAAGCTGCTTTTCCGAACCCTCCGAACTCGAGGGACCAAGGTTGGCATTTTCTCGATGTCGAGCTAAGTTAGACGATAAAAATCTCCATCACAGAGACCGAGAAGGAATCCGCCTCGGGCAGCAATTTCGGAGTTCCCTTCCTGGAGCAGAAGTGGCAGTGCACATTCACATTACAGCACACATGCCTCGAAGTTGCGTCGTGCCCCCAGAATTTTTTATTGGATCTTCATCGCATCGGAGCTGGAACTGGGAAAATGTCGATTCCACAAGATATCAACAGCAAGCTCTTGAATCTCATCGACATCGGATCGTGAAAGATGGTCCTCCCTCACAACCCAGCGCATTCCATAGGTCCGTCACCGTCAGTCTGTTGAGATCTCAACTGGGACAATCGTATCAAATGGCTGCCAACAAGGCATTCGCTGAATGGTGGGAGGGTGAACTGTTGAACCAACATCGGCAACAGATATGTTCTCCAATCAACCTTTCTTTCACATTGATGAAGCAGCCACAGCATTACTCTACAGAAATTATCTTTCGAAATCTATATTCAGCTCTATCAAAACTAATCTAACAAACCAAGAGATGTCAATGTTTGTTCTTCGGAGACCTACTGGCCTTCTCATCAATTCCAGACATGGAAAACCTGTTGCGTAGATGGCCCACCACATCTTCCATCTTGACACCCTGGGAAACATAAAAGCACATGGTAATGAGCATGAACCAATGAAAGGATCGCATAAAGCCCTCAAATGCTTCACACACCTTGACTGCAAGCAAAACCATGGAATGGTAAAGAACGTCGGCCATTTCAGAAGCTGCTCGTTCACCTCGTCTCATTCCCTTCCAAGGTTTGGCACAACTCATCAGCCTCCTCCCTGGTATCGGACACAAGGTCACACAATGGGAAAGCCATGTAAGTAAAAACTATTAACAGAATGTGCTTCAAAGGTAGTACCACAACAACGAAAAAGAGAGGAGCACACCTGATTTTGGAGCAAAGCAGTGAGTGATTTGAAAGCAAGCGCGCCGTCCAGGATGGTTTCACCGGTGCTTCCCCTGTCTTCTCCTGCTCCTCCTGCTGCTGCTCCATCTGCTTCTTCCGGGCCGCAATGACCCCCTCTAGCTGGAAGAGAGTGCTCTGAGCACAGGCAACATCCTCGCCAGAAGCAGACTCGCACTTCACATGTGGATCGGAAGATGCATCAATCTTTGTGAAGAAGCAAGTGTCGGTGCCAGTATGGCATGTGGGGCCGTCAGGAATGCCACGATAAATTATCTGCAGGGACAGGAAACAAGAGACGCCATTGGTCCATTGGACGTACCACCAGGCATGAGAGGAAGGCAGACCCGAACGAAATGCACAAGCAATACAGAGGAACCTCCTGCATGGTCTGCACTGGAAAAGTGCACGTGTGCTTAGATGATTCAGCTCGCCGTGTCTCCATCGCAGTCAATGGACATGTCCATAGTCCAGCATGTTGATGAGGTGTGGGGAGGACTAGGTTTGATTTGCAGTTAGTGTCAAGCTCACGAGTCACAACTCACCGTGTCTCTATCGCAGTCAATGTACATGTCGAGAACATTGATGAAGTGCCCTGAGGTCTCCCCCTTGGTCCACAGGCACTTCCTGGAGCGGCTGAAGAAGGTGGCGCGGTCAGACGCCAGCGTGGCCGACACCGCGTCGCGATCCGCAAAGCCCTGTAGGGGTGACACGTGGCACTGGATGTCAGGAGATGACATGCAGCTATCATGACCACTATTGTACTCAGGGATAATGCAACAGGACATGTGCATTCTGCAAGAATGGCACCCTGGAACAAGGGAGAGAAAGGTATGCACTCAGTCGACCGATTCGGGCGCTTTTGGGGCAGAATTCAGGAATGTGAGAGGCTAGCACTGAGCGCTGGAAAGTGATGCAGAGACGGAGACACCTGCATGAGAATGGTGCAGATGCATAAGAATGAACCACCTGCATGAGGATGGCGCCTGTGTCGGCGTGCTGGGCGATGGCCACCACGAGCCCCTTCTCATCCCACTTGATGCTGTCCAGCAGGGCCTCCACCTGCCATTCACGTGCCATACATGGCATCAATGTGTCACACATGGCATCAATGTGTCACATGTGTCACACATGCCATCAGTGTGCCACACATGGCATCAATGCACCATACCATGCCATCAATATACCACAGCATGCAGTTGAAGCATCCCACACACCACGCCAAGCCATTGCATTGCAATTCACAGGGAAGAGTCATGCCATGCAAGGGCACAGTTTGCTAAGCTGCAGAACAATGGTCAATGGACAGGACGCGCTATATTTATGATTTGATTCAACTGGACAATCCGCTATTTGCAGTGTAGATGGTGCTTCTTGTGGGTAAGGATTGGACGGAGTCGTTACCTTACCTCAGGTGTGGAGACAGGTTCGGCACGGTGCAGAGCAGCTGTGGCTTGAGCGATGGTGACTTGTTGGCGATGTGGCATGGCTGACGTCATCACGTGCTGAGCAATGGGATTCGGGGTATGAATGGGAGTTGTGGGGGGGGGATGGGGGGATGGAGGGGAGCGACATAAGTTACTGGGGGTCACTGGAGGTGGAGGGACCTGATGCATTGACACTCGCACTAAGAGCATTGTGGCATGGTGTCATGATGAGACGATGGCAATGGCATGATTGCTACGAGATCATGAGAGACGGCAAACCTGACGGAAATCGTGCAAGCATCTCAGGCACAGGCACGGCTCGTTGCAGGCACAGCTCGTTCGGAGCATGTTCAGGCACAGCGTGATGCTCCGTGCATGTCAGGCACAATGTGATGCTCCGTGCATGTCAGGCACAACGCGATGCTCCGAGAGTGTCAGGGGATGCTCTGAGCATGTCAGGCACAATGCGATGCTCCGTGCATGTCAGGCACAATGTGATGCTCCGTGCATGTCAGGCGCAATGTGATGCTCGGCGCATGTGTGTGGAGGCTGGAACATCAGCCTCGACGCATGTCTGCTACTATCGCTGGTCATCACACTTCTCGCGAGGGGATGCGAACCACGTACATAGGTTGGGTCACCTCGCCTGTCCCTAACCCGCGACACGTCCGGCGCCGCGAGTGCAAGACGGTGTCCGGTACGAAGAGCCGCACGACGCGCGGTTGTCAACTGAAGGACGAGCGAGGATGGAAGGGAGGGAGACAGGAGAAGGCAGCGAATCGAGACGGGGAGACATCGGAGAGTGTTAAGTGAGAGGTTTAAGACGAGGACTAGGAGAATCAAGACGGATCATATGAAATTAGGTTTCCCGTCCTCCGCGTAGTCCGTCTAATGCTTCCGAACCGGGATTCCCGGAGCTCACAGGAGTGGTGGCAGGTGCAAGGCGAGCCGCCATTGCCATCGACATCGTCGCAGAGCCTGCTGGGGCCGCTGCGATCAGACCCTCGCGTCGCCAGACGTTCGCCGCAAGGTTTCTCCTATCCGAGCGAAGATAGGATTGCAAGTACGAACCCGCCTGGCGGTTCGGGAAAGGGTATGGTGAGGAGGGACAGACGCCTATCAGCTGCAACAACAATCAGACGCCTTTTTTTTCGGAGGCTTTACTAGGTAGGAGCGTGGGACAAAGCCCAAGGCTGGCAGAGACAGGCCGATGATGCTGGAGTCCCCGTTGTAAACGGTACAGAATCTCGTGATCAGTTAACTATATCAAACCAACGTAGATTTGTTAAAGCGAGAAGTTAAAATAGTGAAGGCTGGCCCAACTTGAAAGAGGGCTCCCTCCAAGAGACTCAAGTTGGAAACCACGCCTCAACAAATTACTGTTCCAAAATGGCGGGGGTAGGTGTCAAACATGTGTATCGCCTATGTTTGCATAGACTGTAGAGGGTACAACACTTAAGTATATTCACCTGCACTCTCTCTCTACTCCATCATTCACTTCTCAATTTGATATGGTATCACGCGTAGGTTAGGATCCCACCTACCGCTTCCGCCCCTACCCTAGCTAGGCCCCGTCGCGCCCCTCCTAGCCAGTCGCGCCCCTCCTGGGCCATGCCGCGCCTCCTAGCCCAGTCGCGCCCCTCCTAGGCCTGCCGCGCCTCCTAGCCCCGTCGCGCCCCTCTTGGCCCCGTCGCGCCCCTCTTGGGCCCCGTCGCGCCTCCTAGCTCAGTTGCGCCCCTCCTGGGCCCTGCCGCGCCTCCTAGCCCCGTCGAGCCCCTCCTGGGCCCCGTTGCGCCTCCTAGCCCAGTCGCGCCCCTCCCTGGGCCCCGTCGCGCCTCCTAGCCCAGTCGCGCCCCTCCTGGGCCCTGCCGCGCCTCCTAGCCCAGTCGCGCCCCTCCTGGGCCCCGTCGCGCCTCCTAGCCCAGTCGCGCCCCTCCTGGGCCCTGCCGCGCCTCCTAGCCTAGTCCCGCCCCTCCTGGGCCCCGTCGCGCCTCCTAGCCCAATCGCGCCCCTCCTGGGCCCTGCCGCGCCTCCTAGCCCCGTCGCGCCCCTCCTGGGCCCCGTCGCGCCTCCTAGCCCAGTCGCGCCCCTCCTGGGCCCTGCCGCGCCTCCTAGCCCGTCGCGCCCCTCCTGGCCCCGTTGCGCCTCCTAGCCCAGTCGCGCCCTCCTGGGCCCCGTCGCGCCTCCTAGCCCAGTCGCGCCCCTCCTGGGCCCTGCCGCGCCTCCTAGCCCCGTCGCGCCCCTCCTGGGCCCCGTTGCGCCTCCTAGCCCAGTCGCGCCCCTCCTGGGCCCCATCGTGCCTCCTAGCCCAGTCGCGCCCCTCCTGGGCCCTGCCGCGCCTCCTCGCCCAGTCGCGCCCCTCCTGGGCCACGTCGCGCCTCCTAGCCCAGTCGCGCCCCTCCTGGGCCCTGCCGCACCTCCTAGCCCCGTCGCGCCCCTCCTGGGCCCCGTCGCGCCTCCTAGCCCAGTCGCGCCCCTCCTGGGCCCCGTCGCGCCTCCTACCCTAGTCGCGCCCTCCTGGGCCCCGTCGCGTCCCCCCTAGCCCGTCGCGCCCCTTCTGGGCCCCGTCACGCCTTTTAGCCCCGTCGCGCCCCGCCTGGCCCCGTCGCGACCGCCTGGCCCCGTCGCGCCCTGCCTAGCCCCGTCGCGCCCCTCCTGGCCTCGTCGCGCCCTGCCTGGCACCGCCGCGCCTGCCTGGCGCCCGTCCCAGCCGGCTCCGCGCCCGTCCCAGCCGGCTCCGCGCCCGTCTCAGCCGGCTCCGCGTCCGCCCTCACGCCCTCCGCGCCCGTCTGCTCGGCCCCTGAGCCCGTCCCAGCCGGCCCCGGCGCCCGTCCCGTCGGCCTGGTACCCATTGCTTCTGGCCCCCGCGCCCGTCCTGCCCCGAGCTGTGAGCGGCCCGCCCGTCGTCCCTGCCCCGGCCCTACATCCTCCATGGTACTGTTCCTCATCACCTGCACCGCACTGCACCGCCCTGCACAGCCCTGCACCGCACTGCACTGCACCGTACTGCCCTGCACCGCTGCACCGCACTGCACCGCGCTGCACCGCACTGCACCGCGCTGCATCTGACTGCCTGCACCGCACTGCACCTGCAGCTGCACTGCGCACTGCACCGCACTGCACACCGCACTGCACCACACTGCACAGTCCTGCACTGCTCCTGATGGCGGCGGAGCTTCGCTTCGACGCTGAAGGCTAGCCTTTGGAGTTCTGAGGCGTGGCTCGCCGACCTCCGTCGCCACCTCACTGGTCATCGTCGCAGGATGGCCACCCGCTTTCCACACACCTTGACGGTACGCTCCCCTGCCCAGACCCCCCTGCTGTTCTGCCCGCTGATCCCACACCCGCTGAGCGCGAGTCTACTGCAGCCACTGCCTTGCGCGCTCTGTCTGGCTTTCCCGACGCTGTCGCTCAGCTTGCCATTAGCAATGCCCTTCCCCCGTCTGAGCGCCCTCGCTTTAGGTCAATCACTACCGCCCAGCTTACTTAGATGCTGTCATCAAGCGCTATTCCACCCCTCCTGCTGCCTCGGTGGGTCGCCTGATCCTCCCGATGCTCTTTCCCGACCTTGCGTCTTTCCCCACTGTCTCTGACCTAGCTGCCCACCTGCGCTCGATAGATGAGACCTGGCGCGCTGCCTGCACTGACACAGCTTAGAGCCCACCAGCCGCCCATTACCTCTACCCTCTACCTGCTTGCCACCCGCCTCCCTGACCGCCTTGCCGCCGCCCGCGACCGCTTCCTTAGCATCCACCCCGGTGAGCTCACCCTCCCGACTTTGTAGACACCCTGACTGTTATCGAGACCCGCCACGCTCCATCGCCCAGGCGAGCGGTACCGTAGCGGTCCCTATCTTTCAGGGTTGTGCCCCCGCTCAGTGTACCTTCTCCGACGGTTCTGTCGCTTGTGGCTGAGACTGCTGCTGCAGCGCAGTTTCGTTCGGGAAGGGCCGCCGCCCCAAGGCTGGGCGCGGAGGAGGCGGGGTGCAGGAGGGGGTGGTGGTGGAGTCGGGTCGTCTGGTGCTGGAGCGGACGAGGGGACCCTGCCTGGTCCAGCGGAGCCGCCGCCTCTGCAGTCACAGCAGCAGCAGTAGCAGCCGTACCAGCCGCAGAGTCGCGCAGCAGCCTCCGCAGCAGCCGCAGCAGTCCCCGCAGACGAGGCACACGAGTGTCCTCCCGCCCGGGTGGCCTGGCACTGGAGGTGGTCGGGCGCGTGGTGGTGTGCGAGTGGTGTTCGGGAGGCGTGCGTTGTCAGTACCAGATCCAGACCGGTCCTCGCCGCGGCTTCGTTTGCGGTAAGATCGGTCATACCACTCCCCCTGTTTTCGTCGCCTGGACGACCTGTTTCGTCAGCGCTTCGGCCCTTCGCCAGACCTCCCAGACTGGCACAGTTTGCTTAGTCGTAGGATTCAGATTTTTGACATGGACATGGATGCCATTGTTTCTGCTCTGCATGTGATGTATGCTGATGACTCTAGTGCGCTTCCCCACTTATTACTCCCTGTCGTCAGTGTAGGTGTGCCTAGCTTAGCCTCCCCTGCTGCGTCAGGCGTAGGATCCCCTGCTTTGTTTAGCTTGGTGCTTCCGCCGTCGCCCTGTCGCCGGACGCCACTGCTTCGCTTTCCTTCACCTTGGACTCTGGCGCTTCCCGGTGCTTCTTCCGCGACTCTACTACCTGACGCCGCTTCCTGTTCCTGCTGCCGTTTCTCTTGCTGACCCCTCCGGCGGTCCGGTAGTCGCCCGCAGTTCCACCACCCTTCCCTGTCCGGCGGTTCCTTCGGGCTCTCTTACAGGTCTGCATATCCCCTCGTTCTCCAGGAACCTAGTTGGTGTCGGCTGCCTCCAGACCTTGGCGTCACCACTACGTTCCCTGGTCACGAGCGGTATGCTGTCTGTACCGAGGCCGCCACTGGTGCCCCCCTGTCCACGTTCCCCCGGGACCCGGTGTCCGGCCTGTTCACTCTGGACACCGTGACCCCCCGGCTGGGGCACCCCTCAGGTGGCTGCGTCTACCCAGGTTGCCGCTGCCTGCTCCTGTCGGTCCCTCACTCACCCGACTCTCCTTTGGCACCACCGCCTAGGTCACCCTGCGCTCCCGCGTCTGCACACATGTCCCAGCACGGTCTCGTCCTTGGTCTCCCTGGTTCTCCCCGCTTTTCCCTCCTCCCCGCCCCACCTTGCACGCCTTGCGTCGAGGGTCGGCTTCGCCGTGCCCCTCACTCCTCCTCGTTTCCCCCTACCCGCGCCGCTGCAGACCCTGCACATGGACGTCTGGGGCCCCGCCCCGTCCATGGGCCGCGTCGAGAGCGCTACTTCCTTGTGCTTGTCGACGACTTCACTCGCTACACCTCGTCTTTCCCTGGAGCGGAAGGCCGACGTGCCTGACGCTCTCATCCCTGGCTTGTCTCTGCCGTGTCCACCGAGGTCTCCCTGTCTTGCGCCTTCACTCCGACCGTGGTGGCGAGTTTGCCTCAGGTGTCCTTGGTCGCTTTTGTCGTGCGGAGGGCATCACCCAGACGTTCACCCTACCGGACTCCCCACAGCAGAATGGGGTCGCTGAGCGACGCATCGGTTTGGTCATGGAGGTGGCTCGCACCTCCATGATCCATGCCGGTGCACCCCATTTTCTGTGGCCGTTCGCTGTGCGCTACGCTTCTCACCAGCTTAACCTTGTGCCGCCCCCAGCAGCCGCAGGTTTCGCCGACCCGTCTTTGGACTGGGTCTCCTGGTGACGCGTCTGCGTTCCACGTCTGGGGCTGCCTTGCTCACGTCCGTGCCTCCGGCACGGACAAGCTCACTGCCCGCACCCTTCCCTGCGTCTTCCTCGGTTTTCCCCTTGACGCGTCCGACTGGCACTTTCTACCCCGCCGTCTCACCGCTTCTTTCACTCTCGCGACGTCACCTTTGACGAGTCCGTCTCCTACTACCGTCGCTTCCCCCACCGCGGTCCCCAGTTACCCCCCCCTGTTCCTGATC
>BQMB01000803.1:0-182500 GCA_027943415.1 Closterium sp. NIES-67
GCGGCGAGAAACACAGGACCGTAGACAGGAAGGTCAGCAGGCGGTGGGGAGACACCGTCGCACGGTCCGGGGAGGGAAGGCCGAGCAGGCGGAGAGCGGAGACCGGCGGCGACAGCTGCTGCGGCGGCGACGACGGCTGGGCTGGAACCTCGGACCAGGAGAGGCAGAACGACCGTCGGCAGAACACTCAACAGCAGCACCCCAGAACCAACACCCCCAGAGCGAGAACCCCTCCAACACCAGCGGCACCCCCCAGACGCCTCAGGACGAACACCCTCTCCACACCAGCACCCCAGGGGCCAAGAGAGGCAGCGGCAGTGGTGGCGACGACTGGCGGCAGCGACGGCTGCGGCGGCGGCAACAGCGGTGACGCTGCGGCGATGACGGCGCGGCGGCGGCGGCGGCTGCAGCGGGGTCGGCGACTGCGACAGTGGGGGCGGAGGCACCGGGGAAGGGGGACGCGGCAAGGACAGACCGGGGGTACCACCAGAGTCAGCAGACTCCTCAACGGGGACAACCGACGGGAGGGGAGTGACGTGAGAGACACCAGACGGGGCAGGACGAGGCCGGGAGAGGGGCAGGGGCTACCGGGGGAGAGGGAGCAAGGAACAGGGGGGGGGGCAACTGGGAGACCTCGGTGAGGGAAGCGGCGGTAGAAGGAGACCGACTCGTCAAAGGTGACGTCACGAGAGTGGAGGAAGCAGTGAGACGGCGGGTGATAGAAAAAGCCAGTCAGACGAGTCCAAGGGGAAACCGAGGAAGACACTGGGGACAGTGCGGGCAGTGAGCTTGTCCGTGCCAGAGGCACGAACGTGAGCAAGGCAGCCCCAGACGTGGAAAGCAGACGCGTCACCGGGGGACCCGGTCCAAAGGAGGGTCGGCGAAACCTGCGGCCGCTGGGAGCGTGGCCACAGGTTAAGCTGGTGAGCAGCGTAGCGAACAGCGAACGGCCACAGAAAATGGGGGGCATCGGCATGAATCATGGAGGTATGGGCGACCTCCATGACCAAGCCGATGCGACGCTCAACAACCCCATTCTGCTGTGGCGAGTCCGGCAAGGTGTACGACTGGGTGATGTCCTCCGCACGACAGAACTGTCCAAGCCGACCAGAGGCGAATTCGCGGCCACGGTCGGAGTGGAGACACAACACGGGGAGACCGCGGTGGAGACGTGCAGCCACAACCCACGGGAGAAGAACGTCGGGCACGTCGGCCTTCCGCTCCAGGGGAAACACCGTGGTGTAGCGCGTGTAGTCGTCGACGAGCACAAGGAAGTAGCGCTCACCGCGCGGTCTGGGGACGGGGGCAGGGCCCCAAACGTCCAGGTGCAGGGTCTGAAGGGGGGCAGTAGCCGGGCGCAGCGAGGAGGAGTGTGGGGCACGGCGGAGCCGGCCCTCGACGCAAGGCGTGCACGGTGGCGCAGTCGAGGGAGGAAGGGCAGGGAGCGATGTAGGGAGACCTAAGACAAGGCCGTGCTGGGACATGTGACGTAGACGAGGGAGAGCAGGGTGACCTAAGCGGTGGTGCCAGAGAAGGGACAGGTGAGTGAGGGAACGACACGAGCAAGCTGCAGCAACCTGGGAGGACGCACCAACCGGAGGGGAAGCGGTGTCTAGGGTAAACAGACCGGACACCGGGTCCCGGGGGAACGTCGCAAGGGGGGAACCTGAGACAGCCTCAGAACAGACAGCGAACCGCTCGTGCCCGGGGAACGTGGTGGTGACGCCGAGGTCCTGGAGACAGCCGACACCAACCAGGTTCCTCGAGAATGAGGGAACGTGGAGGCCTGTAAGGGTGCCCGAGGGAACTGCTGGACAGGGAAGGGACGTAGAACTGCGAGCGACGACAGGACTCGCAGAGGGGTCAGCGAGAGAGACGACAGCTGGCGTAGCAAGCGGCGTGAGCGCGGAACGGTCGCGGAAGAAGCAGGCAGAAGCACCGGAGTCGAGAGTGATGGACAGCGCCGTAGTGGCGGGGGCAGGGAACGGAGCCGGTGCAGAGACGAGGCTAGACAAACTAGGCAGTCCTACGCCTGACGCAGCAAGGGAGGCTAGGCTACACAACGGTGCAACACCTAAACTAGAGAACACAGGGTAATAAGATCCAGCAACACTAGCAGCATCAGAATAGAAGGCATGCAAAGCAGCACCTATCTGATCCATGCCTAACTCAAAGATCGGCACGCCCTGGCGGAGCAGGCTGTGCCAATCAGGGAGGTCCGGGGCCGGGCCAAAGCGACGACGAAACAGATCATCGAGGCGGCGGAAACAGCGGGCAGTCGGGTGCGGGCGGCGGCACAGAGTGCCGCGAAGGGGCCCGGTCTGAAGCTGGTACTGACAGGTCACAGCACCGGAGCCGCTGGTAGACGCCAAGCTGCGCGGGCCGCCACCACTGCCACCACCTCCGGAGGTGCCCGACCAACCAGGCGGGAGGCGAGCCCACTGCTGCTGGGGCTGCGGCTGGGACGGCGGCTGCGGCGCGGGCTGCTCCTGCTGCGGCTGGGGCTGCTGCTCCTGACCACCAACGCTAGTCCCCCCAGACGGACTACGCTCACGACCACCAACACCACTACCTGCGCCACCACCCCTACCACCCTGGCGACCACGGCCACCGCGGCGCGAGCGCTGCTGCGGGTGCTGCGGGTGCGACTCCCTGCCGCAGTGAAGGGAGTCGCCATGGCGACCGCAGCCGAAACGTCAGTGAACGTGCACTGAGAGGGGGCACAACCGTGAAAGATAGAGACTGCTGGCGCACCGCTTGACTGAACGATAGTGCGCTGGCGAGTCTCGATCTCGGTGAGGGTGTCGACAAAGGCAGTGAGAGTGAGGTCAGCCGGGTGCAGGCTAAGGAAGGGATCGCGAGCACTAGCTAGGCGGTCCGGCAGGCGCATGGCGATAAAATAGAGGGTCATGCAGAATGGGGGGGGGGAGAGCAGTGAGCTGGGCAGCAGTGCTGGCAGTGCGATAGCGAGTCTCTAGGGCACGCAGGTGAGTGGCAAAGTCTGCGACGGTAGGGAAAGCTGCAAGGTCTGGGAAAAGCATAGGGAAGAGCAGGCGACCAGCAGAAGCAGACGCGGGTGTGGAATAGCGGACAATAACAGCGTCTAAGTAAGCTTTGGCCGTCTCAATAGTAGCAAAACTCGAGCGCTCAGAGACAGGGAGGGCATGGCTAATGGCAACCTGAGCGACTGCATCGCGGGAGTCCCAGACCGCACGGGCAAGCGCAGCAGTAGAGAAGGTCTCACGGTCATCAGAGGAGGGATCAGTAGGGAGGGGAGCAGGTGCGGGGGGGCGGGGGAGCAGGCCGTCAACATGGACAACCAAAGAGTGGCCATCCTGGCGCTGACCTGTAAGGTGGCGGCGGAGATCGGAGAGCCAGGCGGCGAAGTCAACCGCATGGCCCTCGGCGTCCAGTCGGAGCACGAAGTCCGCCATCGTGCAGGGTCAGCGGCACAGCTCCACAGGAACACAGCGACGCAGGAACACAGCGACAGCCCCCTCCAGCACGGCGGCCGCGAGGCGCCTCAGCACGGGCGAGCAGAGGAGACGGAGCCCGAGGCGGTACGACAGGACGAGCCGGGGCGAAGGGGCCAGGCAGGTGCGGTGGGGCCAAGCAGGTGCTGGCGGGGCCAGGCAGGCGCGGCGGGGCCAGGCAGGCGCGGCGGGGCCAGGCAAGCGCGGCGGGGCCAGGCAGGGGCGGCGGGGCCAGGAGGCGCGGCAGGGCCAGGCAGGCGTGACGGGCCAGGCAGGGGTGGCGGGGCCAGGAGGCGCGGCAGGGCCAGACAGGCGCGGCGGGGCCAGGCAAGGCGCGACGGGCCAGGCAGGGGCGGCGGGGCCAGGAGGCGCGGCAGGGCCAGTCAGGCGCGGCAGGGCCACGCAGCGCGGCGGGGCCAGGCAGGCGCGGCAGCGCCAGGAGGCGCGGCAGGGCGAAGCAGGCGCGGCGGGGCCAGGAGGCGCGGCAGGGTCAGGCAGGTGCGACGGGGCCAGGTAGCGCAGTGGGGCCAGGACGGCGGGTGCTAGGAGGCACGAGGGGCCCAGGAGGGGCGCGACGGGCCAGGAGGCGCGACAAAGGCCCAGGAGGTGCGCGACGGGCTAGGAAGCGCTACAGGGGCCCAGGAGGGACGCGACGGGCTAGGAGGCACACGGGGCCCAGGAGAGGTGTGACGGGGCCTAGGAGGCACGAGGGGCCCAGGAGGGGCACGACGGGCTAGGAGGCGCGGCAAGGGCCCAGGAGGGGCGCGACAGGTTAGGAGGCGCGACGGGGGCCCAGGAGGGGCGCGACAGGGCCTAGGAGGCGCGGTTGGGGCCCAGGAGGGGCGCGACGGGGCCTAGGTAGGGGCGGCGCGACGGGGCCTAGGGGAACGCGCGACGCGGCCTAGGTGGCGCGTTAGGGGCCCAGGAGGGGCGTGACGGGCTAGGAGGCGCGATAGGGGCCCAGGAGGGGCGTGACGGGCTAGGAGGCGCGATAGGGGCCCATGAGGGGCGCTACAGGGCCTAGGAGGCGCGGCAGGGGCCCAGGAGGGGCGTGACGTGCTAGGAGGCGCGTTAGGGGCGCGACGGGGCCTAGGTGGGGGCGGCGCGACGGGGCCTAGGAGGCACGGGCGGAAGCGGTAGGTGGGGGGGGGTCGAACCTACGGGTGATACCATGTCGAGAAGAAAACTGAACAAGTATATTGATAGAGAGAGAGAACAAGGGTATATACCTAAGAGTGTTGTACCCTCTAAGAGGTGACCCTATACAGTCTATACAAATATGAGTTATACATATATTTGACATGAAGGGCCTTCAGCCGAAATTTTTGTAGTTTGAAATGTCAGGGTCCAGAACTCAGCGAGTCTGATTTTTTCAGGGTCCAAGACGTACAACCAGAGTCATACACGGGAAACAACCCCACAGCGAGAAACATCCCTCCCTCCTACACCTCCCAAAAAATCGGCTAAGTCCCTTGCAGCCATAAAAAATCCTCCCACAGCCCGCGCCCCCCCCAACCAGCAATCTTGTCAGACCCTCGTTTTGCGTAGTTGTTAAATGTGGGAAACGGGGAAGTCATTCCTAAAAACCGAGGGGGTAAAATCGCACTGCCACGGAAATCGAAACTGAGGAGAGGGGGAATCGAAACTGATGGGGAAATGGGGAGGGAATCGAAATGGAGGGGAGGGGGGGGAAGGGGGGGGGGGCGGTCGAAATGGAGAGGATGGGGGAAGCGAAATGGAGGGGACGAGGGAAGTGATCGAAACGGAGGGGAGGGGGGAAGCGAAAATGGAGGGAAAGGGGGGAATCGAAACGGCAGGGAGGGGGGAAGCTGGGGAATAGGACGGTGGGAGAAATTTCGCGCCCTTGCAGCGCCCCGGTTGGGAAATCTTGGATGTTAATCACTACATAACATCGAACGATTGATATATGTCGAAACGATCGCAAACGATCGTGACCCAGGGCCTATTTTATCAGAGTAATTGACTCTGTTTCTCTGAAAATCAGAGTCGTTTTTGAAAACTACTCTAGGGGCCCTGAGTAGAAATTTTGAACTTCAATTTTACTCTGATTTTTCAGAGTTAACTTTTGTACCACTCTTAGGGTCAGTGAATAGGGGGGATACCTGCAGATTTTTCATTTAACCCCCTGTAACTAGCCATACCCCTGTATCCCGCGGAACGTGCCATTTCACGCGCACTGACAAAATCACCGGTTCGTGCTCGAGGTTGTGTGAGGGGGCTGATTGGGCCTTAACCAAAATCACCACGCCATGTGTGCTGGAAGACGTGTGAGGGCACAAATTGGCCCTTCATCCCATCTGGGGTCGAGGAAGATGGGTTGTTTACTGTGTGAGGGCGTCGTGGGCCCTTCACCAGATTTACACATGTGCTTGCGGGGCTGTTTTCGGGAAATCCCACCCCTCGTTGCTCCGTGTTTCGCGGCATCTCTAGCGTGCTACGGTCCACCCGAGCGTCGCATACCTCCACTGTCGCTGCCGTTACAGCCTTCGACAGTACCGGGAGACCTAGTAGCCAGAGCTCTGCTAATAGGGGCCGCTCGTTAAAGTTGATCCGCACCGGAGCGCAGCACGGTGAGGGACGCCCTGCAGAGAGCGCAACGTGCCGCAGCCCCCACAACAGCCACTGGCTCCACGTCAGAACATGATAATGGTGAAGCGAGAGGACGGATGGGGAGGAGGGCTGCAAGGGCAGCAATCGACGGCTGGAAATCGCGTCAGCGCGCAGTAGCAACAGCAGGTGCGGTCGAGATCACGGCAAGGGCAGCAGCCATTTGGGCTGCCGCAAAAACAGGGGCCGGCCGACCAGCAGCAGCACCCACCGCAGCATCCGCCGCAGCATCCGCCGCTGCAGCAGCAAGTGCAGCTGCAAGATTGCCGTTTTCTCCCCACATTCGCATTTCGCTGTTTTTTTTCGCCACTCTGCAACAGAGTTACTTAGAAATCCCCTCTGAACTGTTAGTGTAAATGTTGTAGAGAGAAAAAAAACCATGGAAAATCAGAGAAAACATTGGGGGTCACTCTGATTTTCAGAGTAATGAAAAAAACCACTCCCAAATTTCAGAGTTGTAAAAATCCAAAAATAGGCCCTGTCGTGACCGTTACATTTTGTTAGACTTTCAGTTGACCAAACGGGCAACTGGCGAGAATTTCCCTATGTCAAAAATGCGGAATTTACTCTCATTCCAATGCAGTTTAAAAAAATCTTGTGAAAGTCCCATTCAAAACTTCTGGGTTGTTCCAGGTGCTACGGAGGACTGTATCCGACAACATGACTTAGTCGAAATTTAGGGTGGGTTGTGGGGTGTGTGGGGGTTGTCTCTAAGGTTCGGGGACTTGGCCGAAAAAATTTAGGGGTTGTGGGGTGTGTGGGGCATGTCTCTAGCAATTGGGGACTTACACAAAAATTTTCGAAGGTTGGTATTGTACAGGTAATGAGTCATGGTCTGTACGCGCTCTGCTCTGAAAACTCAGTACTGGGTTAGCGACAACTCTGATTTTCTCAGGATCCCTCGAATCGTACTCTGAAGGGATCAGGATTGGGAAAATGCCTTATCTGGTGTTGGGCTGAGAAAAGCCCTTAGGATCTTTCCAGAGACTGAGTCCCAGTTGTAAAATGCGACTTGAGTAGTGCAGCGGAAGTTGAGTAGTTGAACCCTTGTACTAGTATATGAGAACAAGTGATTGATTAAAGAAACAAGCATACGGCAATATATAGAAAATAGGAAAGTAAAGCAGTTCTAGAATACAGTTGCAGGAGCAGTTATCGAGTCGCACAGTGACTCGATTGTCGCTTCGGTTACCATCCGCGCTGTTGTAACGGTCAGTCGCAACTTCCAGTTGCGACCCTTCGAGTCCCTTCGCGTTCTTTGTCCGCCCCCTCATAACCTCCGTTGACTCGCGTACCCGTTGTGATCTTCCTCGAGTGCAGTGTTACACTTCAGAAACGCTTAAGTCCTTTGAGATATTTCCAACACTCCCCTTCGTTTCTGGAGTGCTGACGTGTTCAGATCCGGTGACGTTTGTCTGCCCGGTCAGCAGCATGCAGTGATCGAACTTCGCCTTCGCCAGTTTCTTCGTCAGGTAGTCCGCGGCCATTTCTGTTGTAGGGCAGTAACTGAGTTGAAGTCTCCCCTTCGCGATTTCATCCTTGACGAAGAAGCCGCAGGGCGATGTGTTTGGTTCGGTTGGCGAAGCCGTCCTTGTTCGCGATTTTGATCGCAGATTGGTTGTCGCAGAGGAGTGAGAAGACGGGAAGGGTCGCAATCTTCACTTCCTCTAGCAGTTCTCGTAGGTAGAGTCCTTCCTTGGTCGCAGTACAGAGGGCGATATATTCTGCTTCAGCCGAGGATAGTGCGATTAGTTCCTGCTTGCTCGACTGCCAGGAGATAGTCCCGATAGGCTCTAGTCGGTAGATGTAGCCCGTTCTCGATTGTCGATTTTCCTTGTCTCCCGCGTGGTCGGCGTCGACGTATCCGAGTAGTCGTACGGACGGTGTCGTTACTTGCTGTAGGTGAGCCCGGTCGTCGGCGTGGAGACGAAGTAGTGTAGTGCCCGATTAAGTTCCTCAAGATCTTCTTGTTCCGGCTGCTTCAGATGCGTCGCCAGTTGGCTCGCGCTGTAAGAGAGATCGGGTTGGCAGGTTACTGCTGCGAATAGTAGGCAGCCGAGCTTCTGCTGATACTCCTGGATTTGCTTCGCGGGGAGTTTTGCGGAGGTGCTGTTGTTGTTCCCGTAACGGTAGGGAGTCGGGACCGTAGTCGGCGTTAGACCGAATTTCTTCGCGACAGTGCCTGCGTACTTTCCAGCGTGTAGGTAAAATGCCGAGTTGTCTTCGACGACATTTAGTCCCAGGTACTGGGTCACTGTGTCTGACACTGCGAGTGTCAGGTCACTTCTCAGCTCCCCTTCGAACCAGATGGCGATGTCGGTCGAGGAGCCGATGTAGAGCAGGTCGTTGACGTAGACGATGAGAAGGATAAAGGCTTTTTCCTTCTGAAGTCGATACATGCCTTGGTCGTGCGGCAACTGTAGGAAGCCGATTCTGACGAGGCGGCCGTGAAGATGCTGCTGCCACAGCCGCGGAGCTTGTTTGATCCCGTAGGGGATTTTATCAGTTGGCATACTTTCGTAGGGTCGTCGATGAATCCGTGGGGCTGCTCAACGAAGATCTCAGCGTCCACAGGTGCGTACAGGAAAGCGTTTGCGACGCCGATTTGACGCAATGGTAGTTTCTTCGTGGCCGCGACGGCGAGTAGGATGCGCAGGGAGGTGTGACGGGAGACTGGGGCAAAAGTTTCTGTGTAGTCGGTTCCGTATCGTTGATCGAAGCCTCGTACGACCCATCGAGCTTTGAATCGTACGATGGAACCGTCCGCGTTGGTCTTGATGCGGTACACCCATTTTCCCGAGAGGACGTTCTTCCCGTTGATGCTTGTTGCAGGTACCAGCTTCCATGTATTTCGGTCTTGCAGAGCCTTTAGTTCCCTTTCCATCGCCTCCTTCCATTTCGTCTTATGTTCCCCCCCAGAGCCTGCAACAGAGTCGAGGGCTCGCGCGGAGATGGCGGCGGTGGATGCTGGACGGAGACCCATAGGCCGAGGATCTGCAGTCCCGTGGGTGTGTGTCGAGGGGAATTTTCATTCCCGGAATAGGCTGCTTCGTCACCGTCTTCTGGATCAGGTAAGAAGTTGGGGCCGATGCGTTCTGAAACATTTGTGTCGACCGGGTGGGGTGTAGTGTAACCTTGGTCAGCGAAGTGGTAAAAGGTGTCGAGGTTGTTACTATCGAGAGGATTGTCTTCGTCGAGTGGAACAGGTACGGAACAGAAAGGGAGTGGTCCGGCAGCTTCCGAGGCTCCAGGTACGTCGTCTTCTGCTGCGTCAGCCTCGGCAGCACGGTCGGCAAAGGAACGAAGGCCCGCGAAGCTGTCGGTGGGGTCGTGTGTGTTGGCAATGTTGTCCAGGTAATGCTGCAGCGTCAGTCGTTCGTAGAAGATAACATCACGTGATACCACTGTATTTTTGTCTTGTATGTCGAGGATTTTCCATGCGTGAAAATGTTTTGCGATGCCGAGGTGTAGTCCCCACCGAGCTCGTTGAGTGAAGCATCCTGCTCGGGCTGTGTGAGGTCTGTACTGTACCATGCAGCCGAAAACTCGGAGTAATTTTGTGCTGCCCCTTTTTTGCGTCCACAGCAGGTGCGGTGATGCGTTGTTGGGAAGCGATGACGAGGACAGCATGTTGTGCAGGTGGACTGCATGTGTCATCGCGTCTGGCCACAGTGTGGTGGGCAGTCTCATCCCCAGGAGCAACTTTCGCATCGTCGTCTGCAAGGTCCGGTTCATGCGTTCTGCGACCCCCTGCTGCTGGTGAGCGTAGGGCAGAGACACCAGGCATCTGATTCCTCTTTCCGCCAGATAGGTCCTGAAGCGTTGTGACTGGTATTCCAGTGCACCGTCTGACTGGAAGCTCTTGAGCTTGGTTCCTGATTCTCGTTCGGCGATGGGTAGCCATGTCGTGAAGGCGTCGAAGGCTTGGTCGCGCATCTTGAGGTTGTAGTGCCAGACGTATCTTGTTGCTGCGTCGATAAACGTGATGACATAGTTGAAGTCGGCTTCAGTGTCTTCTCGAGGCATGTTTAAAATGTCGCTGTAGACTTTTTCCATCGGTGCGTATGCAGGTGCGCTTGGGTTGTGATGAGATGGGAAAGGCTGGTGAGGAAGATCGGCTTCGGGGCACGTAAAGCACCGTGCGCGTGGTCGTCGAAGTTCTTGGTCGCTCGTTGTTAGGAGAGCGTTGCGTTCTAACACTTCGGCTTGGATGGTTTGCAGTATTGTACTGTTTGTAGGGTGCCCGAGTCGTTGGTGCTAGATGTCGTCGGGAGCGCGATGGCCGGGCGAACGATGGTATATGTCGGTGTTGGAGAAGAACGCGACGACTGTGGCGGGACTTCGACAGACTTCTCGTGTGATGGGCATAAGTTGATCTGCTTCGGTTGGCGATCCTCGGATCGCTGGTGGTGGTACTCGGCTGGATCTTGCTGCTGCTACTGCCGGTGATGGTTGGGAAGGGACACTTGCTGGTACTTGTCTTTCTTGTCTGATGACTGCTAATGCTCGTGTTCTCTCTGCTGCAGGTATGGTGTTGGAGTGCCAGAATCCATCTGGGTCAAAGTCGGGGTCAAGATCCGGCGGGTGTGTCCAGGCGGCGAACGACACGATTCCGTCGCTGTCGGCAGTACCGCGGTCGGGGACGAAGTCTAACACGAAGACGCCGGACTTCAGGAGAGCACGACCGATGAAGAGACCGCCCTTTCCGTGGTAAAGGTGAAACTCGTTGGAGTAGGAGTCGCACTCCAGGTGAATCCCTTTTGCCATTAGCTGGCTTAC
The DNA here is from genome assembly GCA_027943415.1 of Closterium sp. NIES-67. Classification (NCBI taxonomy): domain Eukaryota; kingdom Viridiplantae; phylum Streptophyta; class Zygnematophyceae; order Desmidiales; family Closteriaceae; genus Closterium; species Closterium sp. NIES-67. Next base: position 10,881 of record BQMB01000803.1, read on the forward strand.
GCTTAGTAAGTTGTATCCCAAGTTGTCGACGATGAGGACCTTGTTGAGTTGAAGTATGACGTTCGTCTCCATGGATTGTAATTGAACCACTCCTTGTCTGTTTGTTTTCAGGTTTTCGTTGTTGGCGACGGTGATGATGACGTCGCGGTTGAGGCGTCGCTCTCGTTGCACGAAGCGTCCGGAAGAACACATGTGTTGACCGCAGCAGCTGTCCAAGAACCAGGTGTTTCGCCCGGTGGGTTCGGCGTTGGCGACCGCAGCGTATGTCGGGTTGACCTGAAGTCCTTGTGAGCGCGGCGGCGGAAGTTCTTCTTCGTCTGGTGCGTAAGTGGGTGGTGATCCGGATGCGCAGTTGTCGATGTGTACCATGCAGTTAATGATGTTCGGTGTCCCTTGTGCAGATGTGGAAGAGTGCCTTGGAGGGCTTTCTTGAGTGGAGGCGCCGTGTGGGTCTACTGGACGATAAACACGAGGACGTGTGGAGTTGACTTGGAATGTCCAGAAGTCTGACAGTTGTGGCAGAACGGCGGCACGAAGGTGAGTCCTCTGTTGTCGCGTTGATCTTGCTTGCCACGTCGATTGTAGTTGTTGTCGTTCCTTCATTGAGTGTAGAAAACTAACTGCTGCTGCTTCCTTGGTTGTCGTTCTTCGAACAGGTCCATCTCCTGTTGTTCAGCGTGAAGCTCGGCGTAGAGGTGCATCTCCGAGATTCTTCCGTGGGCGCGAAGAAGCGAGCGTGTGGTTCTCCATTCTGGTCCGAGCCCGGCGAGGACAAGCGTCACAAAGCTTTCCTCAGTGATTGTTCCTCCGCACTGAAGCAGGCGGTCGCGGAGGGTCTGGCAGCGACTCATATACTACATCGCCTTTTCCCCTGTCTTCATCTGTATTGTTGTCAGTTGTTGCATGAGTCTGCTTTGTGTCACGCTGTCGTTTGCTTGATAGAGACACTTGAGATGATGCCATGCGAGTTCCGCGGAGTTTCCATAGCTCCGATATGTTCTGATGCTCTGCTGTTCTTGTGGTGACAGGTTCCGCAGGAGAACTGTGTACGCCAGCAGCGACTGATAAGTGAAGATTTCCTGTTCCTTAGCAGTGCCGTTGCTTGGGAATGGCAGGGACCCATTGAAGTATCCCAGGAGATGCGCAGCCTCCATCAGCAGCTCGAACTCAAAACTCCAGGTAAAGAAATCGTGTCCGTTGAATGGTGATGATGTCTGCAGTTTAATCACGTGTGAAAACTGCGCCTGGAGACTTAAAATCTCGTTTGGTGTTTGTTGTGATGCAGCTGCCGTTGGTTGGGCACGGGGCGGCATGAACTCGAACGTCCCCGGTGAAGAGTGATAAGGCGCAAAGGTAGGCGCTTGATTGTGTCGCCCGAACGATGAATTGTTGAGGCTCATCGGCGCTAATCCCATGTTTCCTCCGTTGCTCTGTGTTGAATGCGCAGGTGTCCTTGTCTGCTGCTACTGGTCGAAGTGCGACATGAAGCTGAAGAACCTTTCCATAAGGTTCGGATCCACGCTTGAAGAGGGTGATGGGGTCACCATTTCCGGTGCTCTTCCTGTTGTTTCTTGAGCAGCGCCGGTCTCGGTTTGCAGCCCTGAAGTATGCAATCCAGAGTTGCCGGGTTGAATGTCTTGGGTGCTGGGTGAGCCCGTAGAGGTCTTCTTGCCCTTGCTGTCCATGGTTTGTAATTAATGAAGTCGTTGAATTGCAGATTGTAGATAGAGTGTCGTTGCTGGGAGTTTGGTCTCTGACCAGCTCTCATACCATGTTGGGCTGAGAAAAGCCCTTAGGATCTTTCCAGAGACTGAGTCCCAGTTGTAAAATGAGACTGTAGTGCAGCGGAAGTTGAGTAGTTGAACCCTTGTACTAGTATATGAGAACAAGTGATTGATTAAAGAAACAAGCATACAGCAATATATAGAAAATAGGAAAGTAAAGCAGTTGTAGAATACAGTTGCAGGAGCGGTTATCGAGTCGCACAGCGACTTGGTTGTCGCTTCGGTTACCATCCGCGCTGTTGTAACGGTCAGTCGCAACTTCCAGTTGCGACCCTTCGAGTCCCTTCGCGTTCTTTGTCCGCCCCCTCGTAACCTCCGTTGACTCGCGTACCCGTTGTGATCTTCCTCGAGTGCAGTGTTACACTTCAGAAACGCTCAAGTCCTTTGAGATATTTCCAACATCTGGAAATTCAGGTTTGGCAAAAAAACAGGTATGAGATTTCAGACTAATCAGAGTAAATAGTCTGATAAAATCAGCCCTGATGGAAAGGAAGGCGGTTCAGTGCTGATTATTGTGAAGTTGGGTTATTGCTGTACTTTCACCCAAATCGTGCTATCATCGAGGGTACAAGCTGTTTGTAGCGCGTATATCCGTGTCCTCCTCGCTTCTCGCAGCTTCTTACGCTTTCCATCCACCTCACACCATCCCATCCCACTTCTCTCCGCATCCACCGGCGAGGGGGCACCTTACCCCCCCGTCTCTCTGCCGTACCGCTCCGTCCTCACGCGCTCTTCTCCCCACGCTCCCTTGACCCCCGATTTTATCCGATCCGCCGTATCCGAACCAGCTTTGCCCATTCACCATGAGGCGCTGCATTGTGCGGCTCGAGCCGCATCTCCGCCGTCAGATCGGCCAGCCGGTCTTCACGACGCCATCTCCGCGGCTCGTCAGCAGCCCTGCCAATCCTTTCGCTCTTCCTCTTTCCCTCACCCACCGCTCCGTTTCCGAACCGCCCTCCGCAGCTTTTACCAGCGCCGCCTTACCCCCCAGTGGCGCCGCGGGTAGCGGTGGCGGAAATGGCGGCGGCAGCGACGGCGACGGTGGCTTGGGTGGGGGTGCCGCCGGGCGCGGCTTCCCAGGTCGCGGGAGAGGCGGAGGAGAGGCGGGGGGCATGTGGGGGAGGGGGAGAGGCAGCGCGGGAAGGGGAGTTGGCGGAGCCCCTTCTGCCCCCGGCTACGCGCGGTCGTGGGGGGCACCAGGCGCGCCCGGGATCCCCGGCCCGGGTCGGTTTCCCCCGGGCGCGCCGATCAGTCGGCCCTCCGCGGCTTTCCCCGCCCATTCTCCCCCGCAGCAGCAACTCGAGGCGCAGGACGCAGTTGGCGCTCCCCCTCCTACCCCTCCCCCTCCCTCGCCTCCCCCCGCTCCCCCCGCGGGCGGCACCCCCATAGGCCTGTCCCCCGCCGCGCTATCCCGCATGCTCGTCGCGTACGAGCGCGCAGGGAGGGATGCTGACGTGGCACGCGTCCTCGCCGACTCGCGAGCTGGCGGCGTCCCATTGGACAGCGCCGCGCGCGAGGCGGCGATTCGGAGCGTCGCGCGCAGGCGGGACTTGGATGAGGTGGATCGGATGGTGGGCGAGGCGCGGGCGGCGGGGTTTTTCTTATCTGCGCCGACGTGGAACGGGCTGGTTGAGATGTATGCTGAGGTGGGCGATATCGAGAGGATGGAAGATGCGGCGAACCACGCCTCTAGGGCCGCTGCTGCTGCTGGCGCTGCTGCTGACGCCACTATAGCTCCTCCCCCCCCCGCCGCTGCTCCCCCAGCGCCTCTCCCGCCCCCTGCTGTTGTTGCAACCGCTGGCGGCACGGGCGGTGACAGCGGTGCAGGTGGCATGGGTGGCAGCATGGGTGGCGGCAGCAGCAGTGAGCAGCTGAGTGCGAGGGAGAGAGAGGAGATGCGCGTGAGGATGAAGCTCCGACGAAAGGCTGCTGGCGCCGACTCTGACTCTGAAGCTGCCCTTGCTGCGTCGCAGCCAGCGTCTGCGTCAGAGACAGCTTCTCCCACTGCTGCGCCCATTGATGCTGCCGCCCCTCCTGCTGCTGCTGCTGATGCTGCTGATGCTCCACTCCCCCCACCCCCTGCTGCTGCTGCGGCTACCTCATCTCCCCCACCTCCGCCCTTTACTCCCCCGCCCCCACCTTACACTCCCCCAACCGCGGCATTCACACCCCCCCACACCCCCGACCGCCCCCCTTCCCCTCGCCTCCACACGCGCCCTCCTCCCTTCACCCAGCAGCCTCCCCTGCCAGTGCCATCCCGCCCCGCACCTCGCTCGCAGCCTCGGGCATCCACCGAATCTGCCAGCTCGGTAGCTCCCGCTGCAGCTGACGTGGCAGCTGCTGACGTGGGGGTCTCTCTTGACGATGCTGCGAAGTCGGAGGCGCGGGAGCAGGTGCCCTTCAAACGGTCCCTCCAGGAGAGCCGCTTCCACCGCTTCTTCCGGGCCCTTCCCGACCAGCAGCAGCAGCAGCAGCAGCAGCAGCAGCAGCAAGAGAGGGGGGCCGAAGGGATTGCAGTAGATGCATCTGGTGCTGGCGGTAGTGGCGCGGGCGCTGCTGCTGCTCCGGCGTCAGGCTTGGGCCGAGGCAGTCTGATGCAGGGAGGGCGCGGGGCAGGTATGGTAAGGCCGGGCCTGGGAGGTCCGGCAGCAGGTGCGGGTAGAGGAGGGGGCAGGATGGATAGGCGTGTGGAGGAGTGGAGGGGCGGCGAGAGGGAGAGGGAGAGGGAGATGGAAAGGGGAAGGGGTGAAGGGGGGAGAGACGAGAGGAAGGAAGGACAGGCGGCAGTGGGAGGGGAGGAGGCAGGTAAGGGCGCGGCTGAATTCGCCCCAGAGACCCCCCCTCCCCCGGCCTTATCCCGAGAGGAGGCCACTGAGCGTGCGCTGGGCATTCTCTCCGCGTCTATGGCTAAGGCTCGGGAGCACACCCGAGCCTCGTCCCGCCGCGACGCCGTCAGCCAGTTCGCCACCGAGGCTCTCGGCTCGGTCATGTCCCGCCGCAGGCTCGGCGCAGGTCCGGGAGGGGCAGGCCCGGGAGGCGCAGGTCCGGGAGGCTCCGAAGGTAGGAGAGGCGGAGAGGAGGGGAGGAGAGGAGGGCAGCGGAGGGGCCCGAGGGAGGGAGAGCAGAGGAGGGGAGGGAGGGAGGGAGCGCAGAGGGGAGGGGGGATGGGGCTTGGCCTTGTGATGGACCGAGGGGCGGACGGGCAGCAGGCGGTGCAGCGGGCGCGGGGCGGTGGGGGAGGGGGGAGGAGAGACACGCGGGGCGGCAAGGGCGTTACTAGGGAGGGCGTGGTGCAGCGGTTCATAGAGGATGCGGTGCTGAGCGGTGAGGAGGAGCGCCAGGTGGGCGAGTTCCTTGACTTCCTGGAAGCAGCTGAGGTGGCCAACTCCGCTCTGCACCAGCGGTTCATGGTGGGTGCAGGGGGGGTTGTGAGCTCATGGGTTTCATGGGTTGCTGGGTACCAAGGCTTGGTGCATGGAGGAGGTGGTGCTCAGGGGTGCTCAGGGGTGCTCAGGGGTGCAACGGAGCACACCGCTCCTGGAGGCCACTGAGGCTGCCAACTCCGCTCTGCATCAGCGATTTATGGCGGGTTTATGGGCTGGTGGGTTGTTGGGTTGAAGGGTTTATGGGCTGTTGGGTTGAAGGGTTTTGGGTTTATGGGTGGGTCATCCATGCCGGTCGGCGTGGTTCGGTCCTCGTTGTGACTTTTGAGCCGCCTGCCGAACCACGAGTCACCACGGTTAAAAGTCACCTCGGTTCGGTCCTCGCCTCGCCTCCATCCCTTTAATCTTGTGATGGCCGCGCTGGAACGGCAGGCGACTGCTGTTGTGTACTGTGACAGCTTATCACACGCAGGCCAGCTCCCCTCTCTCTCCTCCACTCCCCCCCTTTCTCCCCGCAGGAGGGCTTTGAGCCTGAGTACCTGACTGGCGACCGCGCCTCCAACCCTGTCTTCGAACTAGAGGGGGGGGGCTGCAGTCTCGTGGTGAGACGTCTTGTAAAGAGGATTCCTGTCTCTCTTCTTCCTTCTTCCCCGCGTGGCAGGTGGACTTTGAGCCCGAGTACCTGACTGACGACTTCGCCTCCAACCCCGTGCTCGAGCTAGAGGGGCAGGAGGCCCCCGCGGTGCCGTCACTAGAGGAGATGATGGTGGAGGCGAAGAGGGAGCTCATGGCGCTCACTGGCATGCAGACGGAGGAGGAGTTCCAGGTGGGTGCTTCTTTGCTTGTTAGTGATACTGAATGTGAGAGTGAGAGTGGCAGAGTGAGGATGGAGGGGCAGGAGGCCCCTGAGGTGCCGTCGCTGCAGGAGGTGATGGTGGAGGCGAAGCGGGAGCTGATGGCGCTGGCGGGCATGCTGAGCGAGGAGGAGTTTCAGGGGGGTGAGAGGGCGATGGGGGTCATAGCATGGCTGGAGGGGCACCAGTGGTGCGGTGGCTCATGGCGCTGGCGGGCATGCAGACAGAGGAGGAGTTTCAGGTGCGTGCAAAGAGAGATGGGGTGTGCCGGGAGGGTGATTGTGTGCCGGGAGGGTGATTGTGTGCCGGGAGGGGCACGAGGCCCCACCCTGGCAGTGCCATCCTTGGCTGCACGAGGTGATGGTGGCACCCAGGTGGGAGCTCATGGTGCTGACGGGCATGCAGAGTCAAGAGGAGTCCCACCCAGGTGAGTGCTTGTTTTGCCTGTGTGGATGGGGGGGGGAGAGACAGGCAGGGGGCGTGTGTGCCTGTCAGCAGTCATTCTTGATTCAGTCTGTCTCTCCCTCCCCCTCCCCTGACTCCCCCTCTCCCAGGCCACTTTACAGGACTGCCTGTCCTGGGCCGACCAGCTGGAGTCTCTGGCGGCGGCGCTCTACGCGGGCCCGCAGCAGATGACAGGACTCTCTGCTCCGTCTCTCCCTCCCTCTCCCCTCCCTCACCCCTCCCTCTCGCTGGCCGCTTTACAGGACTGCCTGTCCCGTGCGGATCAGCTCGAGTCCCTCGTGGCGCTCTCGGGCCCGCAGCAGATGACGTTGCTCTCTGCTTCTTCCCTCTTCCCCCCCTCAGGCCGCCCTGCAGGACTGCCTGTCTCGAGCCGATCAACTCGAGTCCCTTGTCGCGCTCTACGCGGGCCCGCAGCAGATGACAGCGCTGCAGGAGAACAAAGTGCTGCAGGAAGCTGCTGAGAAGCTGCCGACTGGCGTGTCACCCCAGGCTGTGGCGTTCACCAAACGCGCACTGCTCACCCTGCAGGTGGGTGTGACTGTATGTGGGGGTGGAGTGTAAAAGGTGTGACTGTTAGTGGTATGGTTGTAGCATTATGTTTCCTAAAGGCGGCTTTAGGGTGCATGAGCAGCAGAGCCGTACAGTGCATGTGTGTTGCATTGCATTTGGATGTCCGTACATCCATCTTTGCTCGTTCGTTTCTGCCCACGATCACTGATGCCCCACCCATGCTTGACCCCTCCATTGCAGAACAATCCATCGTGGACGTTTGGGCAGAAGCAGCAGATGATCAGCAGCATTGTGAGGGGGTTCTCAGCATTGCCTTGATGGGAGGTCGGCAGGATGAGGGGTTGGCAGGATGGGAGGGTTGCTTTGAGGCTGCTGGTCAGAAGCAGCAGATGATCAGCAGCATTGTGAGGGGGTTCTCAGCATCGGCTTGATGGGACGGCGGCATGATGAGAGGGCTTCTGAGGGGCTACTTGGCGCGAGCAGCAGATGGTGAGCTGCATTGTGAGGGGGTTTCTTCATCAGTCTAGTGAGAAGCCGGCTGAATGCACTGGGTGGAGGAGGAGGGTCAGATGGAATCAGTGCAGTTTCCACCCGTGCAATTCATGCTCCGGAAGAGAGTTTCTGAGTACCAAGTTCCCACCTGAACCGGAAAAGTCGTGGGGTAGTGCTAGCGAGGAATGGTGGCTGAAGGATGCCTGTGACTTGTGATCATGTATGCATTTGTTCGCCGTATGCCGTTTTATGGAACGTGTGATGTGAAGTGGGGGCAAGAGGACACAGGTACCGGAGGCACGTGTATGAGGATGGCAGTCACTGCACTGCTCGTACAAAAAGTGGGAATGGGTGCTGAGGAGGACCTCACCTCAACCAAGAGCCCAGAATGGTGCATCAGGAGCAGCCTCGCTCAGCTTGGTACTAGGCAACGGCTCATTCGACCAGATCTGAACCAAGCCGTGTTAAAACCCCACGGCAAAATAGCAGAGGGGGGTCCCTCTTGATGGTTGAGTGCAGGGCTGTCGTTATCAGGGTATTTTACCCTGATTCCCTGATTTCACAGGGTATTTTTTTGGCCAACCCTTAATTTTCAGGGTTGGGTTTTTTTTTACCCTAACCTCTTCAGGGTTGTATGTTTGTGAACACTGAAAATTTCAGGGTTTGCGTTATCCCAACACTGAGTTTTCAGGGAGTAACGCGTACGAACCCTGAATGCGACATCCATGCGGACCCTGAGTTTCCTCGAAATGGCCCCCTTACGCGTGACGGGGCCCAGTCCATTGAACACGCCCAGCATGCGTCACGTGGGGAATCTGCACTCGGCAAGATTCCCGCCGTGAACACGCTGTATGTTGCCATTACAGCAACATTCGCAACCGTCAACTGGCATTCGTGACTCAGCACGCAGCAGACGAGGACAGAATATGATGAGCGCGGCAATGTCAGCCTCTGTATGACATCACCCCGCCAATCATCTCTGTGCAGACGATGCCAGCGCAGGTGCGTCTCGCCGTTGACGTTATTGCCATGGCGATACGGGAACCTGGATGGGTTATGCACCATCCATGAAAATCGAAAGATGGTGCTTCTTGGTCCTCTTCCCGTCTTCTTCACCAGCTCCTCCTCCAACCCAGTTTTTTTCTGTTCTTCACGTCACAGCTATGAGATGCTCCAGTCTTCTGTCTCCTCTAGTTTCGTCGCTCCGATTTCTCATTTCCATCATATCCGCCGCTTCTAGCCATGGCGGATGTAGGAGACTCTGGTGAGTCTCCCACTGCCGATGATGGTTCTGGACTAGGTAGGGACCCCCCCGTGGAGGTCCGTAGATCCGCTCTAGACATCTTGCGGTCTCCCACCGCAGTCGTTACACCATCACAACCCGTATCTACTCCCGCCGCTCCCTATGTACCTCCGCCCGCTGTCGCCTCATCTAGCCGGGGCCCTTTGGTTCCAGACTGCGAGACAGCCACGACCGTGCGTTACACGGTCGAGTGTGCGTCGACGATTTCATCTGGGAAGAAAGCACGCGTCGGGAAGTACACCCAGAGCACGATAGTCCTCGGCGGGAAGCTACATCGACGGTCGCCGCCTCGCATGTCGCCTGAACCTCAGGCCCCTGGTATTCCAGAACCCGAGCCGCCGAATCTCTCAAAGAAGGAACTCATCGAAAAAGAAGTATCTCATGGCTGAGCACAAGTATAAGACCAGCTGGCTTCCATTTTTCCCTTGGCTTCTGCTAACGAAAACGAAAGACGGTTACCTTGCTTTGAAGTGCAGTGTGTGCAAGGCTTTCGGCAAAGAGACAACACCGTACTCCAACAGCCGCGACGGGGCACGTGACCTGCAGACGCAAGCGATGCGGTTCCACGAACACACGACAGCCCACGAAGTAGCAGTCAAGCGTCAGATGGAGATCACCGAAGACATCGCCAGCACCCAGAGACGCATGGAGAATTACGCGCCGACTGACATCGAGGGGAAGCGTGTCATGAGGCTCCTACGCTGCGTCGACTTCCTGTGCAAGTGTGATGCACCCATCAGCATGTACCCGAGGCTACTCCGCTTCATGGCCGAGCAGGAGACAACGGACATTCCGCTACAGTCTTACGGAGTCTACCTGACACGGTAATGCACTTACTCGAAGTACACCATGTTCTTCATTTTTCATAAAGGTCTAACCAACACCCTGCTGTCACTTCTGCTTCTACAGGTATGGCTTCTGTCAGCTCGTCAGCATCCTCGCAACCTACGTGCAGCGCCGACAAATGCAATACATTCTCGCCTCACCCTACCTCGGCATCAGCTGCGACGAGAGCACTGACCGTACTCGCGGTAAACATCTTATTGTTTATCTGACCTTCTTGCGTGCGCATCGTGTTGTCACAGAGCTTTTTGCTCTCCTGACCGTCGAAAAGTGCGATGCCGCGTCTCTCCTCGCCGTTCTTCTGGCTCACTTGCGAGCAACTGGCATCGACCTCTCTCGAATCACCGGCATGAGCACCGACGGCGCCTCTGTCATGGTCGGCCGAGACAATGGTCTCGTCGCCCGACTTCGCGAGCACATCCCCCACCTCGTCTCGTCGCACTGCATCGCCCACAGGATTAACCGCTTGTCATTTCAGTCGCTTAGAGTTCCTACAACTGCTTGTCTAAAATTCCTTCGTGTGCACCACGCAGGGAAGCCTTGGCGGTGAAGGACGCGGCCACTGCTTCTCCAGACTTCGACATGGTCGACCTTGTGATTCGGACTCTGGCCGATCTTCTGGGACGTTCCTGTGTCTGGAGTCAACGCTTCAAGTACCTGCAGCGGGCAATACACAACACCAACCTTGAAGTGCAAGGAATTCACACCGTGCGCTGGCTTTCAAGGGGTGAGGCTGTGAGGCGCCTCTGTAAGGTCCTTGGCGCCGCTATCATTCTCTTTTATGAGTACGGGCATGAGCTGTATGAGGTCGTCATCTGTTACAAGTTCCAGTTCTGTCTTTTTTTCCTGGCGGACGTGCTCGGAGTGATGAATGAGCTCAACCTCAAATTCCAGAAGAGGGAGGTGAGCTTCTACCACTGTGGCTGTTGTAGTTTTTGTCCCATGCATCCACGTTTGGAATCACCCTCTGACTCCACTCCCTTGTCTGACACTTCCATCAGGTCGATGTCACCGAAGTGACAAAGGACATCGACGAGGCGACAGGGGACCTCCGCCACCGTTACTTGGAGTGCGGAGAGGTGTTCGGTGGGGGTATTGAAGGCACGTGGCTTTCGGCTTTCTTGGCGGTCTACGGGCGCGGAGGGGGCAAACGCGTAAAGGTGCGGGGCATCGAGAAGGACGGCAACCCAGTCACGCACACCTACACCATGCACGAGAAGCAGATCGACGGGCATGCCTTCCACAGCAAGTACACCGATTGCGAGCGGCTCTGCGCGCAGTTCGCGAAGGACACGATAAGCTTCCTGAAGACGAGGATGCTGGACCTGAACAATCTCGGCCCGACGAAGCTCTTCCGCATGTCGAAGTGGCCCCGGATGAAGCAGCAGAGAGAGAAGAAGCTGAAGGAGTACCTACATGGCTGCAGTGCCTTGTTCGACAACAGGCTGACAGGCTTTTCCTTGCAAGCTGCGCAGAAGGAGCTGGTCACGTGGGCGCCACTGATGCTGAGCCACCATGCCGACGAGGGATTCCATCAAGGCCTGACGAACTACCTCGGCTCGACGGAGTCGACCTTGTGAGAGAGTGCTGCTCGAAGGACGATTGTTGCTCTTTTTTTTTGCGCTTTTATTCTTCCCTTTGGATGTTGTTTATCGATTGTTGACTAGCATCGCTAATGCACTGGTCTTGTTCCGTGTACTCTATTCCCCCAACCCTTTTGGCAGTCGCTGGCCCAACCTCATGTTAGGATTAAGGACAGAGTCTAGGTGAACTTAGGAGCTAGAATTACTCAAAATATAAATCCGAAATTCTGGACAGAAAAGTCGTCTTCACAAGAAACGACGTCGACAAAACACTAGCCGTTGGAATGTCGCGAAACTTGGATATGTTGTAGCTCTTGATCTCAGCTACCGTTCCCAATTTGAATCACGTTGATTGATGAAGTATTCGCGACGCTATGGCTTTCGACGCACTAGGGGGTAAGCTGTAGGAGGAGAACTTAACTCAATCTCAAGAGTTCAATCAAAGTTCAAGAATCTCACAAGGAATTAGAAGGAGCAAGAGAAAGGTTGGGATAGGAAGAGAGGGATGAGAGGGAAGGTCCCAAGAGAGTCCCCAACCAAGGAAAACCCCATAAGCACAAAGATTCCCTCCCTATAGGAACCCCAACTTTGACATTTGTCCCTTCCCAACCAATCCATCCAAGTTGGCCACCCTTGCCAACCTAGCTTGGTTGTTCCCAACCAATTTGCAGCTGTTACAGTAGAGTGACAAGTTTCCCCAACCCCAAAGGTCCCAACTCCATATAAAGTCACCCCACAACTTCACTTAGTAACCGCCGCAATTGTAACGCAAGCTCATGAACTTTGAATCTTCATAGCTTTCGCGTTCTTGCTCCGATTGAAGCGATTCTTGTTGCGTCGGAAAGATCTTCTCAAGATCTATTATCACAAATACCTGCTCAGACAGAATAACACAAAACACATTCCCAAACTCCAGAACACACCACACACAAATGCTTGCACATTCAAACCACACATGCAAGTTGAAAAAACATGGGATGGGAGGCAGACAGAATGTGATAGCATATGATGACATCACACAACAATCTCCCCCTCTGGCTGCCAACCATCATCGACCATACCACATCTCAAGCATGCATACTCAATGCACACTCATCCCAGCAAGCTTCATGCCCTTCCAATGATCCGCCTCCGCCAGACGCTTAGTGAAAATATCTGCTGCCTGCTGATGGGTCTTCACTATCTCCAGCCGCACCTCCTTATCAAGGAGTCTCCTCACCCAATGCCACTTAGGCCTTATGTGTTTTGTCAGCCCATGCAGACAAGCATTCTTGGCGAGCTTCACAGCGGACTCATTGTCACAAAACACAACTGTCGGCTTCTCCTGACCAACTCCCAACTCCTCCAACAAACGCCTCAGCCATACCACTTCCTTGGCCCCATGGTGTAAGGCCATGTACTCAGTCTCACATGAAGACAATCCCACCTCATTTTGCTTCTTGCTGCGCCAGCTCACAGCACCACCTCCTAGCAAGCACACATAACCCCCAATGCTGGTGCCATCCGCTTTCACTGAGTTGAAGCTAGCGTCAGTATAGCAACTCAAGAGCATCTCTCCACTCTTCACATCTGCAGCACCTCTCTGCAACCGCTGCCTCACTCCACTGTACTCCAATCCCACTGATGCCGTAGCACTCACATAGCGGACCAACCTCTTGGCCGCTTCCAGCTGCTCATGACTAGGGCGTGAGACCACACTAGCCAACCGTGATGTAGCAAATGCAATGTCAGGCCGTGTATGATTTGCAGCATAATTCAGCGACCCAACCATCGAATGAAACAGCTTCCTGTCACTATCACCCACTACCTCCTCATCAGCACATGGCTCCACAGTGAACCCCGAAGGTAGTGGTGTTGCTGGCTTTCCCCCATCTTGCAGCCCATACTTCTCAGCCAGCCCCTCACAGTACTTCCTCTGGTGCAACCTCAGCACACCCTTTTCCACATCTCTCTCCACGTGCATCCCCAAGTAGTACTTCACCTCACCCATCTTGGAGCACTTGAACTGCATCTCCAGCATCTGCTCTGCGCTGTCCAGCAAAGCAGTGGATGCAGAAAAGAGAAGGATATCATCCACATACACCAAGAGCATGAGGATTTCATCCTTCTCCTGCAGCAGGAACAGGCTGGGGTCACACTCACTCTTCTTGAAACCCCCAGCCAACAGCGCCTCCTCCAACTTGTGATACCATGCACGAGGCGCCTGCTTAAGGCCATAGATGGCCTTCTTCAGCCTGCAGACCCTGCCGCTCCCGTCATCCAGCCCCTCTGGCTGCTTCATGTACACCTCCTCCATAATGATCCCATTCAGAAAGGCAGTCACAATATCCATCTGCCGAATCTTCCATCCCAGGAGTGCAGCTATCGCCAACAGCACCCTCAGTGTTGTTCCTTTCCCCACAGGAGCAAACACCTCATCATAGTCCTTCCCCTTTGTCTGCTGAAACCCCCGTGCCACAAGCCTAGACTTGTAGCGGGTCAGCTCCCCTTCAGGTCCATACTTGTGCCTGTAGATCATCTTGGAAGTGATTGCCTTCTTTCCAGGAGGCAAGTCACACAGGTCCCATGTCTCGTTCTCAATTAGGGACCCGAACTCCTCATCCTCACTCGCCTTCCACTTCTCCCCATTTGGTCCATTCAAGGCCTCTTCTCGAGTCTTGGGCTCAGGGATTGGTGCCCAGTAGCAGTGAGCGATCTCATCTTCCTCAATCTGCTCAACCACACTCCCAGCCTGCACCACATTCGGCTTGCCTCTTCCCCCATAGGTCAGCCTCACTGGAGGGCGCACATCCCTCCTAGGACGCTCAGGCGGGTGTGGAACTCGAGGTGGAGACTCATGCTGCTGCTGCTGCTGCTGCTCTACTTCAGCTGCTCCCCCTTCCTCAGTCACCCCAGACATCTCCTCCTCTGACACTGCAACCTCCACCTGTCTTGAAGGCTGCTGCACCTCATCTGCCTCCACAATGAGCGGTGTAGATGGAAGCTTCTGTTGCTGCTGCTTCCATTCCTTGTAGTACAGGGACTCAAGAAACTTCACATCCCTTGACACTGTCAACTTCTGGGTGGTCAAGTCCCATAGCAGCCACCCCTTGTGATCCTTTGCAATCCCCAAGTGCACACCCCATCTTCCAGAAGCCTCCAACTTCCCCCTTTTCTCCTTAGGCACATGAAACACCACCATGCACCCAAATGCCCTCAGCATGTTCACAGCTGGAGCACTCCCATACCACTTGACGTATGGGATCCACTCCTTATCTCCAACTGTAGCCAGCACCCTGTTCTTCACAAGGGCGACCTGCCTCAGTGCAGACACCCAAAACGGATCAGGCAGCCCTGCACGCCCAAGGAGAGTGCGTGCCCCCTCCTGCAGGGTCCTGTTGAACCTCTCAGCCACGCCATTCTGCTGTGGGTTGTAGGGCACTGTCAGTTGATGCTGGATCCCCTTCCTCTTCAACTCCCCCTCAAAATCAGCTCCAATGAACTCCCCACCATTGTCACTACGGATCACCTTCACCTTGTGTCCGCATTCCCTCTGAGCTCTCGGCATCCACTCCTTAAGGACAGCCGCTGCCACCTCCCCCTTGCTCTTCAAAGGGTAAACCCACACTGCCCAAGTGTGGTCATCCACAATTGTCAAGAAATAGCGGCTGCCTGAGAGGGAAGGGGCTCTTGTGGGCCCCACCACATCCATGTGCACAAGTGCAAGTGGGGTCTTGGATGGTCCAGTTGCACTGTTGAAGGGGAACTTGGAGAACTTGGTCTCCAAGCATGTAGGGCAGCTCCCAATCTCCTTCACTTCCCCTTTCACCTCCAAGCCCTTCAGGCTCCCATTCTTCACCAACTTCTGCAGCATAGGGAAGTTCACATGACACAACCTCTCATGCCATGTCTCCCAATCGGCCTCTCCACTCCTTGATGAAGCCTTAGCCCATGCCGCACTCGCATCCACACCAGCAAGCACCTCACCATGTGTCTGCTGCTTCTGCACTTTCTTGACTGCTTCCAGCACCCCATCAGTTGGTGCAGTTGCATCTCCTCCTGCTGTTGCCTTTGCCACTGCTGCCGTTGCTGCTGTTGGAGTCTTCCCATTCCAAGGGATGATGGGCAGCTGCCACAGGTCCTTGATGCAGCTGGTCTCCTCTTCCAGACTCCACAGCACCTTCTTCCCAAGCTTAGCACGGCAGCTGGTTGGTCCAAAGGTCACTTCGGCCTTACTCTTCTGCAGCCGCCGCACAGAGAGAAGGTTAGCAGACAAGCCTTTAACCAGCAGAACATTCCCAAGCCCCACAAGCTCCCCATTAGCTCCCTTAACCTTGGCATTCCCAACACCAATCACGGGGAGCAAAGCACCTGACGCTGCTGCCACATACTTAATCTTCCCAGGGGGTTTTACCTCATCAAGCAAATCTGCCCGTGGGGTCATGTGACTGGTGCAACCCGAATCAATCACCCAGTGCGTGAGAGGGTGCATCACAACCTTTCCCACAAATCCCACATCACCCTCATGCCCATGCACATCCTCAACCATAAGAAACAAACCAGGATAGGCATTACCTTGTGCACCTTCACCTTGTGCACCTGAGCCTTGCACAGCGCCACCTTGTGCGCGTTCACCACTGGGTGGCTTCATGCCTGGAGGTGCCCATCCCTCCGGCCTGCTGAAGCACTTGAACCAAGGATGCCCTATCTTCTTGCAGTACCAGCAGGTGCCCTCCATTCTGGTACTCCCCCTGCCACTAGAGCTCCCATGCCCCTCATTATAGTCACCTCGGCCTCTACCTCTGCCAAAGCTCCTCCCACGGCCTCGGCCTCTCCAACCCCCTCTTCCTCTGCCGCGCCCTGCAGCTCCATACCCCTCAGCAGTCTTAGTGGCAGCACCGCCTCCCACATGGCGTCTGCGGAAGTCCTCCTGCAGAATCTGCTGCCTTAGCCACTCAGGTGTCCATTGATCTTGTTGAGAGTTGAGGGTGGGGATGAGGTTGTCCCAAGAGTTGTCCAACACCGAGATGATCTTGGTGCACTGCTGCAGCTGAGATACACTGCTGCCCGCTGCTGCCATCCTTGCATAGGTGTCCTTGATCTTGTCAAGGACCGGCTTCACATCGTCCCCTGGTCGCATGGAGATGGCAGCAAGTTCCTTCTCGAGCACGATCACCATCGGGAGAGTGTTGGGCTGAATCACATCGCGTAGTAGTTTCCACGCCCTTGGACCCGAATCATCCGCTTCCACAAGATCCTTGATGTGCTCGAACATCTCCTTGTTGACCGATTGAAGGATGAGGTCGAAAAGCACCGCGCTTTTCTCAATCCACCGTTCGCGTGCTTCGCCTTCTTCCGGCATCTTCTCTTCCCCAACAGCAATCTTCAGTAGCTTGTAGCGTTTGAAGGCACTCCTCATCCGTCCGCTCCATTCCTCATAGTTGGAGCCATCCAAAGCTTCAACTTTTGATGGCGGCGGCTCACTTGTCTTCTCAGCTACAGCTCCTCTTCCATTAGCATCTCCTCCTCTCTCATTCATCTTCTCCTTGAGAAATGACGAATTTCAGCCCCCCTTTGCTGTCCACACTCAGCTCCCTCGATATTTTCACAAGTGTCGGCGTCCACGAAATTTCGGCAGAGTTTCCCTTAGCGGAAGACACATCCAACCTTTAGAACACCACTTAGGCACACCCACAGGCCATGGTGGGTCTAGAAGGGTCTTCACACTTCTGTAGACTCCTCTCAACGTCCTTAATACAGCTCTGATACCACTTGTTAGGATTAAGGACGGAGTCTAGGTGAACTTAGGAACTAGAATTACTCAAAATATAAATCCGAAATTCTGGACAGAAAAGTCGTCTTCACAAGAAACAACGTCGACGAAAAACTAGCCGTTGGAATGTCGCGAAACTTGGATATGTTGTAGCTCTTAATCTCAGCTACCGTTCCCAATTTGAATCACGTTGATTGATGAAGTATTCGCGACGCTATGGCTTTCGACGCATTAGGGGGTAAGCTGTAGGAGGAGAACTTAACTCAATCTCAAAAGGTTCAATCAAAGTTCAAGAATCTCACAAGGAATTAGAAGGAGCAAGAGAAAGGTTGGGATAGGAAGAGAGGGATGAGAGGGAAGGTCCCAAGAGAGTCCCCAACCAAGGAAACCCCATAAGCACAAAGATTCCCTCCCTATAGGAACCTCAACTTTGACCTTTGTCCCTTCCCAACCAATCCATCCAAGTTGGCCACCCTTGCCAACCTAGCTTGGTTGTTCCCAACCTATTTGCAGCTGTTACAGTAGAGTGACAAGTTTCCCCAACCCCAAAGGTCCCAACTCCATATAAAGTCACCCCACAACTTCACTTAGTAACCGCCGCAATTGTAACGCAAGCTCATGAACTTTGAATCTTCATAGCTTTCGCGTTCTTGCTCCGATTGAAGCGATTCTTGTTGCGTCGGAAAGATCTTCTCAAGATCTATTATCACAAATACCTGCTCAGACAGAATAACACAAAACACATTCCCAAACTCCAGAACACACCACACACAAATGCTTGCACATTCAAACCACACATGCAAGTTGAAAAAACATGGGATGGGAGGCAGACAGAATGTGATAGCATATGATGACATCACACAACACCTCATGCGCTTGTGGCAGGCGTGCGCTGTCCTGCCGCTGAGCACAGTGGAGTGTGAACGAGGCTTCTCGCGGCAGAACGTCGTCAAGTCATGGGTGCGGGGCGCGTTGTGCAATGCGCGCCTCAGCGAGCTGATGGTCATTTCCCTGCTGCAGTACGAGACTGACTGGGACGAGGCCCTTGAGTGTTGGCGCGAGAAGCTGAGGCGCCCTGCTAAGTCTGTTCTGTTTGCCGCAGCGGAGAGGAAGCGTAAGGCGAAGGCGATTGAGGGGGCAGAAGTGAGGGTGGAGGAGGAGGCAATCCCCGACTACATGGGGGATTGGGCAGAGGATGAGGGAGAGGGGGAGGGGGGAGTGGGGGGAGAGGCTTCTCCTGAAGTGGAAGACAACCCGTTTCTGTCCGATGACGAGGCAGAAGACGAAGTGAACATGGATGGCCCAGAATTTTAGTCAAGTGTAGGTAGTGGCGTGGAATCTTGTGAAGTCTAGACTAGATAGAGGACTTGTAAACTGGCGTGGCGTAGTGGTGCTTTTACTTCATTCCTAGTAACTGTACATTCCTAGTTGATTTTTTCCAAGTGCAATGCAACCCTGATTGTTGATAGCCAACCCTGGAGATTTCAGGGTTGTAGGTTCCAGAACACTGAGAAATCAGGGAAGTCAAAATTCCAACACTTGGCCCTCAGGGTAATTTTTTTTCTACATTCGACAGCTCAGGGTGCTATTTTTTGAAACGTCAGCCCTGGTTGAGTGGGTGCAAAAAAACTAAGTCCCGAGCTAGGGAGAAAACGAAATGTCACAGTGTCCGGAACTTTGTAACTCTCCGAAAACAAAACAAAACGGATTGCCGAAATGCTATTGGTTGCGTGAGAGTACCGTATTCCCCCGTATATAAGACCCGCCGAAATAGTCAACCCATGGGTGGCATATGCGGGGGATAGCTTATGATATGGTGCATTTTTTAGAGCACCCACTTTTTGAAGTACGAATTTTACATAACACCCTCCATCGGGGATTTGTGGATTTGCTTGGTCTAGCATCAAGGTTTTATCATTAGACAACAGTTTTAACACTAGTCTAAAGCTTATCCATTGTGCGAGGCATTTCTAGTGCATTTTTTATTACCTAAGCTAGCTACCACTACCATTCACTCAGCACACACTCATAATCCAACAGCTAGCTACATGTCATAGCAGGGTAAGTCAATAGTTAGTCTCTGTCTTCGTCCTCATCGTGCCAGTCCTCTCCTGCATGCCACACCTCGGCATCTTCATCGTCACTGGCGATATCATCCCAGTCAAAGTCATCAGTCCAGCGGGATGCAGACAAGCCCGCCAGAACCTCCGCTGCAGGCATCTCTAGACCTTCGTCGCCTTCGGCAGCTGATATCCCCGCCTCTGTCGCTGCTTCTGTAGAGGTTGTTGTTGCTGCTGCTGCTGTGCGGGCTCCTGGATTCCCAGACGCCTCTGATGCTGGCGCGGGTGTTGCAGCTCCAGATGCACCGGATGATGAGGCACTTGCTGCAGCTTCAATCTCCACCTCCATATCGGGATCGTCTTCCTCCGAGCTCGGCGTGGCGCTCGGCTCCACATATTCCGACTCGTAGTATGGGTTCAGCGCCCCACTCTCTTCCATTTCGGCATGGACATCTTCCATGACTTCGACCTCGGCGTCGTCCCGCATGTGGGCGAGGATCACCTCGTCCTCTGTGCCGTCGGTCGCGTTGGAAATGCCGCACGTCTTGAACGCGCGGCGGATGAGTTCAGCTGGCACCGCGGCCCAGGCATCGGCAA
Organism: Closterium sp. NIES-67; assembly: GCA_027943415.1. NCBI lineage: Eukaryota > Viridiplantae > Streptophyta > Zygnematophyceae > Desmidiales > Closteriaceae > Closterium > Closterium sp. NIES-67. Next base: position 30,507 of record BQMB01000803.1, read on the forward strand.
TCCACTACAGCACGAGCTCGGCTGGCGGTTTGCGAAGATTCCCTGCAGGGGAAAACAAAACGACGAGACAGTAGGCGGGGGCTTTAGGAGTAGTGGTGGAGAAATGCAAGGCATGGTTTAAAAAATCACGACGCGGGTAGAGGTTTTAAAGACAAAGAATAAAGACGGTTACTCACCTGCAGGGGTTGTGGACTCGCAGCCGAATTCTTCGAACCACTCACTGTAGGACCTCCGGACATGCGCCTTGACGCACCGGTTTACCGCCACGTCTAGAGGCTGCACGATAGGCGTACAACCGCCGGGGATGACAGCCCTCGACAGCTTGAAGAGTCGCATCAACTGGGACACTCCCTCCGTCAGGTGTCCCTTGTACGAATCGAGGACCACCAGAGCCTTCTGACGGCCACGGCGCCGCGAGGGTATCGAGCGGAGAAATGGCACCAGGACGGTGGTGACCCAGTCCTTGACATGGGTCTCGTCCATCCACCCTTTCTCCTGGGCCTTGATCACAATCCCTGCACAAGCGCAAGGTACGAGACATATGAGTTTGCCTTGGAAAGACAGCTACGAAAAACATCAGCGATGGCGGCACAAAAAAAGGCACGAAATCCTTACCGGGCGGGACGCGGATCCGAGGTAGTGTCTTCCGCTTGAAGATGACGTACGGTTTCAATTTCTTGCCACTTGCTGTGACGGCCAGCATGACGGTCAGCCTCTCCTTCTCGTAGCCGGCCGTGCGCACATGGACAGTTCTCGAGCCCCGGACTTCGAGTGTGGTCTCCTGCGGCATCTCCAAGAATAGTGGCGTCTGATCCGCGTCGATGATCAGATCGTCGGGGTAGTCGTTGAGCGTGCGGAGCTGCCGAACAAACTCCCAGAACTTCTCGACTTTCGCGTCACAGTCTGCCAATGAAAATAATAAAAAACAAAAACAGAGAAAGCATAAGTGCGGTCACCAAACAAGGAAGCACGACAAGAGCTAGACGAGGGCAGGGAGTATTCGCGGCACGTCAAAGTACGTACCTGCAGTCATGCGCTGTCCCATCTTCGTCTTTACGCGCTTCGTCAGTCCCCAGCGCGCGCGGAACCGGAAGGTCCACCGTGACGAGGCGCGCCAGTCGATCCTGGGGTGGTGCTTACGCATGTACTTCCGACTCCATTTCTGCAGCGTGCCAATCGAGACCGCCAGCCCTCGCGCGCGCTGGCTCAAGAACTTCTTGTACAATTCGCGCTCCATGGTGGGGTACTTCGCCTTCCTACCGGAGCCGATGAGGCGACGCCTGCAGCCAGCCGAGGCAGTGAGTCGTGCCTTGTTCTTCCTCCAGTCGCGAATCTGGCACGGCTGCACTCCAGCCATCCGAGCAAGGGAGCGGTTCGACATCTCCAGCTCCGCCTCCAACTTCGCCAACCAGTACAGCTTCTCGGTTGCCGTCCGTGCGAGTCGCTTGCGATTCGTCCTGCGAGCCCTGGGGGAGGGAGGTGTAGCATCACGGTTACGAAGAGGCATATTACGACGGCGTTGCGCTTGCGGGAAACGAGGGACGATAACGCGAGGAAGTGGGCGAGGAGGTTCAGGCTCGCGGTTGTCAGCCTCATCCTCCTCCCAAAACAGGTCGTCGTCATCCAGCCAATCGTTATCCCACTCCGGAGGATGTGTGACCACCGGCGACGAGAGAGGTGGCGGAGCAGGGGGAGCCGGGGGCGCAGGAGGAGCAGGAGGTGCAGGGGGCGCTGGTGGCGCCGGAGGAGCGGAAGGAGCGGGAGATGCAGGCGGATGTCTAGGAGCCGAAGGATCTGGTGGGAAAGGATGGAGCAACGTCTGATTCCCAAAGGGTGGGCGATGAGCTCGCAAAAGTGACACACCATTAATTGCTCGAGCGGCCATGGGGGAAAATTTCGACGAGGGATAGCGAGCTAGGCGAGATTGGGCAATGCCCGAGAATCTGTTAGAGAGCTCGGGCATTGCGAAGAATTTGATTGAGGCTGAGAGGAGCGAGGAGCAAGAATGACAATGAGGCAAGAGAAGGTTGGAGAAGAACCGTGGCCGACGCCCCAAGCCGAAGCGCGCACAGCTCTGCAAGAAGCAATGGGACCATGCATGCTGGTCCCATCAAGAAGATTCCGTAAAGGAATCTGGTCGCGCACTTTCGTTACGTTGTAAAAACCCAGGATTTATAGCCGTCGATGAAATCTTGTCACTTGCAGGAGGCCGCTTTCCTCTTGTGCTGGCAGGACCGGTTTCCTCGGATTGGCTGCAAATGCAGCACGTCATGACGTTATCGCCAGGCTGGCCCGAGTGGAGGTTGGGAATCGTCATCCAAACCTCGCTTAAGGTGTCATCCTGTACTGTGCATGTATTTCTGCATGTTACGCCCCGAATTCATTTTGCATTATACATAAGGCATGGGCGCTATATTTTTCCAGCCTACTGTTAACACCCCTTCGTTTTTTTTAATGATTTTTTTACAATACCCTAGGGTGTTATATACGGGGGAATAAGGTACGAGCCAATGTGGGCTCGACGCGAAATATATTTGACAGCCTGGCGCTTCGTGCAGTCCCCCTGCAACATTTGTCGCACGCGACGTGGACCTCGCTGATTTCCGCAGGGGGAGTTCAAGAGGGACCCCCCTTTGCTATTCCTGTTTTTCGCGGGCTCGCTGGGCGAAAATCAAGGGGGGGCCCACTTGATGTCCAAGTGGGGCCCAATTCGACGCGGCAAAATCACATGCCACGTCGTGCAGCCCACAACGCGTTACGCTGTACGAAATTCGCAAGGCAGAAAGCTGCCAATTGGGCGTGTTCTGAGTATTGAATTGTGCGGGCTGCTGCCCAGCTCCGAATAAAAAAAAGGTCCTCGACACAGAAGGGGCCCTGATCAAGAGGGGTCCCAACTTGATAACCCCTCTGCTATTTTGCTGTGGGGTTTTAAAACCCGCGGCCCAAATTGCGAGGCGCGGTCTTCAAACGCACTGCGTTTGAAAGTCGCGTTTTCGTGGGTGTAGATGGGGGTAACGTGACTCGCGTTACTCGGGGGTGTTTTTCAAGTTCAGTGCAGAAGGCATTTTGGGACACCAATTGCCTCGCATTTTCTGGCCGTCCATCTTTTGTGGATTCCCATCCGACGGTGCGCAAGCAAAGTGCTTCCCCTAGTCAATCAAAATGTAATCTCAGCCGTCGCACTGCATATAAGAATATCTGACGGTCCACGACAAATTGCGAATTCGCGAGATGAAACACCCTCACGATTTTTCCACGTATTTCGTCCACGCCGAGGCTCAAAGTTCATACGCAGTGCGTATGAACAATTTGGGCCGCGGGTTTTGAAGTGTTCTAAGAGACTAATGTATCCTTAGAACCTCTTGTCAACTTATACATATACTGTATGTAGAAATTATAGGCTAGCCTAGGTGTGTGCTTCTAGTGAGTACAACCCAACAGGTACATGTTCTAGGTTTCTCACACTAGTCTATCATTCTCGCATTCTAACATGGTATCACGGGTAGGTTAGGTCCACCCATCCGCTTCCGCCCGCGCCCTAGCCCTTCCCCCCCCCTACCTAGCCCTTGCGCCCGCCCGGCCCGTAGCGCCCGCCCAGCCCTTAGTGCCCGCTCGGCCCGTAGCACCCGCCCGTCGCGCCTGCCCGGCCCGTCGCACCCTCCTGGCCCCGTCGCGCCCGCCTGGCCCCTTAGCGCCCACCGGCCCCTCCTCGCGCCCGTCCGGCCCCTCCTAGCGCCCGCCCGGCCCCTCCTAGCGCCCGCCTCCTAGCGCCCGCCCGACCCCTCCTAGCGCCTGCCCGACCCCTCCTAGCGCCCGCTCGGCCCTCCTAGCGCCAGCCCGGCCCCGATACGCCCGCCCGACTCCTGCGGCCCACAGCTCCCAGTGGCCGCCCGGCTCCTGCGGCCCCGTGTCTTTTGCTCGGCACGGTTCCTCGAGTCTCCGGCCAAGCTGGAGCGACCTGCAGACGTCCTCCTGGAGCTGTGCTGCTGTGTCCTGTGGAGCTGTGCCGCTGTGTCCCTGTGCTGCTGACCCTGCACGATGGCTGACTTCGTACTCCGCCTGGACGATGAGGGCCACGCGGTTGACTTCGCCGCCTGGCTGTCCGATCTCCGCCGTCAACTCACATGTCAGCGCCAGGATGGGCACTCCTTGGTTGTCCATGCTGATGGCTTGCTCCCCCGCCCCTCTGCGCCTGCTCCCCTCCCTGCTGACCCCACCTTTGTTGAGCGTGAGGCTTTCTCTGCTGCTGCACTTGCCTGTGCCATCTGGGACTCTCGCGATGTAGTTGCTCAGGTCGCTATCAGTCACGCCCTCCCTGTGTCTGAGCGTTCACGTTTCGCTACAGTTGATACAGCCAGGGCTTACTTAGATGATGTTGTTGCTCGCTATTCCACGCCTGCCTCCGCTACTGCAGGCTGCCTGCTCTTCCCTATGCTTTTCCCAGACCTTGCTTCCTTCCCTACTGTTGCTGACCTTGCCACTCATCTGCGAGCCCTAGAGTCTCGCTACCACACTGCTAGCACAGCTGCCCAGCTCACTGCGCTCCCTCCCCCCTTCTGCATGACCCTCTACTTTATCGCTATGCGCCTGCCTGACCGCCTTGCTAGTGCACGCGACCACATCCTTAGCCAGCACCCGGGTGATCTCACCCTGACAGCCTTTGTCACAACCCTGACTGAGATCGAGACTCGCCATCGCACTATCGCTCAGTCCAGCGGTGCGCCGGCAGTCTCTATCTTTCACGGCTGTGCCCCCTCCCAATGCACGTTTACTGACGTTTCAGCTGCGGTCGCTACTGCGACCCCTCTGACCGAGACTGCAGCTGCGGTCCACCCGCAGCAGCGCTCGCGCCGCGCCGGTCGTGGCCGCCAGGGAGGGCGTGGTGGTGGAGCTTGTGGTAGTGGTGGTGGTGCAGCGGACAATGGTTCTACTGAGGGGACTGCCGCAGCTAGTCAGGAGTAGCAGCCGTCGCCCCAGCAGCAGGAGCAGCCGCAGCAGCCGTCGCAGTCATCGCAGCAGCTGACCCAGCCCCAGCTGTGGGCTCGTCTCCCGCCGGGTTGGCCCGGCACCTCTGTAGGTGGTGGCCGTGGTGGCGGCCTGCGCAGCTTGGCGTCTACCGGCAGCTCCGTTGGTGTGACCTGCCAGTACCAGCTTCAGACCGGGCCTCTCCGCGGCACTCTGTGCCGCCGCCCGCACCCGACCGCCCGCTGTTTCCGCCGCCTCGACGATCTCTTTCGTCGTCGCTTTGGCCCGGCCCCGGACCTCCCCGATTGGCACAGCTTGCTTCGCCAGGGCGTGCCGATCTTTGGGTTAGATACGGATCAGATAGGTGTTGCTTTGCATGCAGTGTATGCTGACGCTTCTAGTGTTGCTAGATCTTATTACCCTGTGTACTCTAGTTTAGGCGTAGCACCCTTGTGAGCTTAGCCTCCCCTGCTGCGTCAGGCATAGGACTGCCTAGTTTGCCTAGCCTAGTTTCTGCACCGGCTCCGTTCCCGGCCTCCGCAACTGTTTCGCTGTCCTTCACTCTCGACTCCGGTGCTTCTGCCTATTTCTTCCGCGACCGCTCTACGCTCACGCCGCTTGCTGCGCCTGCTCTTGTCGCTCTCGCTGACCCCTCTGCGGGTCCTGTCGTCGCTCGCAGCTCCACTTCCCTTCCTTGTCCAGCCGTTCCCTCGGGCTCTCTTACAGGCCTCCACATTCCCTCGTTCTCCAGGAACCTGGTTGGTGTCGGCTGTCTTCAGGACCTCGGTGTCACCACTACGTTCCCTGGGCACAAGCGGTTCGCTGTCTGTACCGAGGCTGTCTCAGGTTCCCCCCTTGCGACGTTCCCCGAGACCTGGTGTCCGGTCTATTTACCCTAGACACCGCTTAGGTCACCCTGCTCTCCCACGTCTGCGTCACATGTCTCAGCACGATCTTGTCTTAGGCCTCCCCGAGTCGCTCCCCGCCCTTCCTCCCTCAACTGCGCCACCGTGGACGCCTTGCATCGAGGGCCAGCTCCGCCGTGCCCCTCACTCCTCCTCGTTTCGCCCTGCTACTGCTCCCCTTCAGACCCTGCACCTGGACGTTTGGGGCCCAGCCCCCGTCCCCGGACCGCGCGGTGAGCGCTACTTTCTTGTGCTCGTCGCAAACTACACGCGCTACACCACGGTGTTTCCCCTAGAGCGGAAGGCCGACGTACGCGACGTTCTTCTTCCGTGGGTTGTGGCTGTGCGTCTTCAACGCGGTCTCCCCGTGTTGTGTCTCCACTCTGACCGTGGCGGCGAGTTCGCCTCTGGTCGGCTTGGACAGTTCTGCCGTGCGGAGGGCATCACCCAGTCGTACACCTTACCGGACTCGCCACAGCAGAATGAGGTTGCTGAGCGCCGCATCGGCTTGGTCATGGAGGTTGCTCGTACCTCCATGATTCATGCCGATGCCCCCCATATTCTGTGGCCATTCGCTGTTCGCTACGCTGCTCACCAGCTTAACTTATGGCCACGCTCCCAGCGGCCACAGGTTTTGCCGACCCTCCTTTGGACCGGGTCCCCCGGTGATGCGTCTGCGTTCCACGTCTGGGGTTGCCTTGCTCACGTTCGTGCCTCTGGCACGGACAAGCTCACTGCCCGTACTGTCCCCTGTGTCTTCCTCGGTTTCCCCCTGGACTCGTCTGACAGGCTCTTCTACCATCCGCAGTCACACCGCTTCCTTCACTCTCGTGACGTCACCTTTGACGAGTCTGTCTCTTTCTACGGTCGCTTCCCTCACCAAGGTCTCCCAGATTCCCTCCCTCTGTTCCTTCCTCCCTCCCCCCCGGTAGCCCCTCCTCCGCTTCCGCCTCGTCCTGCCCCGTCTGGTGTCTCTCATGTCACTCCCCTCCCGTCTATTGTCCCTGTTGAGGAGTCTGCTGACTATGGTGGTAACCCCAGCCCGTCCTTGCCGTGTCCCCCTTCCCCGGTGTCTTCGCCTCCACTGTCGCAGTCGCCGCCGCCGCCGCCGCTGCAGCTCTTGGCCTCTGGGGGTGCTGGAGTTGAGGAGGGTGTTCGTCCTTCAACTCCTGGCATGGTCTGTCCTGGGGGGCCTGGGGGTGCCGCTGGTGCTGGAGGGGGTTCTTGCTCTAGGGGTGTTGGTTCTGGGGGTGCTGCTGTTGAGTGTTCTCTCGGCGGTCGTCCTGCCCCTGCAGGTCCGAGGGTCGAGCACCAGCCGCCGCAGCAGCCGCCGCAGCCGTCGCCGCCGGTCTCCACTCTTTGCCTGCTCGGCCTTCCCTCCTCGGACCGTTCGCCGGTGTCTCCCCCACCACCCTCTCCCCCTCCTTACTACGGCCCTGTGTTCCCGCAGCCGGACTCGTCTCTTGCCCGTCTTCCTCCTCGTTCCCCTTTTGTGTCCCCTCCGCTGTCTCCTGACCCTACACATCCGTCCCACGTTTGGTCTCGCTGTCCCTCACGTGCTCGTCCCGTCTCGCCTGTCCTTCGCTCCCACCCTATGTTGCTCCGTTCCCACTCGTCTCGTCCTCATGTCCTCCCGTCGCCTCCTCCCTCGTCGCTTGTTGTTGCACCTCCCCTGCTGTCTGACTACCTCCGTGCCGCTCGTCCCCTTGTCCCTCAGAATCTTGCCTCTCTTGTTACAGACCCGTCTGTTCCTGTCTCGCGCCTTGACGCGCTTGTCGCTGGTGTCGCTGACTTCGCCTCTACCCGCTGCCTTGACTAGGCTACAGCTCTGGTCTCTGACCCTGCCCGTCCTCCGTCCGTCAGGGGTGCACCTGCCCTTGGCAGTGACGTTCTAGAGGACAGGCAGTACGAGCTTGCTTTCCTTTCCGAGGCTGCTCCTCATCTCTGCTCCATGCTCCTAGTCCCAGAGGGTGACCCAGGCGCCTTTGACATTCTGACCCCTCGCACTTACGCTGAGGCTACCTCGGGACCCTGGGCCTCTCAGTGGATAGCTGCCATGGAGCAGGAGATGGCAACTTGGAGGTCCACTGGCAGTTTCGTCGACGCAGTTCCCCCTCCTGGGGTGAACGTAGTCGATGGTCGGTGGCTCTTCAAGGTGAAGCGCCCCCCTGGAGAGCCGCCTGTCTTCAAGGCGCGCTACGTGGCTAGAGGCTTCAGCCAGCGCGAGGGGGTTGACTTCTTCCAGACCTTCGCCCCGACCCCGAAGATGACTACTCTTCGGGCGCTGCTATACATAGCAGCACAGCGCGACTACGAGCTTCACTCCCTCGACTTCTCTACTGCCTTTCTTCAGGGCAGCCTACATGAGCAGGTCTACCCGCGCCGACCACAGGGCTTCACAGGTACCTTCCCCCCTGGGACCCAGTGGCTTCTCAGGTGCCCGGTCTACAGCCTACGCCAGGCTCCCCGCGAGTGGCACATAACGCTGCGTGCCACGCTACCAGACCTACAGTTCTTTCCATCCTCTGCTGACCCCTCGCTGTTTGTACGTTCCGGCCAGACTCCGTTCTACATCCTTGTCTACGTAGATGACCTGGTCTTCGCTACTGCTGACAGGGACGCACTGGCCTCCGTGAAGGCAGAGCTGCTGAAGAGACACACATGACAGAGACGCACCTGCTGAAGAGACAGAGACGCACTGACCTTGGAGAGCTATGTCGTTATCTTGGCCTGCAGATCTCTAGGGACAGAGCAGCACGCACCATCACTCAGACACAGTCACACTTGGTGCGTCAGGTCCTTCAAAGGTTCGGTCTTCAGTTCTCCTCCGCACAGCCCACACCTCTACATGTAGACCATGGGCTCTTCGCTCCCGTTCCTGAGGAGCCACTAGAGCCCAGCGGCCCCTACGCAGAGCTGGTGGGTTGCCTCATGTACCTGATGACTTGCACTCGCCCAGATCTCGCATACCCTCTCAGCATCCTGGCTCGCTTTGTGTCCACTGGCAGACACCGACCACAGCACTGGTCGGCCGCTAAGAGGGTTTTGCGATATCTAGCAAGTACATCGGGCATGGGGTTTGTGCTTGGAGGACGCAGGCCTGTGGTCCTCACTGGGCACACAGACGCTTCTTGGGCAGACGACTCTGAGACCCTCAGGTCGTCTCAGGGCTACTGTTTTAGTCTTGGTTCGGGTGCTATCTCTTGGAGATCCACTCGCTCGTCGTCTGTTGCTCAGTCCAGCTGTGATGCTGAGATCTACGCCGGTGCCATGGCAGCAAAGGAGCTCCGCTGGCTGACCTTCTTGCTCACAGACTTAGGTGAGCGGCCTAGCTCTGCCCCGGTCGTGTATGCTGACAATAGGGCCATGATTCTCCTGTGTCAGGAGCCTCGGCTTGAGGGCAGAGCGAAGCATATCTAGCTGCGGTACTTCCTCCTGCGCGAGCTACAGTAGTTCACTTGGCCTCCGGTGCCAACACAGCTGATATCGTTACTAAGGCGCTTGCGCCTAAAGATCATCAGCGGCACTGTGTACAGCTTGGTCTTGTTCCTGTAGCTTCTCACTTGTTAGGACCCTGATTGTGTACTCTCTACTATATATACCTGTCTGGCTAGCCTTGTGGCCTTACCTCCAGTGGCTGGACTAGTAGTGCCGCCCTGGCTTGCTTTAGTCTTGTTTGTACTCTTGCTGACTGGTCTCCGGACCCCTGCCTCAGTGGTTGGACTAGTAGTGCCACCCTGAGATGTGTGCTTCTTGTTTAGCACCACCCCTTCTCTAGCCTAGGGGGTGTGTCAATTTATACATTTACTATATGTAGAAGTTATAGGCTAGCCTAGGTGTGTGCTTCTAGTGAGAACAACCCAACAGGTATATGTTCTAGGTTTCTCACACTAGTCTATCATTCTTGCATTCTAACACCTCTTCCTAGAGTCTAGGATGCTTAGGAACCAAGTTGGACATAACTCATCCTTAGGAAGCACCATGGAATCAAAGAAGTGTTTCCACCAAGTCACAACAAGCCCTAAAGGATCTAGGAGTTGACGCTCTATAAGCATTCCCAACCCATCCAGCCAAATTACTCTACACTACCAAACTTAGTCAGTTAGCTCTATGTATGTTCATTGGAGCAACCAAGATATTCCCATTATTCCAACTAGCCGAGGTTAGAAATACGGCCTTACACAAGCAAAGCAAATTTACAATGCAGCCTACACTATGAAAGAATTTAAAAGGTGGTGCAGGAGACGAAGTATAGAATCTGCAGACACAAGTACTTGAAGTAGAAAGTAATACTGGAAGTACCTCCAGTAACAGCCAGTATTAACAAGTTGTAACACCATAGTCAGTGTTACAGCCTTGCGATACTTCAAGACTTATCCAAGGATCTTTGCTGGAATGGTAGACTAGTAAGACATCGGAAGTCTTAGAACTTGTAAAGGTGTTGACCAGAATTTACTGAAGAACAAGTTAACAATTGAAGTTGTACAAGCTAGTTTTATATCTACTAGAAGTACCCATTCGGTAATGTACCTGTTCGAGCTATTTGCTATATGCGCTCTAACCGCTACTGAAAAGAGCGTGACTGTTCACGTGACTGAAATGGCTTGCTGACGTAACCATCCAGACGAGCGCTATTTGCTGACGCCATTCTACGGATGCTATCTACAGTGTAACTCGACAATACCTATCGGAACTACTTACAGAAATGCTTAAGTATGACTTTATCACAACACACTATACCATAAGTACAGCAACACTAGCCTACACCACCCCAACCCCATTATCCCATGACCGCTCCAACGTCCCTTCAAATTCGCAGTGTCAGTCCTGCTCACTTCCCCACCCCCCCCCTCCTCGCACAAGTCTCACACCTCAATCCTCCTCGTCCTCGCTCGGCGGCGAGTAGTGCGCGTCGGCCTTCTCGCTCGCACAAGATATTCCCATTATTCCAACACCCCCCTTTGCTCCAATAAGCATCAACTCCAGTCTCCAATCAAAAGATAAGTCCTCCTGCAAAGGATGCCTTGGCCACTTCAGTCTTCGCCTTCATGCCGATGCGCTCAAGGTCAGCGTTCAGCTTCCAGCCTGGAAGGGCTTTTGTGAGCATGTCGGCATCTTGAAGGTGAGAGCCACCGACTGCACCACAACCTCCTGCTGATGCACTGCATCCCGAACAAAGTGCCAAGCCACCTTAATATGCGGGAAAGTATATCGGCGCTTAGTATTAGGGGCCTCGATAACATGTACAGTCATGTCTAACATATTTGTGTATGTTTAGTAGACTATATAGGGGCTTGCCATAGAGAGTACAACCCACTAGCTATATACCCTTGTATCCTCTCATTCTAGTCATTCGTTCTAACTCTTAGATGGTATCATGAGTAGGTTAGGTCCCACCCACCCACCCGCGCTTCCGCCTTAGGTCCTAGACTTCCCCGTCGCCTAGCTCCTAGCAGCCCCACCGGCCCCGCCGCCCCGTCACCTAGCGCCTAGCCCCCACAGCCCCGCTCCCCTTGCTCATAGCCGCCCGCGGCCTTGTCGCCCCCCGTCACCTAGCGCCTAGCCGCCCGCGGCCCCGTTGCCCCGCCCCATCGCGCCTAGTCGCCCCGCTGGCCCCGCGACCCCGTCGCCTAGCGCCTAGCGCCTAGCCGCCCGCGGCCCCGTTGCCCCGCCCCGTCGCGCCTAGCTGCCCCGCTGGCCCCGCAGCCCCGTTGCCTAGCGCCCAGCCGCCCCGCAGCCTAGCCACCTCGTCGCCTAGCCGTCACGTGGCCCCGTAGCCCAGCCGCCCCGCGGCCTCGTCATCCAGCCGCCCCGCAGCCCCGTCGTCCCAGCTGCCCCGCGAACCTGTCTCCCAGCTGCTCCACGGCCCGGTCCCAGCTGCCTCGTGGCCCCGTCGCCCAGCCGCCCCGCGACCCGTCGCCCCTCCGCGTCGCGGCCCTGTCGCCCAGCTGCCCTCTGGCCCTACTGCCCAGCCGACCCGGGCCCCATCGCCCTGCTGCTCCATGGCCCCGTCACCCAGCTGTCCCGTGGCCCCATCGCCCAGTTGCCCCATGACCCCGTCTCCCAGCTGCTCAGCCACCGTAGTTCCCGGTCCCCGCCCGCTTCACCTGCCCTCTCTACCGTCCTGCACACCGTCCCACCGTGTCGCACCGCCCAGCATCGCACTGCACTACGCCCCACTGCACCGCGCCCTACTGCACTCTACCGCACAGCACTCCTTCCCACCATTCCTCGTCACTCCGTCGCTGTCTGTTCGCAGTTGCAGCAGCCCTCGTGGACTCGGTGCTGCGCTTTGACGCGGAGGGTCAGCCGATTGAGTTCGACTCCTGGCTCGTCGATCTCCGCCGTCACCTCACTGGTCAGCGGCAGGACGGCCACTCCCTGGCCGTCCACATTGACGGTACGCTCCCCTGCCCTGACCCCCCTGTTGCTATCCCCGCTGACCCCACGACTGCTGACCGTGAGTCCGTCGCCGCTACTGCCCTTGCCTGTGCTGTCTGGCTGTCGCGTGACGCTGTCGCTCAGCTTGCGATTAGCCATGCCCTACCCCTGTCGTAGCGCCCCTGCTTCAAGTCGGTCAGGACTGCGCAGGAGTTCCTAGAGGCTGTTGTCGAGCATTATTCCACTCCGTCCTCTGCCTCTGTCGGCCGCCTGATCCTTCCCATGCTCTTCCCTCATCTTGCGTCTTTCCCCACTGTCGCTGACTTGGCCACGCACCTGCGCACGCTCGACGCTAGTTGGCACGCTGCCTGCACTGAGGCCCAGCTTCGTGTGTTCCGGCCCCCTATCAGCTCTACCCTTTACCTGCTTGCCACCCACCTCCCCGACCACCTTGCCACTGCCCGTGACCACTTTCTTAGTCTGCACCCCGCTGACATCACCCTCTCCGACTTTGTCGACACCCAGTCTAGCGGTTCTGCGCTGGTCCCTATCTTTCAGGGTTGTGCTCCCGCCCAGTGCACTTACTCTGACGGTTCTGCGGCTGTAGCTGAGACATCCCCAATTGTTGAGACCACAGCCGCGGTGGCAGCAGCGCAGTTCCGTTATGGTAAGGCTCGCCGCCCCAAGGCCGGGCGCGGCGGGGGTAGTGGAGGTGGGGGTGGAGGTGGTTCGTCCGCTGGCAGTAGTATAGACGAGGGTGCTGGGGCTGGTGCCTCGGAGCAGCAGCCCCAGCAGCAGCAGTAGCAGGCGCCACAGCTTGACCAGCAGCAGCAGCAGCAGTTGCAACGGAGGGTCGGTCGCCTCCCGCCTGGATGGCCTGGCGCTGGTGGTGTTGGTGGTGTTCGCGGTGGTCGTGCGCATAGCTCGTTATCCGGTGGTGGTGCGAGTGACGAGGGCTGTTAGTACCAGCTCCAGACCGGTCCTCGCCATGGCCTCGTGTGCGGTAAGACCAGTCATACCCCCACTCTCTGTTTTAGTCGCCTAGATGACCGGTTTTGTCTCCGCTTTGGCCCCGCACCGGACCTCCCCGACTGGCACAGTCTGCTCCGCCGTGGTGTTAGGATCTTTGATATGGACATGGATGAGATTAGCTCTGCTTTGTATGTGCTGTATGTCGATGACTCTAGTGTGATTGGTTCCTATTACCCCGTATTGCATAGTGTAGTTGTGCCCAGTGCGCCTAATGTAGGCTCCCCTGCTTCGTCAGGCATAGGACCCTTTGCTTTGTTTAGCCTTGGCTCCATCCTAGCTCCTCCGCCTCTAGCCTCCACTGCCACGCTCTCCTTCACTCTCGACTCAGACGCGTCTCGTTTCTTTCGGGACCACACTACACTAACGCCGCTTGCTGTCCTTGCCGCAGTTGCCCTTGCAGACCCTTCCTCAGGTCCGGTAGTCGCCCGTAGTTCCACCACCCTCCCCTGTCCGGCAGTTCCTTCGGGCTCTCTTACAAGCCTATGTTAGAAATAGATTGCAAATCCCATTTTGTATTTGTACTTTTATATCATAGTTTAAGTTAGGAATGTTCTAGTGGGTTGGGGTGCACTCACAAATCCCAACCTCACCCAATTGTGATCCCCCCAATCTCCAATTACCCAATTGGAGATTCTGGAGATCTGAATGGGGATTCCCCCCGATTTCCCCTTCATCCATTCTCTCTCACCTTGCCATGTACTTATAGAGCCTTGGGCTCCTTACCTTATTAATGCTTTCAACTCTATTTATTACATGGTATCAGAGCGACCTATCCGCACACGTGGATCAAGGTCCTGGTCTTAACGTGACCGCGCTACGCGCACATTATCGTCACGGCTTTCGTCTCGAGTCGTCGAAATTTTCGACGTGCTCCACTCTGCAGTCGCGCCTCTCATCGTCGACTGCCTTCGCGCTCGACCTCGTTGAATTTCTCAACTCAAAAGCTTTCACGCTTCCCATCATCGATTTCCTCTTCGGTTCTCCTTGGTCGAATCTCAATTTCGACCATCCCTCAAAACTCGTTTTCGAGTTTCCCCCCGGACCACGCCAATATAGGCAAACTCCCCGCGCGGAATCGCCTCCACGAACATCTTGCGTCAAGCAAGAGCAGGTACACAGGTGGAAGCGGAGCGGAGCTGGTTGCGGAGCTATGTAGCTGCGGGACAGGGCCTGGGGGTGTGTGGGGGGGTGTGTGGGTCCGTGTCACAGGATCAAATGTGTCGAGGAAAGGTTGCACTATCGATTGATACAAGGCGCTTTTATACTTCCAAAGTACATCAGGTTTATCTTATCCCAAGGGAATAGACCCTTCTAGAAATAGAATCGCCCTGCGTATAGCCACGCGAGGCTATTGGATTTAAGGGATTACGGCAGGATTACGCTAGATATAGCGTACCAGTACATCCCGAGCCTTGTCGGTGATATAATGATAATAACAGCATAAACCAAAGGTTTTGTGGAAAAGGAGGAATAGGAATCCAAATGGAATGAGATAAAGACCAAATAAATTAGGATAAAAAGAGAAATGAAATGGAAAGGGAAGATGGAAGGGAGAAAGGAATGGAACGGGGTCGTACTCTCACAGTCCGGGTTTAGACATAGTCTCAGATTCGGTTTCAAGTCGGTTTTAACGAATTTCCGCCGACGCCATTTCCTTCTCAGCGGCATTTCGACGAAGCCGCCGGAGTGATTTTCAGCAATTCTCATCGACCGATTTCCAGAATTGCCGCGCTGCGCACCGAAGTTCCTATCGATGACTTAAGAACATCGCTTCGCAAAAATCAAGCGGCAATGGCTTACTCAACCACTTCACTCGCCAACCCGATCCCGCGCCTTCGTCTCGAGCCAAACGGCACATGCTCCAACTACAAGGCTTGGCGCTATGGTGTCGACAAGCACCTCCTTAGTCGCGAGGTGAAGGGGCTCGAGCTCACCAACGTCCTTCTCAACATCGGTGATGGCAAAGAGCCTCCTAAACCCCAGAGGTCCGTCAAGCCAGCTAATGCCACCGCCGAAACAGTTTATGCTGTTGCACTGCTCAAGTACAAGAATTGGGAGAAAGCCGAATGCGCGGTCATTAGTGTCTTCATGGGCACCACTCCTCCCGAACTCGTCGAAACCTACCACAACTAACCGTCTGCCAATGCCATTTGGCTCTACCTCGAAGACCGCTTCCTGAACGGGACTGCACTGGGAGTTGCTATACTTATCCGCAGCATGTTCCAAGTGCGGCTCGAGGATTCGCCAGGCATTGCAGACTATGTCACCAAGGTGCAGTCCATTCATGGTGAACTCAAGCAGTTGGGGATAGTCTTCCCCGAGCAAGCCCCTGCAGCCGCTCTCCTAGTCGGCCTCACTCCGGCATACGAAGTCACACGCAAGATGCTCTTGGGCCTTGCTCCTGCGGACCTCACATTTGCTAAGGTCTCATCCGCGCTCCTTTCTGCCGAAAAGGACAACAGCGCTCAAGCCAAGGCCAATGCAATCCGCGCTCCTGTGCCTCAGGCCTATGCTGTTTTGGCACCATTCCAGCGCAACCGCTTCCCCCCGTGTCCCTACGTCATCAAGCATGGCCCTCGTGCTGGCCAGGTGTGTGGCGGTACCAACCACGCCCTTGCCTCCTGCTTCAAGAAGAAAAATGACGAGTGGTATGCCGTCAATGGGACCGCCTCGAAGCCGCCAAGCTGGATGGTCAATCGTGCTCCTCGCAAGGTCAATCAACTTGAAGCGCAGGAATCCGTGCAGGCTGCTGTAGCTCCCCCTGCTGATGTGCGCCTCAACATGTTGTTCCTTGGCACTGCCATGATTAATGAGACAATTTCGCAGTGTCCCGCCTCACAAAGCACCTCAGTCACAATAGAGTTCACCCTCGACAGTGGAGCCACCTCAAGGAAGAACACTCCTTCAAGCCATACAAGACACCAATCCCTCTACTAGGAGCAGACTCCAGTTTCACAACACACGCCAAGGGCTCCTCCACAGTTCCGTGCCCAGCTTTCCCTTCGGGCAGTGTCACCGGCATGTGTGTTCCCACACTACGCCACAATCTCGTGGCCCAACACGAGCTCCAACGGGCAAGCGTCACCACGATCTTCCCAGCACACTCGGATCACTGTGACCTCCTCGATCTTAAATCCAACAAGCTCCTAGCATGCTTCACTCTCAACAGCAGCAAGCTCTACACGTTGCGTTCACCTGCACCTCTCGCCACCCTCTCCCAAGTGCAAGCTGCCAACACCACTCCGTGTTCCTGTCGCAGCTTCGCCAACCCAACCATCCTCTACCACCATCGCTTGGGTCACCCCAACTTCCGTACGCTTGCCAACATCGCTTCCAAGAAACTTCTTCTTGGCCTCCCGTCGGTGCTTCCTCCACCAACAGACTCACCTGCACCCACCTACCTAGACTGCACCAAGAGCAAGCTCAGACAGCAGCCGCACCCTTCCTCCCCATCCGTCGCAGCTGCTCCGCTGGACCTAGTGCACATGGATGTCTGGGGCCCAGCTCCAGTCGCATCCCGAGGCGGTCATCGGTACTTTCTTACACCAGTCGATGACCACTCGCGGTATGTTTCTGTGCACCTCCTACATACCAAGGCGGAGGCACCTGACCTCATCATGGCATGGGTGCGCCAGGCTCAAGTCACGTTCGGCACTCCTCTGAAGTGCCTCAATTCTGATGGCAGGGGAGAATTTCGCAATGGCAAACTCGATAATGTCTGCGCAACCCAAGGGATTCAGCAAACCTTCACGCTCCCCGAAAGCCCGCAGCAGAACGGCATTGCAGAGAGCCGCAACCACACATTGGTTCAGATCGCTCGCTGCCTCCTCAGTCACGCCAACGCACCACAGTCACTTTGGGGATATGCCCTATTCCATGCGGCTTTCCTCTACAATCTTTATCCGCATCCCCACCGGCCCGACACCACACCTACCACTCTCTGGCTTGGGGCCACGCCTTCCGCCCATTCTCTACGCGTCTGGGGATGTACCGCGTATGTGTTGCTCAGCCCTGACACGCGGAGGGAGCAAGGTGGCAAGCTTGGTCCTAAAACCCTAACCTGCATGTACCTCGGGCACAACTCCGACTCCCTAGACTACTTATTCCTCAACCCCATCACCAGACAGCTGTTTCGCAGCCGTGATGTCGTCTTCGATGAGACACGCCCCTGCGACCATGGGCGAGCCTCCTCCACCTCCCCCGATGCTTGTATGGGCAGACTTTGATGCCCCACCTCCGGCCGCTGCCCCTTCTCCGGGGCCTTCTCCGTCTGACGTGTCTCACCCGGCCTCCCCGGTTTCCTCCGCAGCGACACCTCCTCCTGCTCCGCCTTCCCCGCGCGTCGAGCCCGGCTCACCAGTCTCCTACCGGAGGCGCCCAGTCCCTCCGGTCCCACCGCAACCGCCTTCGTCTCCGGTCTCTAGTCGCACTCGTTCCAAGGGACCGACTCCGCCTCTCGCCTGGGGACCAGCCGCCTTCTCCATCCGGTGTTCGGTCACCCCACCTCCTCCTGCCGGGGGTGATGTCCCCTCCATCCATATTCCACCCCGTGCACTTTTTGAGGACAGGCATGAGGAGCTGTTTGACCTTCACACGGTCTGCCAATTTCTCTCTCACATCTTCCCAGACATTACTGACTGCCCTTCCCTCAATTTCACCGAGAACCCGACCATTCCGAATCAACGCACAAAAGAGGAAGCTCTCTCGGGGCCTTATAAGAAGGAGTGGAAGGCAGCAATGGATGTGGAGAACGAGGCGTTCATTCGCAACAACAGCTTTGACGATGTCGTTCCCCCTTGCGATATTAACATCGTCGGCGGAAAATGGATCTTCCGAGTCAAACAACTCCCAGGCGAAGCTCCACTGTTCAAGGCACGATACGTGGCGAAGGGTTTCACCCAAAAAGAGTATCTCGACTTCTTCGAAACCTTCTCGCCCACGGCCAAGCTCCCGACTGTGCGCGCTCTTCTTGATATAGCCGCTCGCGGCAACTTCGAGATCAAGTCCATGGATGCCTCCTCCGCCTTTCTCCAAGGCCAGCTCAAGGAGGATGTTCACATGGAACGCCCACCGAGGTTTCCTGGCACTTACCCTGCCAACACAGTGTAGAAGCTGAAGCGCCCAGTGTATGGCCTCAAGCAAGCTCCTCGTGAGTGGCACAACAAGGTGAAGGAAGTCCTCCTTGCACTGGACTTCCATCCCTCCGCCTCTAATTCTAGTCTCTTCATTCGTCACTCCTTCGAGCCCTTCTACATCCTCGTCTACGTCAACGACCTCATTCTAGTCGCTAGAGATCCAGCCGAGATGGCAGCTGTCAAGTCCGCTCTCAGCTCCGCCCTTCTCATGAAGGATCTTGGTGACCTCAAGAACTACCTGGGGATGGAGATCACTCGTGACCGCCAGGCTTGCACGATCACCCTCTCCCAGGAGTCCTGCATCGACAACCTTCTCAAGCGTTTCAACATGGACTTCAGTAACTCTATCTCCACTCCACTTCCACTACAGCATCAGCTCACGGCCCCTCCAATTCCTTCTCCTGACGCCTGCAAGGACCCGTACCCTGAGCTAGTCGGTTCACTCATGTATGCTATGATGTGCACTCGACCAGACTTGGCATACCCAGTTAGTGTCCTCTCTCAGTATGTCTCCTTCGGACGCTACACTGCCTCTCATTGGTCTGCAGCCAAGAGGGTCCTGCGCTATCTACAAGCCACCAAGTCTCACATCCTCACTTTCGGTGGTACCTCTCCCTCCAGCTCGAGGGATACACAGACTCCTCATGGACCGATGACCAAACTGACAGACGCTCCTCCCAAGGGTACTGCTTTACCCTTGGTAGCGGAGTCATCAGCTGGCGCTCCACTCGGTCCTCTGCAGTCTCCCTGTCATCCTACGAGGGCAAGCTCTATGCAGGCACAATGGCTGCTCAAGAGGCACGCTGGCTCTCCTTTCTCCTCACTGAGTTAGGCTACCCCCAACAGCCGCCCACCCTGTGGTGTGACAACCAGAGCGCCATTCACCTCACCAAGAATCCTGTATTCCACTCTCGCACCAAGCACATCGAGCTTCGTCATTTCTTCATCCGAGATCTTATTCAGAGTGACCAGTTGACGGTACGGTACATCGCCTCAGATTGCAACCTCGCCGACCTCTTTACCAAGGCTCTCGGCAAGGCTGACCACCATCGCCTTCTCCGTTCCATGGGGCTATGTGCTCCTTGACCGGGTTTGCAGTCTATGGGGGTGTATTAGAAATAGATTGCAAATCCCACTTTGTATTTGTACTTATATATCCTAGTTTAAGTTAGGAATGTTCTAGTGGGTTGGGGTGTACTCACAAATCCCAACCTCACCCAATTGTGATCCCCCCAATCTCCAATTACCCAATTAGAGATTCTGGAGATCCCAATGGGGATTCCCCCCAATTTCCCCTTCATCAATCCTCTCTCACCTTGCCATGTACTTATAGAGCCTTGGGCTCCTTACCTAATTAATGCTTTCAACTCTATTTGTTACAACCTACACATCCCCTCGTTCTCTCGGAATCTAGTTGGTGTCGGCTGTCTTCAGGACCTCGGCATCACCACTACTTTCCCTGGGCACGAGAGGTACGCTGTCAGTACCGAGGCTGCCACTGGTGCCCCCCTCACCACGTTCCCCCGGGACCCGGAGTTTGGCCTGTTCACGCTGGACATCGCATCCCCCCCGGTTGGGACGCCCCCCCATGTTGCAGCATCCACCCAGGTTGCTGCGGCTTGCTCGTGTCGGTCGCTTACTCACCCGTCACTTCCGTGGCATCACCGTCTAGGTCACCCCGCCCTCACACGTCTCCGTCACATGTCTCAGCACGGTCTTGTCTTAGGTCTCTCCGCGTCGTTCCCTGGACGACAGCGGTGGCGGTGGCAGCGTGCGACGGCGAGGCCAGCGTCACCAGCTGTGGCGGCGGCAGCTTCAACGACAGCGTCGGCGGCGACGGAGCTTGCAGCACTCAGCGGCATGGCTTGACTCCGCGACGGTGGGGAAGGCCCGCGCGAGTCAGCCGTCAGCTGCGGCGAGGAAGGGGGGGATGCATGGGGGAGGGGGGCAGGGCTTCTTCAGCGGATCCAGGGATCGTGCCGCCCCGTGTGGCCCGTTGGCTGCATGAAGGCATGCTGGCCAGCGCTAAGACCGGGCGCTGGCCGCTGCCGTTCGTGCGTTGGTGCGTCGACGCCGCCACGGCTGCACGAGGACGCCGTCATGGCAACACGACATGGCCGTGGCACTGGCGTGGAAAGGACAGGAGGGAGGAGCGAACACATGCAACATGTCGTCTTCCACATCAAAATTTCATTTCATATTGTGACTATATACAACGGCATTTACCGTAATCTCTCGGCATGATGACCCTAGGTCTTATGGAAAAATCAGTGAAAATCAATTGGGTGGACATTTTAAAGGATGGTAAAGTGTTTGTTTGTCACATGTTCTGGTATTCCAATCAAGGTTATACAGGGGGTCCTTTGTTTCAAACGGGGGAAAGTAGAATCTTAGCCTCGTTTTGTCTGAGCCATCTAGATAGACACGCGTCAGTTTCTTAGCACCGACAGCTGCCAACTTCACAGCACTGGCGCGTCGCGCAGACTTCTTCACTGCCAGTAGGAGTCATTACAAGGAGGGGGGTGTTCAAGTGAAAGAATGTATAGAACAAGACATACAAGGGAATATAACCTAATGGGTTGTACTCCCTAAGGCACAACCTTATATAGTTTACAGAAACATACAATATATGTTTGACACACCCCCTAGACTGGATAGGGGCAGTGCTTGATGAGAGAGAAACAACTCAAGGTGGCACTACTAGTCAAGCCTCTGAGGCAGGGGTCTAAAGACCAATCAAACAAGTACAGACAAGGCAAGAGCAAGTCCAGGGTGGCACTACTAGTCCAGCCATTGCGAAGAAGCCACAAGGCCAGTCAGGGTAATATATATAAAGGTCTGTACACAATCAAGGTCCTAGCAAGTGAGAGGCTACAGGAACGAGACCTAGCTGTACACAGTGCCGCTGATGATCATTAGGCGCAAGCGCCTTACTAAAGATATCGGCTGTGTTGGCACCTGAGGCCAAGTGTACTACACGAGCCTGTCGACGCTCCTGCAGCTCGCGCAGGAGGAAGTACCGCAGCTGGATGTGCTTCGCTCTGCCTTCAAGTCGTGGCTCCTGACACAGGAGGATCATGGCCCTGTTGTCAGCGTACAAAACCGGAGCAGAGCTAGGCCGCTCACCCAAGTCGGTGAGCAAGAAGGTCAGCCAGCGGAGCTCCTGTGCCGCCATGGCACTTGCATAGATCTCAGCCTCACAGCTAGACTGAGCAACAGACAAGGAACGGGTGGACCTCCACGAGATGGCACCTGCATCAAGGCTAAAGGAGTAGCCCTGTGAGGACCTAAGAGTCTCGGCGTCGTCTGCCCAAGAAGTGTCTGTGTGCCCGGTAAGGATCACTGGTCTACGTCCTCCTAGCACTAGCCCCATGCCCGATGAACTTGCTAGATAACGCAAAACCCTCTTAGCTGCCGACCAGTGCTGTGGTCGGTGTCTGCCTGGGGCCACAAAGCGAGCCAGGATGCTGAGAGGGTTTGCGAGATTTGGACGAGTGCAAGTCATCAGGTACATGAGGCAACCCACCAGCTCTACGTAGGGACCACTAGGCTCTACAGCTTCCTCAAGGACTGGGGCAGAGAGTCTGTGGTCTACTGACAGAGGGGTGGGTTGTGCGGAAGAGAACTGAAGGCCGAACCTCTGAAGGACCTGGTGCACCAAGTGTGACTGTGTGAGAGTGATGGTGCACGCTGCTCTGTCCCTGGAGATCTGCAAGCCAAGGTAGCAGCGCAGCTCCCCTAGGTCAGTGCAGGTGTGTCTCCTCAGCAGCTCGGCCTTCACGTCGGCTAGTGCACTTCTGTCTGCAGTAGCAAAGACCAGATCGTCTACGTAGACAAGGATGTAGAACGGAGTCTGGCCAGAACGGACAAAGAGCGAGGGGTCTGCAGACGAAGGGAAGAACTGCAAGTCAGCCAGTTTAGCACGCAGCGTATCGTGCCACTCACGGGGCGCCTGTCGCAAGCCGTAGACGGGGCGCCGGAGGAGCCACTCGGTGCCAGGGGGGAAGGTACCAGAGAAGCCCTGGGGGCGACACAGGTAGACCTGCTCGTGTAGACTGCCCTGAGGGAAAGCCATGGAGAAGTCAAGGGAGTGGAGCTCGTAGTCACGCTGTGCTGCATCGTGTAGCAGTGCCCTAAGAGTGGTCATCTTCGGGGTCGGGGCGAAGGTCTGAAAGAAGTCCACCCCCTCACGCGGACTGAAGCCTCGAGCGACATAACGCACCTTGAAGATAAGCGGCTCTCCAGGAGGGTGCCTCACCTTGAAGAGCCATCGGCCATCGACTACGTTCACCCCAGGTGAAGGAACTGCGTCGACAAAGGTACCGGTGGATCTCCAAGTTGCCATCTCCTACTCCATGGCAGCTATCCACTAAGAGGCCCAGGGTCCCGAGGTCGCCTCAGCGTAGGTGCGAGGGGTCGGGATCTCAAGGGCGTCGGGGTCACCCTCAAGGACTAGTTGCATGGAACAGAGATGGGGAGCGGCCTCAGACAAGAAAGCGGACTCAAACTGCCTGTCCTCTAGGATGTCACTGCCAAGAGCAGCCACACCCCCGACGGTTGGAGGGCAGGCAGGGTCAGAGACCAGAGCGGTGGCGTAGTCCAAGCGGCGGGTAGCGGCGAAGTCAGTGACAGCAGCGACAAGAGCCGACAGACTCGAGACACGAATGGACGGGTCGGTAATGAGAGGGGCAAGGACACAAGGAACAAGGGGACGCACAGCACGGAGGAAGTCCGAGAACGGAGGCGGGGCCATAGCCAGCGACGACGGAGGAGGAGACGGGAGGAGAGGAGGAGCACGAAACGCATGAGAGCGAAGCAACATAGGGTGAGAACGCGGAACAGGGGAGGTAGGAGGAGCACGAGACGGACGACGAGATAAGACTTAAGACGGAGGAGTCGGGTCAGGAGAGAGGGGAGGAGACACAGGAGGAGAACAGGGAGGGAAACGAGCTGGAGAGGAGTCCGGGGAAGGAAACACGGGGCCGTGGACCGGCAGAGGAGGAGGCGGCGGCAGCGGGGCAGGCAGCGACAGGCGGTTAGGGGAAGGGAGACCAAGGAGGCAAAGAGCGGACACCGGCGGCGACAGCTGCGACTGCTGCCCGACTCCAACACAACACGGCTCCCTCGGAGAAGCCCCACGCCAGCACCCCCAGAGCCCCCTCCAGAACCAGCTCCAGCCCGCTCCCCAGCATCCTGAGAATGCACAAACCCCAGCAGCGGTGACGACGGTGGCTGCGGCTGCGGCGACAGCGGCGGAGGCGGGGACAGCAGCGGCGGCGACAGGGGAGGCGAGACTGGGGTATGGACAGGCGGGGGAAGAGACTCCACCGAGCTGCGAGAGTCAGCGGACTCCTCAGCAGGGACAACCGACGGGAGCGGGGTGACGTGAGACACACCAGACGGGGTCGGGTGGGGAGGGGGGTGGAGAGGGTCGACTGGGGGAGGGGGGGCACCAGAAGCTGGGGGGGAGTGACCGGGGGACCACGGTGGGGAAAGCGGTGGTAGAAGGAGACAGACTCGTCAAAAGTGACGTCACGAGAGTGAGAGAACCGGTGAGAAGGCGGGTGGTAGAACTACCAGTCCGACGAGTCGAGGGGGAAACCTAGGAAGACACAGGGAACAGTGCGGGCAGTGAGCTTGCCCGTGCCAGAGGCACAAACGTGAGCAAGGCAGCCCCAGACGTGGAATGCAAACGCGTAACCAGGGGACCTGGTCCAGAGGAGGGTCGGCAAAACCTGTGACCGCTGAGGGTGCGGCCAGAGGTTAAGCTGGTGAGCAGCATAGCGAACGGCGAACGGCCACAAAAAATGGGGTGCACCGGCATGGATCATGGAGGTACGAGCCACCTCCATGACCAAACCGATGCGTCGCTCAGCGACCCCATTCTGCTACGGGGAGTCCAGCAGGGTGAACGTCCGGGTGATGCCCTCCGCACGACAGAAGCGACCAAGGCAGCCAAAGGCAAACTCACCACCACGGTCGGAGTGAAGACGCAAGACATGGAGATCTCGGACAACACGAGCAGAGACAAGCCACGGGAGAAGAACGTCAGGCACGTCGGCCTTCCGCTCCAGGGGAAACACCGTGGTGTAGCGGGTATAGTCGTCGACAAGCACTAGGAAGTAGCGCTCGCAACGCGGCCCATGGACCAGGGCAGGGCCTTAGACGTCCATGAGGAGGGTCTGCAGCAGTGCGGAGGTAGGGGGGAAAGAGGAGGAGTGAGGGGCACGGCGGAGCCGTCCCTCGACGCAGGGCGTGCACGGAGGCGCGAGTGAGGAGGGGAGCGCAAGGAACGACTCAAGGAGGCCTAGGACAAGACGGTGCTGGGACATGTGACGGAGACGGGTGAGGGCGCGGTGACCTAGACGGTGGTGCCACAGAAGTGACGGGTGAGTATGCGACCGACACGAGCACGCCGCAGCAACCTGGGAAGACGCAGGTATCTGGGGAGGCGTCCCAACCGAGGGGGAAGCGGTGTCCAACGTGATCAGGCCAGACACCGGGTCCCAGGGGAACGTGGTGAGGGGGGCACCAGTGACAGCCTCAGTACAGACAGTGTACCGCTCGTGCCCAGGGAACGTAGTGGTGACGCCAAGGTCCTGGAGGCAGCCAACACCAACTAGGTTCCTAGAGAACGAGGGGATGTGCAGGCCTGTAAGGGAGCCTGAGGGAACCGCCGGACAGGGGAGAGTAGTGGAGCTACGGGAAACTACAGGATCGGAGGAAGGGTCTGCAAGAGCAACTGCAGCAGGAGCAGCAAGCGGCGTAAGCGTCGTGGAGTCGCGAAAGAAACACCGGGAAGTGCCGGAGTCCAGGGTGAGAGCGCGGCAGCGACGACAGAGGTCGGAGGAGCGAGGGAGGACCCTAGGCTAAACAAAGCTGGGGATCCTACGCCTGAAGCAGCAGGGGAGCCTGAACTAGGCACACTGGGCACACCTTTGCTAGGCAACACAGGGTAATAGGAACCAGTCACACTAGAGTCATCAACATACAGCGCATACAAAGCAGAGCTTATCTCATCCATGTCCATATCAAAGATCTGAACACGACGACGGAGGAGATTTGCCAGTTGGGGAAGTTAGGCGACGGGCCGAAGCGGAGACAAAACATGTCGTCTAGGTGACGGAAGCAACGAGCGGGAGAATGGCCGATCTTATCGCACATGAGGTCGCGGCGAGGACTGGTCTGAAGCTGGTACTGGTAGACCCGTTACTCTGACCACCACCCGACGGCACGCCGCGCGCACGACCATTGCGACCACCGTCACTGCCGGCTCCAGGCCACCCGGGGGGGAGACGGCCGACCTGCCCCTGCTGCTGCTGCTGTGGCTTCTGCTGCGGGTGCTGCTGCTGCTGGTCTAGCGACGGCGCCTGCTGCTGGTGCTGCTGGGACTGCTGCTCCAAGGCACCATCCCCACCCCCCTTGTCAGTACTAACAGCGGGCGAGCCACCTCCACAACCGGCACCACCCCCTCCTACGCTGCCTCCGCCGCGCCCAGCCTTGGGGCGGCGACCCTTACCCGGACGAAACTGCACTACGGCGGCTGTCTCTGCCCTCGGAGCTGTCTCAGCAACCGCAGCAGAACCGTCGGTGTAAGTGCACTGAGCAGGGGCACAACCCTGAAAGATAGAGTCCGGCACGGTACCGCTAGACTGGGTGATAGAGCACTGACGGGTCTCTATGGCAGGCAGGGTGTCGACAAAGTCAGTGAGGGTGAGGTCAGCGGGGTGGAGACTAAGGAAGTGATCGCAAGCGATGGCAAGATGGTCAGGGAGGCGGGTGGCAAGCAGGTAGAGGGTAGAGCAGATGGGGGGCTGAAACACACAAAGCTGGGCCTCTGTGCAGGCAGCGCGCCAGGTCATGTCTAGCGTGCGCAGGAGGGCAGCTAGGTCAGCGACAGTGGGGAAAGACGCAAGGTCAGGAAAGAGCATGGGCAGGATCAAGCGACATACAGAGGCAGAGGGCGGGGTTGAATAGCATGCAACAACGGCCTCTAAGAACTCCTGCGCAGTTTAGACAGACCTAAAGCGGGGGCGCTCGAACAGGGGAAGGGCATGACTAATCGCAAGCTTTGCGACAACGTCACGCGACAACCAGACAGCACGAGCAAGGGCAGCAGCTGCAGCGGACTCACGGTCAGCAGAGGTGGGGTCAGCGGGGAGGGAAGTAGGGGGGTCCAGGCAGGGGAGCGTACCGGCGATGTGGACGGCCAGGGATTGGCCGTCCTGCCGTTGACCAGTCAGGTGTCGCTGGAGGTCGACGAGCCACGAATCGAACTCAATCGGTTGCCCCTCAGCATCAAAACGCAGGACCGATTCCGCCATCATGGTTGCAGCAGTAGGAGAAAGGCAATACTGGGCAGGAGAGCGCGGCGGAAAGCGATGATGTGCGGTGCAGTGCAGTACTGTACGGTGGAGGGAGGTGCAATACGGTAGGGTGCAGTGCAGTGCGGTGCCATGCTGTGCAGTGCGGTGCAGAGCGGTGCCGAGCAGTGCAGCGCGGTGCAGAGGGGCCGAGGACAGCGGCGAGGCGTCTAGAAGACGGGGCTGTGGGCGGCAAGGCGACGGGGCCGGCAAAGAGGCGGGGCCGGCAGGGAGGCGGGGCCGGCTGGGGTGGGGGGCCGCGAGGTGACGGGGCCGCGGGGCCGCGAGGGGACGGGGCCGCGAGGTGACGGGGCCGCGGGGCCGCGAGGTGACGGGGCCGCGGGGCCGCGAGGGGACGGGGCCGCGAGGTGATGGGGCCGCGGGGCCGCGAGGGGACGGGGCCGCGAGGCCGCTAGGGGACGGTGTCATAAAGTCACCAGTCCTAACCACTGGGATAAGAAGGGATGTCATCAGGAGGGTAAGGCTCCATATATCCACCTTCCCGGGGGAAAGCCTCCCCAGTACCCTCCCTAGAGAGAGAGAGAGAGAGAGAGAGAGAGAGAGAGAGAGAGAGAGAGAGAGAGAGAGAGAGAGAGAGAGAGAGAGAGAGAGAGAGAGAGAGAGAGAGAGAGAGATCAACAGGGTTATCCCAGTGCCACGACATACCCCCCTGCTGGGATAGCGTGTACACCAGGAATTGAACCACGGATGGCTCTAATACCATGTCATAAAGTCACCAATCCTAACCACTGGGACAAGAAGGGATGTCATCAGGAGGGTTAGGCTTTATATATCCACCTTCCCCGGAGAAAGCCTCCCAAGTACCCTCCCTAGAAAGAGAGAGAGGATTGACAGGGTTATCTTAGTGCAACGACAGACGGGGCTGCGGGGCCGCTAGGGGATGCGTTTGCAGGGCGACAGGGCATCTAGGACCTAAGGCGGAAGCGCTAGGGGGGGGGGGGGGGGGGGGGGGGGGGACCTACCTACTCATGATACCATGTTCAAGTGAAAGAATGTTTAGAACAAGGCATACAAGGGAATATAACTTAATGGGGTGTACTCCCTAAGCCACAACCGTACATAGTCTACAGAAACATACAATATATGTTTGACAGGGGGAGGTTTGTTCACGAAGCCTCCCCACGGTCCACCCTATTGAGAGTGTCTGCGTGCCAGGCTTGCATGACTCCCTCCATCGTCGTGTCGTGCTCCGCCTCATGTCCCTCTTGTTTCCGTCTGCACAGGGGGGTAGTAGCTGCGACTAGTCTCATTTCTAGTTATTCAACCAGGGTTTTTAGCAAGGTTGATGTTCCAGGAGATGGCATGTCTCCCCTCTCTCTCAGCTACATGTCGGATTTTTCCCAGCAACAGCCATGTCGGCGCTGCAAATGTTCATGCAACATCACATCTCTAAAATGGTTCAGCAGCACCTTCGCCGTCCACACCTCCAGCGAAGGCATTGACCTGCTGACACCCACTGGTGAGCACGTCTCATGTTTGCTGGTCTTTGAGTGCCTGCCCTATTTAACTCACAATTTAGGAATCTCACCTCTCTCTTCCTCTTGATTGCTTACTTGAGCAGGCAATTTGAGGAAGCTGCCGCCAGAGTTGGTACTGCGCTGGACCTGGATTCTGGAACTCATGGGATTTTGTCATCGAGGACATCTTTGTCCGCGCTTTCAAAACGTGCGGCAGCAGCAACAACCCTGACGGGAGCGAGGAGCATCTGGTCCTTGCTGGCATGCGTGACGCCGCCCATTTGGAAGTGTACAATGACGTGCATGCTGCCGGCGGCGTGGAAGAGTGGATCAATCCAGGAGCAGAGGACGAGGGGGAGGGAGGCGAGGAGGGGGATGGGGAGATGGCTGAGGAGGAGGCAGAGGAGGCAGCAGCAGCAGCAGCGGCAACAATAGCGGTAGAAGCAGTGGCATAAGCGGCAACAGCAGCGGCGGGCGAAGAGGCCACAACAACAGAGTCTTGGAGTTCCCATGGCGAGGTGGGTGTCAACATAGCCTGGGACATTGAGTCCCTTGAGTAGTGGTAGCTAGTAGCAGTTCGGTGGATGTGTACTGTAACAGTAGGTTCAATGAGTTGGTCTAACATGAGGTGTACTGCCGTGGATGTGTAGTGCCTGGGATTTCTTAAGGCAGTATGTAGTGTAGGTAGGATGCAATTGGCATGAGGCAATAGTAGCAGGGAATTCAGGCCCCCAAATTGGTTTTGGAGGTGTCTGATTCATCAGACTTGCCTCCCGTCCCTTGGTATGGCCATTAGACTCACCTCTGAAAAAAAGTCTGAAAAATAAGAGTAATAATATATTTTTTGTCTGATAAATCAGTGTCACTAATTTGTTTTACGCTGATTTTTAACTGTTGTACACTACACGTCAATAAATGTCCTTCATAACCTCCTCAGCCTCGTCCACCGAACACTTCCCTAGTGAACTTTTACTACCTGGGCTTGGCTTGCCAGGAGCTTTCTTATAGTAATTCCGCACCTCGGGTCTGACCCGAGGCTGACCCGCGGCTGCAGGAGCCGCGGGGTTCGCAGTCCCAACTTTGGGTCTTGTGATTTTGACACGAGCTCCAGAATGCTCCCTTATTCTGCTCTAGCTGTCTGTGTGCTGGCAAAATCGCAGAATTTCGCGCCACCCAAGACCCGGCTCGCGCTACGAGTGTGTTCAGAGTGAATTTTTCTGGATTTTTTATTCCTGACGTCGGCAAATTTTACGTGAAATGCAGCGCAAATACATGTTCAGAGTACAAGATGTAGGCCCAATAAAATTGAATTTATTGGGCCGACATAGTGGTACACGTACACTTTCAGGGATGGGGCGGATAGGAATTGGGGCGGGGAGTATCGAAATTGCAGAGAGGGAGGGAAATAAACGCCATCCAGGTGGCAACCGCATGAAGGGCCAATAGGCACCCTCGCACACACAGCCCGCGGCAGACATCGGCAATTTTTCTGAAGGGCCTATCGACCCCTCACACCACCTCCAGCACAAAGATTTTGGCCAAGGCCCATTCAGCTCCCTCATACAGCCCTCGGCACGCTTTGGCCTTCGATTTTCATTAAGGGCCAATCACCTCCCTCACACAGCCCCCAGAACACATTGACCTTTGATTCTGGTGAAGGGACAGTACGCACCCTCACAAAGCCCTTAGCAAGCATCACGTCAGCGCCCGCCACAGGGGTAGTAGCGCTAATCATGCTCCCCCTAAATCTCAGGATTACACAAAATCAGAGTCAACCCCCCATATAGGATTGAGGCATCAGAGTACACTAGTAAAAAATGTCTGACAAATCAGCGTATGTACAAAAAGGTTCTCTGAAAAATCAGAGTAAGGTACAAAAAAAAGTCTTTGCAATCAGAGTACACCCCCAAAAAAACTCTGAAAAAAGTCTGAATCAGAATAAAAAGTCTGCAATTTGGGGGCCTGGTAGGATTGTCCTAACTCATGATGTGGAAGTTGACTTAGTAGTATATGATGCAGGGCCTCAGATTCGTTTAGAGGTACCCTGATCAATCAGCCATCCCCCCCTACTTTCCCCTGATATGTCAGTGTTGATTGTAAAAAAAAAACTGTTTCTTCAGTGTTAGAAGGGAAAAAAACTCTGATCATTCAGTGTTTACTCAGAAATTTACGCTGAGGTGAAAAAAACACATTTAATAAACCACAATTACACATCGTTGACAGGGCTCTCCATGGCTGCTGATGCTGTCTCTTCCTACTCTCCCTCAGCATTCACATCCTTGTCCATGTTCTCTTTTCCTTTCTTGCTCGCCGTGCTAACTTTAACTGTGCCGAAGGGGCGTCTCTTCTTATACGCCCGCCAAATCTGTACTACAGCGTCCCAGTCCGGCGAGTAGTCTAACAGGGACAAGCACATGAGATCACCTAGCCTAGTGTCCTTCAGGCTATTCCTCAGTCAGCTCTTAATCACGTTCTGGCGGGAGAATCCGCGTTCACACTCAACGGTGCTCAGAGGCAGCACCGCCATAGCCACCCACAGACCCACAAGGTTGGGATACTGGTCCTGTAAGGCAGCGGTTTTCAACACAAATGACAGCGCAGCATGAAACTTCTTGTCACTCTTCGGGAGACGAGCAAGCATGGGGGCGAAGTGTCGCAGCTCTTTTATCGCCAGGCGTTTGTCAATGCCTGAAACACATTTAGACACGGACGATTAGGGATAGTTAGTTTGTTACAAGGCTTGAAAAACGAGAAAACAAGCCACGAACGAAAGCATAAGGCAATAGGTTAAAACAAGCATTGCACCTGGCAGAATTTCGTCGGCATCCTCCGCGCGAAACAGAGTGACGAGTGATTGGAACCACTCGACAAACTGAGCCAGCCTCGCTTCCCGCTCCCATTTCTCTGGCCACTGGTCGTCAGAGAAAAGGCGAACGCCGCTCAAGGAATCCAGATCTCCAAGACGCTCCTGCAGGTTCCTGGCCATGTCTTCGGCAACCTCGGTGCACACGTCAACGCAGCCATTGTGTGTACCCCGTCCTGGGTAGTCGTCCAGTTCGTTGAAATGAAGAGTTACAGTGAAGCGAGCAGGGCGGCCATCAGAATCCGCGCCCTCAACGATGACGTTGGGCGAACCGCCCGGGCCGTGACGGGTGATGAACTGCACAAGTCGGGTCTTCTCGCCGCCTCCGAAGTCGTCGCCGCAGTCGATATACCGGCTCTCGATGAGGCCGGTTGTGTGCGCGATCTGCTGCTGGACGCTCGTGTAGTCCAGCTGTATGAATAGAGATGGGGAGACGGGTGAGTAGAGGAGGGAAGAGCACATGGTGGGCTGAATCACAAGTACTAACCTCACGCTGCTGAAAGGTCTTGTTCAAGATGTTCAACTGCTCAAGAACATCAGCCAGAAAGTTCAGGAAGAACCAGAAGCGGTAACTAGTGGCGATGGCGTATAAATTGGGGTTGCGGAAACGGAACTCATAGAGCATGACGACCACGGCAGGGAGAACAGCAAGAAGACGAAGGATAGCCTCACCGCGTGAAAGCCACCTGATGGCGTGAATACCCTGGAGCTCTAGGTTGGTTGAGGTGAAGAGCTCCTGAAGGTCGAGGAAGCGCTGATGCCAAGGCCCCGATCACCCAAGAAGCTCGGCAAGCTGGCGGATGAAATCATCTACCATGGAGAGTGCGGGGATGTTCTCCGCTGCCGCCTTGACAGCTAGTGCCTCCCTACATACATAAAATAACAAAGAGTGTAAGTATCGGTACGTATGTACAGTGCGAACAAACATGCACGTAGAAAACCATACTAATTACCGATGTGCGATGCAGTGGCACGACACCAGGTGGGGGATGTGGACGCGCAAGCGCGCTAAAAGCCCCCCCTTAGCACCCATCATCACAGCAGCTCCGTCGGTGCTGATGCTTGAAATCCGACGGAGGTCAACCCCAATGGCACGGATGTGGGAGAGGAGGAGGGCAAGAAGCGATGCGGCATCAGCCTTCTCGACTGTCAGCAATGTGAGGAACTCAGTCACAAGTCTCCCTTGGCGGATGAACGTGGCAAACACAATCATGTGTTTGCCACGACAGCGGTCGGTGCTCTCGTCAAGGCTCAGGCCGATGAAGGGGCTTGTAAGAAGATGCTCAAGCTGAGTGGTTTGGAGCCAGGTTGCCATAGTTTGAGTAAACTGTCCAAAGCCATACCTGCAAAACAAGAGGCAAATGGATAAAATGAAATGACATGTATAACAAGAGAGCGATACGGTGCAGCGAAACACGAAAGGTAAATGGATGCTTACGAGTTGTAATACATCTCGTATCCCTTCTCAGGGAAGCCCCTCGTCTTGCGTTCCGCCAAGTAGCGGACGAGATTGATCCAGGTTTCCATCGGCTCATTGCAGCGGCTGCTGAAGTGGAGCGCATCGCAAAGTGCAGTGACGTGCAGTTTCTCCAAGTCCTCTGCAAGCGGGTGCAGGTCGATCCTCTGCTGTTTCGTCGCCATCTGCAGCAGATCGTGTTGCTTCTTTTCGGCAAGTTGATGGCGACTCGTAGCAGCATGTCGCTTGAAGGCCTGGACTTGCACATCGGTACCCCTTTGCCACGCCTGCCTGTTTTACCCTTCAAGCCTGCATGCTCGGTACAAAGACTGCACCTGAAGGCGGGCATGCCACAGTCAGTCTTTGTAAAAAGGAGCCAAGGGTATGAGCTCGACCAGCGTGAATTATACTTGTCTAGGGTCTCGCCGTATTGCTCTTCAATAGTCAAGTGCCTCTTACCGCCAGCCTTTCCTGGGAGGTCATCTTCTTCACCTTCGTCCTCGCACTCGGAAGACGAGGGCGGGTCGGGCAGATTGACAGGTGGCGCGAAGGGGAGTCGTGATTGTCCGTACTTTCCTAAGCGCTTCGACGGGGTAGGCTCGGGCAGTCGATTGTCAACAGCAGAAGCATCGCGTTGTGCAGCAGTCGATCCCGACAGCCCAGCGATAGGCGGGACAGCAGCGTGCTTTCTGGCTACCTAAGTTCCCTCAGGCAGCGATGTTGGCTCGTGCTCGGCAGGTCTGGGAGACGGGCCTTGAATACTACCTAAAGATTGTGACACGACCTCAGAGGAGTGTGCAGTGCAGTCGTCATAGCATATCATAGCTCCATAATACAGCACACTAGATAGGGCAAATACATGGCAAGGGAACAAGGGTGAGCAGGCCATGCTAGTGATCAAAGCATGGGAGGGAAGGGTGGGCAAGTTGGAACAGAAAAATGCAAATGAGACTAGGTGGCAGGTCTGAAAGACCTGCCGATAGATGAAGGAGTTTGTCTCCTTTACAGCAAACTCCTCTTCTAGTCGAATCACAATCTGTAAATTTTTTTTATTACAAAAAAATTTCTCATAAGTAAGGAGTAAGTCTAGGCCTGTGCGCATGTCGCCTGCTAGGATGTGGCAATCATCGTCCTCTGTGGCGAGCTCGTTATCACCATCTGATTTCTGCCAACACAAGCCACGGCAGAATCAGGCGTGATAAAATTAGTGGCGTAGCGGTTCTCTGACAACGCAGTAACAATTCTGGAAGAGGAACAAATGAGGCTGGTGAGGGGTGGGACGGTGGCGGTAACGAGCCTGGGAGAGAACTTGTGACGGGTTGCTTTCATAAAACAGGCGCGGCAGAACCTTCGTTCAAGGGGTCCCACGAACGCGCCGCGCGCACCTTGCCCAACATGCATGGCAAGGTGGGTGATGCACGGTTCAGGACAGGCAGGTGGGTGGTCTTTGCCATCCAGTCCCTGCCACGCTGTTACATCATGACGCGCCGTGCTGCGTCCTCCGAATAGTTGGGATTAGACCGCATGTCAAGATTTTGGTCAATTGCCAATGGCATTCAGTGATCCATGTGCTGGCGCCAACGGGAGTGGAACGATCGTCAAGTGCCAATCAGAACAGTTTGATACTGAACAGTACTGAACAGATTGTTTCTGCAGCGCCGTCGTCGGGCGGCGCGGTTGGCAAAATAACGTGATTAACGGGAGCCTTCCCAGTCATGTACCGGTAATTCCGGGGGAGAGGGAAACGCACTATACTCGGTTTCAGCGTTCGCCCCTAGAGTCATGCTGTTTTGTCAGGTTACAGGTACAAAGAAACGCTGAAAAATCAGTATACGTTACGAAAGAAAGGCTGATTTTTCAGTGTTACTTATCCAAAGAAGGCTGAGTGATCAGTGTGTACCCAAAAAAAAAGTCTGAAAAAACCCTGAATCAGCATAAAAAGGCTGATATCTAGGGCCCTGATATGATGCATTTTGAAATTGAGCATAAACTGCCAGGAAAACCTCTTAAAACTGAACGGGGGGGATACTCAAATGATTTACCCCATACAGCAGGTACTCACAATCCTTTTGCGGTATTACTAACCATGGTCTGGAAAAAAAAACGTTGAGTCTCTTTTTCGGGGGGGTTATCATGCCGGAAGATTACGGTACTATCCGGAAAATTGCAGTTCCTTTAACACTGGCTTTATTGCGGGGTAAGGTGCAGCATACACTCATTCCTAATACCCTGTACACACCCCTGCAGCCCTGCACGTTGGCATCACACTGAAGCAGGTCCTACTCAGGAAGTTGGGAAGAGATTTGATCCTGCAAGGAGACAGGAGGTGGGAAGGGGGTGATGCTAAGTAGTTAGTAGAAAACTGCTTTTGAGTTGACTCAAGTGCATTTGCTATGCACAGGCTCTTTACCTAACCCCCACGACAGACACAAATCCTCACAAGCATGCCATGAAACCCATGAAACAAAGATGCCATGACAACCAATGTGTCATGTGCTGCAGTGGGTGGATGGTGGCAGTGGCACCGGTGACTCTTACCTGGCTGCCATGTGACCGTGCACATATCTACAGCGCAGACCATGGTCCAGTACCAACTAGGTGGAAAGGATACAATGATGCCGTGGAAGCTGTAAGGCGCGCGCTGGGCCGGGTGGATGGTGGTATCGCTTTCTGTTCCAGCATACAGCATTCATGATGCAGCTTACAGCATACAGCATGCACCATAGACATACCTTGGACACAAACATGCCGTGCAAGCTGTGGGGCGCGCGGTGGAGCCGGCGGATGGTGGCAAGTGGGTCTGAGGAGAGGGTCATACGTTGATGGCATGCACCAACTGTGCACACACCTTCGGCACACCCCACTGCTAAGCCTGCAGCATACAGCATGCATACCTCGGAGACGAAGATGCCGTGGAAGCCGTATGGCACACGCTGGGGCAGGTGGATGGTGGCAACAGGATTAGAGGAGAGGGACTTGGCGTCGAGCACCACCACCGAGGACTCACTGGTGGGGAAAGGGGGAAAAAGGGGTGCAGGGAAGGTGAGTAACCCAGGGAGGGGACAGTGGAGGCAGGTGTTGGGGAGAGTGCGAGGGGGGGGGGGAAGGAACACAGTGGGTATGAGGAGCAGGGAGAGGGAGGAGAGCACATAAATAAGCACAATGGTGTCGTGGACCACCCACTTGCTTGCAGCCACTCTCTCTGTGTTATCACCATCAACTCACTCTGTGTTAGCACCATCAACTCACTCTGTGCTAGCGGCATCGACTCACTCTGTGCTAGCACCATCGACTCACTCTGTGCTAGCACCATCGACTCACTCTGTGCTAGCACCATCAACTCACCCTGTGCTAGCACCATCGACTCACTCTGTGCTAGCACCATCGACTCACTCTGTGCTAGCACCATCGACGCACTCTGTGCTAGCACCATCGACTCACTCTGTGCTAGCACCATCGACTCACTCTGTGCTAGCACCATCGACGCACTCTGTGCTAGCACCATCGACTCACTCTGTGCTAGCACCATCGACTCACTCTGTGCTAGCACCATCGACTCACTCTGTGCTAGCACCATCGACGCACTCTGTGCTAGCACCATCGACTCACTCTGTGCTAGCACCATCGACTCACTCTGTGCTAGCACCATCGACTCACTCTGTGCTAGCACCATCGACGCACTCTGTGCTAGCACCATCGACTCACTCTGTGCTAGCACCATCGACTCACTCTGTGTTGGTGTCATGAACGAACGAAAGCACGTAACCATCGTCCTCCTCCGCCCCAGGCTCGTTACTCCGAGGCACAAACACAGGCTCGGACCCGAACCTTCCCGGCCCATGGTTGAAGAAGCCCGAGACGCAGCCGCCGACAGTGTAGTATGGTGCAGTGAGGTCGGGAGCTTCTGAGAGGTCGATCTTTGCCACGCCGCAGATGCGGGTTATGCCGTCGAATGCGGCACAGTAAACGTAGCGTTGCTTGCTGTGGGGGGTGAAGGGAAGGAGGGGCGAAGAGGGGAGGGAAGGCGTAAATCATTAGACATGAAAGACAATACTACAAGGACGTCCGAATATCTCGATCTCACCGCCCCATAGGGCCCGTTCAGATGCGTGCGACGCCGAGCTACCCCACCGACACACAACTCACTGCCCCATGTGGCCTTGATGGATGCGAGGAAAGTCAGGCAGCAGCCAGCCCAAAAATCAAGAAAGTTCCACCAGCATCCACCGTCCCTCCACTCACCGCCCCATGAAGCCCTCATGGATGCGCGGAAAGTCGCAGCCAAACGTGGTGAGCTGGCGCTGACTGGCCTTGCCCGTGGCCAGGTTGAAGCGGAACTCGTAGCTGAAGGGAGGTGAGAGAAGGGAGGGAGGGAGGGAAAGGGGGGAGAGAGACGAATGGGAAGCCGAGCATGGGGGGGGGGAGAGGGAGCAAAGGAAGGATGGGGGAGGAGGAGAAAGGAAGGAGAGAGGAGGAGGGCGGAGCGCGATAGACACAAGAGGTAGGGAGCGGAGACGAATGCGCATGCAGCTGTGGCCACACGTGGTCCTAACCACGCTCAAGCAGCAATCACAGCCTGGCGGCCTTGTCTGCCTCAAACTGCTCCAGCTCTTGAACTTATTGAAGCAAACTCTTCACGCGTAGTCGCAATCAATCAGCCACAACTCACTACAATCACCCAGCCCTGAGCACTCACAGCCGCGCAGCCTTGTCCGCCTCAAACTGCTCCAGCTCCAGATTCATCTCATTGAACCGGCTCGCAATCAGCACCACCTCCTTGACTCCCTCCTCGCTCTCCTCCTCCCAGGCATTTGCCGTGTGGAAGATGAACAGTGCCGGCAGCTCGAACCACCGCATCTCCGCCTCACTCTCCGCGTACCGAGGCAGAATGCCGAACCTGGCCGGCCGGTCCGGGTTCCAGAGGAACGGCATCTTGCCCTTGAGAATCTCTTTGGGATTGAACTCTAGGGGTAGGTCCATGAAGATCGCGTAGTTCTGTGTGATGGCGAAGTCGTGCATCATGACGGGCGCGGGGATGGTGATGGGCACGGGGAGACCCATCTTCCCCTCTTTTGAGACCACTCGGTAGGTCACGAAGGGGGCCTTGGACCCGTAGCCGTACGTGAACAGCTCGCCTGAAGGGGGATGAACACGGGGAGAGGCGACGGGGGGGGGGTGGGGGGGGGTAGGGTGAGAGGTGGAGAGGAGGGAGGCACCTGGTGAGTAAAGGGCGGTGCAGAGTTGGTGAAATGTGTGGAGAGGGGTTTGGGTGGGTGCAGTGCACCGAGGTCCGCTCTCATACGAAAGGCAACCAGGTAGGAACCAGGGGGGAAGGACAGCAGCAGCCGTACCGGTGACAGGGTCGACTTTGGGGTGTGCAGTGAGCGGGTGCTTCAGCTTCCCCTCGTACGTCATCCTGCCCTTCGTCTCCAGATCCCCGTCCTGCAGCACCTGCAGCGCGTACGGTGCATCCCCCTCGTGCAGCGCCTGCAGCCCCCCCGCGTGGAAGATGAGCGCAGTGTTCCCCGTGCCGTCCCCCTGAGATAGGTCCAGTACGCCCAGCCACCCGCGCAGCTGGTGCAGGAGGATCTTCCCGAGCCCCGCGTAGCCAATCATGTCGCCGATTTTGAGGAACTTGGCGCGCTTGTAGGCCTCTTCCTGCGCCAGGCGGCTCGTGCGCACGTAGCGGTTCACGTAGCTGGCTTTGCCGTCCTTGATGCGCACGCCGTGCAGCATGCTGGCGGGAGGAGGATGGGGAGGGGGGAGAAAAGGAGGGAGGTGAGGGGAGGCTCTTCCTGCGCCAGGCGGCTCCGAGCCGTGCGCACGCCAGGAGGGAGGAGATGGGAGAGGACAGGGGCGGGGAGGGAGAGGCGTATGGGGAAGGCGGGAAGGGATCGGGAAAGGGTCGTTCGTCCGCTTGGTTCTACTCGCTTATCTCGGCGCACGCTCCTCCCAGTCCCATCGCGCGCACTTGCGTTCATCCGGGCGCGAACCAGAGCCTGAGGGGGAAAGGGGGCGCACGATGCCCTCGCACCCCCTCACTCATCCGAGCACGATGCCCCTCGCTCGCGCTACTAGTTGTAAGCTGCCGCGCTCGCCGCTCTCTCCGCATCGATTTCACCGCTTCGCCCACCGCATCACACGCACCGCGTGTACGGAGTATCGCGTCGACTCACCCGTCGCCGTCGAATAGGTGGTAGCTGAAGGTGGGCGCGAACTTGGCGTTGGGCCCGTTGCGCACGAACTCGCCATTCAAACTCTCCTGCGAGGGGGGCGCGGGGAACGCGGGGAACGCGGGGAACGCGGGGAGCGCGGAGGGGCGTGGGATGACGCGGGAGGCAGGGCGGATGAAATACGAAGGGCGCTCGAGTAGATACGACGACAGCACGACTTACCAAGCGTGTTGTACGGGCGATGACGGGGAAAACAAGTGCTGTAACGAGCTCACAGATGGCAAGTCGACACGCGAGAAGGATCATCGGAGGCCCGCGTGGCGCGAACTTACTGGCAGATGGCCGGTGACCGGGAGGTCAGCGACGGGTCCGACTTCCTTATCCACGGGAGCGAACACGCCCTCGAGGTATGTAGTGTTGGGAGGTGTCTTGATCATCGCATTCAGCAGTCGCTCAATGGCGTCGCACAGCCAGTTCGCGTAGCTCTGTGATGGTGGCAGTTTCGGATGCGACTGAACCAGCGGCTTCTCCTGCTCGTTGCTGGCGACGCGTCGCACCATGGTGGCGTTGCGATTGGCCTATGAGGCACGTGTGTGAACGACGCCAGGAGGCGAGAGGTACAAAGCAGGACAAAGCGCACCCTGGTGTCGACAAGCTTTCTTCTTCTAGGGCCAAGCACAGCTTATTCAACGAAAAAGCGGTGCACACTATTGCGGGGGAGGTGAGTGATATCATGTGGCAATGGCTGCTTGTGGTTGGAAATCTGAGTTGAGCAGAATGGACGATCCAGATTTAGGTCTGAGGGCGGATGCCCCTGCAAACTGCGTGGAGAACGAAGACGCGACGCGAAGGATGATGACTTGTTTTCGAGTGACTGCCCGCGGTTCGTTGGATGGTGCATGGAGTTTTGAAAGTCTCCGCTGGCGTAGGTCGAAACTGCAAAGGCTTTCTATTTTGGGGCAAATTTCTTGACGTGGGCTGTCGAGTCTTCCCAAGTTCCCTTGGGCAAGCGACAAACTTTTGAGCTTCGAGTCGACCCTGTGGCCACGTCACGGACGACCTGGCATCGTTAAATCAAAACTAGGAATCTGAGGGAAATTCCTGACGTGGTGCGATGCTCACCCTCCACGGGTTATTCCCCATACGGACGGACCTGTGTGGATACCATATTTCAGTTTGGTTCATGAACTAAGAGCATGTTCAAAGTGTCTGTGGCTCCAACGTCAGCCTTAATCCGACACAAAAAACAGGCTCCCCGCCCCTCTACAGTTCTAATACGCCAAAGATCCCACAACCTCGGAAACAATATAAGCAAATTTGCCTGGGTGGCACAGCAATATTCGTCACACGCAATTTCCTACATTATCGGAGCTTGCGTTAATAGAATACGACTTGTACTTTGAACGCCGACGGGAGTATAGTCGGCTTACTAGCATGCCCGACGTCGGATTTTCACCCGCGTCGGGTTACTTTGAACACGCTCTAAGGGTTAATACTGGGCGTATTTCATGTGCACATCGAACCATCTGCAGTAAAGTAATTACAACTTCGTGCAGCAGATTCTACCACTCGGGAAGAATCGATGAAGGTATGTCCACTGATATCATGTTGCCAATTCTTTCTTCAGTCAAATTAGTCTTGAATGTTTTTTGCAGGAGGCATTTAGCTGTCCTACCTTTTGAAGAACCCTTGCCAGTCATGCAACCTAAACCCACAGCCACTGCTGACGGCATGAGCTAATCCGTCTCTCCACCACCGCCTCCATCCTCTTCCTCCTCACTCGATAAAATCGTTAGAGCCCCTCCACCACCCGCCCCGGCATCCTCTCCAATTTCCCCACCAGCATCCTCCCCCTCTCCCCCCCCCTCTTCCTCCTCATCCCCACCCTCATCCGCCCCTTGCTCCTCCTCACCATCTTCCCCTTCCTCCCCACCACCCCCCTCCTCCTCCCCTCCTCTGCGCCACGCGCGCCTCTGCAGCGTGGCCTTCTGCATCCGTTTCTCCAGCCGTGAGTTGAACCGGCTCAGCTTGCGCCGCTCTGCCGACCGAAACCAGAACAGAATGTCCCGCTCGCGCCCGCGAGGCCGCAGCCCCACGTACCCAAACACCGGGTCCTCCTGCCCCACGCGCCGCCTCTTTCTGAATGTGGATACTGCTGGTCCTGCTGACGCCAGCACAGGGCGTGTGAGCATGCCCCCGCGCCCCCCTGCTCCCTGCTGCTGCATCCCCCCTCTCTCCATCTGCGGCCCACGATCCTCCAGCTCCCCTGTCAGGCCCTCCCGCGCCCTCTTCCTCCGCAGCTGGATGCGCTCCCACACGCCTAAAGAGGGGCGCCCGGAGCCCTCAGGGGACTCCCCAGCAGCACCAAACTCAGGGGAAATGGGGCTGCCTGACTGGGGAGCCGCGGGGGAGGAGGCAGGAGTGGGGATTTGACCGGACGCCGCTGCAAGCAAGGCTGCGTTGGAAGAGTGACGGGGAACGGTGGGGAGGATGGGGTTGCGAGGCTGGGCAGCGGCAGCAGAGGAGCGCGAGGGCTTTGTGGTTCTGGTGGACATGGGGCGCGAGGAGCGCTGCAGCAGCTGCAGCAGGAGAGGCGAGATGGCCCGGCCTGCTGAGGCAGGAGCAGCAGCAGCAGCTGTGGGCGTGCGTGTGGGAGTCGCCATGGGAGTCGTGTCAGCAGGAAAAAGTGCAGCAGGGATTGGAGCTGCAGCATCAGTGGGTAGTGCGGCTGCGCCCGCTGGCACAGGGGGCGCATCAGGCATGACTTCTATGTTCTCCAGGAGCTCATTCACCGTCTCCTCATCCGCCTCGTCCAACTCCGGTATCCACAGCTCCACCCCGATCGCCGCATCCACTTCCTCCTCTCCCGGCCCCCCCGCTGCCGCCCCCTCTCCTCCTGCCGTGGCATCGTCGTCCTCGTCATCATCGTCATCATCTGACATCAGATCGAGCATTGCGACGTCAGCAGCGCTGACTGGACGGTTACCAGTCCTGGCTCTCAGCTTCTTAAGCCGCCGCTGCAATTCTTTCTGCCCATCCTCTGCTGCCCGCTCCCCTCGTCCCCTCCCCCACCCGTGCTCCTTCCCTGCTCTGTCCTTAGCAGCCTTCAGCTGCACTTGGAGATCCCGAACCTGCTCCTTCAGCGACCGAACCTGCACCCGAGCCTCGGAGAGCCTTACTTTCAAGGTTCGGACGTCGGAGACTCTGTCTCGGGCGAAATGCTGCAGGCGGCGCTTCTTGGCGAGGAGCGACCTTCGAGGGAGGAAGAATGGGGGAGAACGGTTTGGAAAGGTAACATTAGGCACAAAACGGAGGTCGCAACATTGTCACAAGAAGTACAAAGAAGCCAGCAGTGAGGCTAAGCTAACTAAGTTACTATAAAATTATGTGAGAGTGATGATCCACAAGGCTAGGCCCACCCCAAAGCACCTACCTGATGGTATCGGCGCGGGGCTTTCTGCGAGGTGACTTTTGAGTCGACTCAAAAGTCACCTTTCTACGTGAATCCCCATGATCACTGCCCCAACAACCCCTCCAGCCAAACCGCACCATAAGCCGCCTAGACCTGCACCAACCCCACCTCCTTCCTCCTTCCCTCTCCCACCCACCTGATGGTGTCGGTTTCCTCGATGTGAATCCCCACGCCCACTCCCCCCCCCCCCCATCCAACGCCAACCTGATAGCGATGGTTTCCTGACCCATCCTACAGTCCCTCCCACTTCCCACCCACCTGATTGTATCGGTGTCCTCGATGTGAATCCCCACGTCCACCGCCCCCCGCTCCGTCTGAGCAAACGCCTGCCAGCCCACAAACACCAGCCGCCGCTTCTTTGGGCCCTGCTGCTGCTGGCAGCGAGGAGGGATGGGGAAAGATGGGTGAGGGAAAGGGAAAGGGGAAAGGTGAGCATGAGCAAGGGCGAGACACCTGCCAGCCCACAAACACCAGCCGCTGCTTCCTGGGGCCCCGCTGCTGCTCATAGTCGCAGGAGGTGATGGGCGGTAGAGAGGGGGGAAATGGGAACGATGAGCGAGGACGAAATGTCAGGGGAGTGTGAAGCGTGAGGGAGTATGAGACGGCACTCACCCGGTTGTGCTCTGCTGCCCACGAGGCGTCGCCTGCATTCCTCCAGTTGCTGGGCGCGCGCACCAGCACGCCGCGCTCCCTCCCCTTGGCCACATCCCCCACCTCGTACCCCCCAAGCTGCCCCTGCGCCTGCCCCTCCACAAACGGGCCCCCCTGCACGACGGCCTTGCAGATCCCACACAGGTGGGGGAAGAGCTTGTGCAGGAAGGCCAGAATGGTGTTGCACTCCCGGTCGAACTTGTTCCTGCCAGCGTCTCCTCCACGCTCTATCGCCGGCAGGTAGAACTTGTGCACTGACACGCCCCTGCCCAGTGCAGGGGCCGGCAGATTCACCACAATTTGCAGCTGTGGCGGCTGCTGCTGCGCCTTCTGCGTGCCAGCAGCCTCCACTTCGCCTCGCCGTGTTCCCCGCCCCGTTCCCAGGGATGGTCCCTTGCCCGACGCCTGAACCGGCACCTCTACCGGCCCTTGCCCCTGCGCGACCGTGCCCCTATCAGGCGCCTTCAGCCCCAAGACGTAGCCCTTCGTCGGTGCGTCCGCTGCTCCCTGTCCCTGCGCTTGAGTCAACCCCTGCGCCTCTCCCATCCGCGACCCGCGCCCTCCCTCCAGCTCTGCTCCTGGCCCCGCGGGTGGCGGATTCAACCCCTGCATGCCCTCCCACGCGGCCTTCCCCTGTCGCTGCCTCGACCCCAGCCCGCCCACCTGCGCTCTCTGCCATGCGTCCGGAGGTGCCGCCCCTGCGGTGACAGGTGCGGGGCCTGCAGGTGCGGGGAACGTGGAGGCTGGGGGGACGCGGCGGGAGCGGTAGCCAGCCGAGTCAGTGGGGCGATCTAACAGCGTGTGTAGCGAGGGCATGGTCAATAGACTCGACTGCTGTTGCCCTTGCTGCTGAAGTTGCTGCTGCTGCTGCTGCAATTGCTGTTGTTGCT
The DNA here is from genome assembly GCA_027943415.1 of Closterium sp. NIES-67. NCBI lineage: Eukaryota > Viridiplantae > Streptophyta > Zygnematophyceae > Desmidiales > Closteriaceae > Closterium > Closterium sp. NIES-67. The sequence goes on from BQMB01000803.1 coordinate 74,271, forward strand.
GCTGCAATTGCTGCTGTTGCTGCTGTTGCTGCTGTTGCTGCTGTTGCTGCAGCGCCAGCTGCTGCTGCTGCGCGAGGGGCACTGCTGGCAAAAGCCCGCCCGCAGGAGCAATGCGCCGAGGTCCGAGAACCTGTGCGAAGGACGTTCCTGGCACGGGCGCAGGCGGCAGAACAGGAGGCCTCAACCAACTCACTTGCTGGGGCTGCAGCTGCGGCTGAGGCTGCAGCTGCGCCTGCGCCTGCGGCCGTGGCTGCTGCTGCTGCTGCTGCTGCTTCTGCTGCTTCTGTTGCTGCTGCTGCTGATACTGTTGTGCCAGCAGCTGCTTTGCCGGCCCAGGAACTCCCGCCCCTCCTGCAGCTCCTGCAGTCGCCGCTGCTGGTTTAGTCCCCACTCCTTCTCCCCCTCCCACCCCCCCTCCCTCTTGCTGCCTGCGCCGCTCCAGCCACGCGCTGACTGCCGCCAGCGCCACGTTAACCTCCGCTTCCAAGAAGTACTTGCGCGGCCGCCCGCGCTTCCCCTGCTGCGAGTCCAGCAGCAGCGCCGAGGCCAGCCGCACGCACTGCTCCACGGACGCCGTCGCGCGCTGCCGCTTCAGCACCCACTTCACGCCCGTCTCCAGCGCCGCCAGGGTCTGCGGCGCGATCGCGTCGTTGTCGTCAGCGCCGGGCAGGCGCGGCCGCATGTGGATGTAGAGGAGCTTCTCCACGGCGGTTTCGAGCTCCTTCGGCGGTACGGAGAGGATCGCGTTCAAGGCGCTGTTGTCCGTCTCCTCGTCTTCGTCGTCGTCCTCCAGATCGACTGTTTCCGGAACTGCGCCTCCTGCTGCGCCGGATGCTGGCGCAGCTGCTGCAGCGCCTGCCGCCGCTGTGCTTGCCGCTGCTGGCTGCGCAGCAGCTGCTTTCGCAGTGTCTGGTGCGGGAGTTGCCGGTTTGCTTCCAGAGGGCCCCGGTCCCAGAGGGTTCGGCATGTCGCGCACCGCTTGGATCTGCGCATCGATACTTGCGAGAGATGCGGCAGCGGCGGGAGCGGAGGATGGTGCCGGTTGAGACGCACCGGGCGCTGGCGGAACGACGGGCGTAGTCGAGGCCGGACTAGGCGCAACGTCTTGCGCGGGAGCAGCTCCCGCGGGAACGGGAGCGGCAGGGGTTGCTGGCGGAACAGCTCCCGCCGGGGAAGCGACTGGCGCCGCGGGAGCAGCCTGCGCAACGGTGGCAGGCGAGTCCCCTTCCGCCTTCTCCCCTGCAGCCGGACTGGGCTGCATCGTTTCAGTCGCATCAGCCTGCGCTTGCGCTTTATCCGACGCCGCTTGCGCCTTCTCCGCCTCTGCTCCGCCTTCCACTTCCGCTCCACCGTCGTTCGCTCCTTCTTGGTTCGCCAGCTCAGTCGCCCCTGCTGCCGCGTCCTCCTTTGTCGCACCGTCTCCTGCCGCCTCTGCTTCGGAATCCTTCGGAGCCTCACCACCGGGGCCCGCATCTGGCTCCTCGCTCGCGGTTGTGACATTTTCCGCGTCAGCACTGGGCTCCGCGACATCCGCCGTGCCGGCCGCTGTCGCGTCTGCCGGCGCTTCTAGCGGCACTTCCACGACGTCGTCATCCTCGGACGAGCCTTCCTTACATGGCAATTCGTCGGGTTCCTTTTCTGCCATCTTCCCTGGTTCGTCTGACGGGGTTGTGCACTCGTAACTCAAGTCTACGATGGGTTCAAGATGGAGTGGGGAGGGTTGCTGCCTAGCTGTTACGAAACGGTAAGAGCTGTTGGGAGCTGGGACGTCTGCGGGTAACCAGGAGGAAGTGGAACAGTCTTGCCGATCTGACACTGGGAAAGGGAGAAGGCCGATGGAACCCTGACAGAAAGCAGGAAGGGCGTTGGGGTTTCGAGAAACTGAACACGGAAGAGGGAGCTTGATCTGCTCGGCTTCACCCATTGGCCGAAAACGATGTTATTGATCGTGCGAACCAACCTTCTGCAGTGTGCAGAGCAATGCGAAACCAGATCTCAAGCGGTGGTGGCGGAAAGTCCTCAGATTAGGCACCAATCGAACGGCTCACGTCGCACGAAAGAAACAACGCAACCCGATCCGCGTCCGATGTCGTTCGCAGTTCATTTTGCGTTGTTGGCATCAGTGTGCTGCGAATGTTGAGCTGCTGTCGGAGTATGCGAACACACCCCTCATCTGTGCAAAAGAAGATATTGGACATTGGCAGGGCCTGTTACTATAATTCGTAGGCAAAGTATAATAAGCCTTTACTTTACACCCTCGTAGTAAAGTAAACCCAACAAGCGTGACGATGGCCAAGACGCGGTAGTTGATAAACTGTACTATTTTTCCATCCAAGGGAATGAAAGTTTCTATTGGGCTGCCAGGTAGGCGATGTACTAGGGAGTTAGGTGCATAAGGTTGATCTTGCATGAAGGGTTGTAACAAATATCTTTAGAAAGCGAGGCTGGGTGTTCAATGGAACTTGTAGCGAAACGAGAGAGGTCGAAGCGCCTTTGTCCTTCACGTTTTTTGCCAGAGCTGACTCCGCATGCCACGTGGATTGTTGCTCAGAGAGGGGCATGTTGGCGGGAAACCCAAAGTCACGTCTTGGCCTCGGCATGCATGACAACATGCCCTCCCCGGAAGCTCGACACTGATTGGCCAACCAGTTTCAGACGCTTTGACTGAATGCCCCCCCTCCATTTTCACATCATCGCTCATCAGCAGGTGGTGATCTCGAGGCCAGCTGCTGCTTGTGCATCAGGAGCTTCACTTCCTAGTCAGTCTCAAACAGGCTATGGCGGCATCACACGTATCCTGAAAACTATGACGTTATTCCGTGACACGTTGCTGGCTACCCTTTACTCCTCCCTTCCCAGGCTATTAGCTACTGCTGAATAAGTAGCGTCTAGAGGAAAGAAGCCGCCATCATGTTTAAGGGACTCAGGACGAAGAAAGAGCGGTTCGACTTTAGGTTCCGCTTTCACGCGACGCGGGTAAGTGGAAACGCCTTCGACCACTATTGAAAGTTATAATGGCGCGTTGCATTTGCATCTCCGGATAACGTGCTTTCCTTCCACCTAAACGCGTTTATTCAGGTACCGCCGTCGGGTTTTGACAACCTCGTGGTATTCGTTGTGCCCGCCGATTCCGCCAAGCCCGAGGGGCAAACCCCCAAGGCGGCGGTGAAGAATGGGTCGTGCGCGTGGAGCGGGTCGGTCACCGTCACCGCGAAGCTCACTCGCCACGCCAAGGCCAAGGCGTACGAGCCCCGCCCGTACCGCTTCGTCGTCTCGTCCGTAAGTGCTCGTTATAATCATATAATTATTCACTTTCTCCTGATATCCTCTCATTTAATTCCGGGTTGCAGACGACCTAGTTTTTTTTTCCTGTTTTTTTCCATGAGGCTTCTATTATGCGGGTAATGCCCGCGGCGCAAGAATGCATTCCCTGTTGTCATCCGCTTCGATATATGAGTCCCCGATCCCCCGATTCTCTCAGAACTCGTTGCGATCAGGCGTGCTGGGCGAGGCGACGCTGAACCTGGCGGAATTCGCGGGCTTCGGCGGGCTGGACCAGCGGACGCTTCCATTGAAGAATTGCAGCGCGGGAACCATCCTCCATGTGAGCCGGTCGCTTTTAATGAGTGCAATAGAAAGTAGTTACATGGCACTGAAGCTATCAGCTGGTCGGTGGTGAAAAAGACTTTAATCAACGGGAAGTGGGGATGAGAATACTCGCTTTGCTGCCCGGAACAAGGTCCCCTGATGGTTCCTTGGGCTAACATGCGGCGTTGCCTCCCTACCGCTTGTGTCTTGCAGGCGACCGTTCAGTGCACCGCGCTCGACCCAAGGTACGCCTGCAACCACGACTCTAGAATCAGCAGCTTCGCCTCTGATTCCCCCAGCGCATTTCTTCTTGATCTTCCTATCGATTGCCGTGGCTAATCCCCGTGGGTGGTGCGGTGCGGTGCGGTGCGGTGCGATGCGCGCAGGGACGAGGAGGAGAGCGAGCACGAGGAGGTGGCGACGAGGCGGGCGGCGCCAGGGGCCGCCAGTGGCCGGCACGCCGCTGCTGCGGGCAAGGCTGAAGCCGCCGCTGCTGCTGCCGCTGCGGCCAGTGGCAGCAAGGGAAGAGCTGGAGAGGCACAGGTAGGCACCCTCCTTCCGCGCACAGGTAGGCACCCTCCTTCCGCGCACAGGTAGGCACCCTCCTTCCGCGCACAGGTAGGCACCCTCCTTCCGCGCACAGGTAGGCACCCTCCTTCCGCGCACAGGTAGGCACACTCCTTCCGCGCACAGGTAGGCACACTCCTTCCGCGCACAGGTAGGCACACTCCTTCCGCGGACGCCTCCGTTCACGGCTTCAGGCGGAGCCCTGCGCTCTGCAGTCGTTTAAACACCGTGGCCGGTTCCCCCTTCCCCGTGTGCATCCGCAGAGGCAGCATCCTCAGAGCGCAAAGCAGCAGGACGAGGGGTCGAAGCAGGCGCAAAAACAGGAGGCGCAGAAGCAGGAGGCGCAGAAGCAAGAGGCGCAGAGGCAGGAGGCGCAGAAGCAGGAGGCGCAGAAGCAAGAGGCGCAGAGGCAGGAGGCACAGAGGCAGGAGGCGCAAAAGCAGGAAATGCTGGCCGCCAGTCAGCCCGTTGCTCGGTCCTCCTCAGGCGTCCCTCCCGCACCCTCCCAGGTGAGCGCGCTTTGTCTCGCACAGCGTGAACGCACATGAAACGGTGAAGAAAAGAGACAGTAAGAAAGTGAAAGGGACGGAGAAGCGGAAATACACTTGTTTCTGTGTCTGCTGAGAGTGCTATACTGGTTGGCGGAACCTGTAGGAAACAAAGAGGAAATGCGCACTGCCGCGGGGTTGCACGTGAAATGCGTATTCCCGCCAGGTGACTGCCTACACGCCCGTGTTTGTTGCTGATATCCAAAGCCTCCCTCTTCCCAACCCGAACCCACCACTACCCACCTCCCCCCTACTCCCCCCAACCCCCCTCCTGCTCCGCCGTCCGCCGTGCGTCAGGACGAGGACGCGTCCACCGACTCCTCTTCGTGCGACACCACCCCGCGCACCACCGCCAGCACCGCCAGTGCCACTCCCAGCACCACCGCTGCCACCACCACCGCACCCACCACCGTCACAGCTGCTTACGCTGCTGCTGTTGCCGCTGCAGCTGCCAGTACTGCCGCTACTGCTGCTGCTGATTCGAGTGCTGCCGCGAATGTGGGTGCGGGTGCAGGTGCGAGCGCAGGTGCGAGCGCAGCTAGTGCAGCTGCCAGTGCAGGTGCGAGCAGCAGCGCGGGTGGGCGTGGGGGCCGTGGTGACTCCAAGCCCTCTGCAGCCTCGCCTCGGGTGGCGGGGAAAGAAGGGGGTGGGGTTGGCGGTGGCGGTGGGGGGATGTTCTTCTGGCGCTCCAGCAGCAGCAAGGACCGGGATAGGGACAGGGAGAAGGGCAAGGAAAAGGATAAGGGGAGTCTCATTCCCGCCTCGCCTCGATTCCGCTCCAAAAAAGAGCCCTCGTCACCGGTGATGCGCTCGCGTGACGCGTCGCCCAGTAGAGACGCGGCACGTGGCAGTGGGAAAGGGAAGGAAAAGGACAAGGAGGGTGAGAAGGGGGAGGAATGGGCCAAGCGATCGCGATCGCAGGAGAGAGGGGCGGACAGGCAGGAGAACGAGGCAGGTGCTGGTTCTAGGGCTAGGTCGGCATCTAGAGACGGCAGGAGGCAGGCGAGTGAGGGGCGGAGTGTGGAGAAGGAGAGGGAGGAGGAGGATTGGATGGGAGCAGAGGGGGAGAGGCGGCAAGGGCGGAAGAAAGAGTCCGGGATCGATCAGGACTTGGCGTGGCTGCGGCAGCAGGAGCTGCAAAAACAGCAGGAAGTACAGAAGCAGCAGGAGTTAAAGGAGCAGCAGGAGTTAAAGGAGCAGCAGGAGATAAAGGAGCAGCAGGAGATGCAGAGACTGCAGGAGATGCAGAAGCAGCAGCAGCCGCCAGTGAGAAGGGAAGAGGAGGAGGATGATCCGGAGTGGGTGGGGCAGCAGAGGGCGGAGGAGGAGGAGTTGCGGCGGCAGGAGGAGGCGTTGGAGGAGGAGGCGAGGCGGGTGCGGATGGAGCGGGAGAAGCAGCGGCAGCGGAAGGAGGAGATGCGGCGGCAGCAGCAGCAGCAGGGGGGGCTGGGGGTTGGGGCGGCGGAATTCACGCCCACGCACAGCCCTGCGTTGCAAGGCATGGCGGGTGGGGGGCCTGGGAGGCGTGGGCCGGTGGCGTTAGGGAGGCAGTGCCGGCGCCTGCAGCCGCGTCGCCGGTGGCGGCGGTGTCACCGGGCAAGGCGCTTGGGGGGTGGAGCAGACGGGCCAGCAGCAAGGACGCTCATGAGGACGGCGCTGGCGCTGCTGGCACTCATGGGGCTCACGAACCTCATAGCGCGCATCACATTCCCGCAGCAGCAGCCCCGGCTGTGCTGCCCCCTGCGCCTGGCGCAGCTGCCGCCTCCCCCAGGTCGGCCCGCTCCCCCTCGCCAGTTGGCACTCCCACTCAGCGGCCAGGGAGGCAGTATGATGACGTGGCAGGGATGGAGGGTGGCGGAGGGGGGCTGGAGGGTTCCCCGTACAAGTACGGTTCCCCCAGTGCGCGGATGGGCGGAGGGGGGAGAGACAGCCCGTATAGTTACCGCAGCCCGGACCCGTCCCCAGGGATGATGGGGTACCCCTTCCAGGAGGCAGCAGGCGGCGAGGAGCAGCAGCAGAGGTATGGCCAGGGCAGCGGCAGCGCTGCATACGCCTCTCAAGCCGGCGCTGCCCCGGACTCGCTCGCGCTGCCCGACGCTGCCAGTCCAGGCGATTCTCCCCCCTCTGGCGGCTACCCCGGCAGCAGAGGCTCGGGGAGGGGGTACTTCGGCGCAGCTGACGCTGGCGAGCGGCGGGGAGGGGGAGGGGGAGGCGGGGGAGGGCAGGATGCGGAGATGCATGTGCGCAGGGACTATGCAGCAGAGGTGTCAGCAGCGGAGGCGGCGATAGAGGAGCTGCAGAGGGACTGCGTCAAGTACCAGACCACCAGCCGCAACCTCTCCAGGGAGGTCGAGAGCCTCCGCAGCCAGCTGGCCGAGGCCTTCGTGCAGGACCAGCGGGCCGACATGGCCATCGGCCAGCTGAAAGATGAGAGGGATAGGTTGCAGGAAGAGGTGAACATGCTCCGGGCGGGGCTGGGCGGCAGGGGCGGCGGGGCGGCGTCGTCTGCAGGCGGGGCGGGGGAGGATGAGGGGATAGACGCGAGCTCGTATGTGGCGGATGGGACGGAGAGTGAGTGGAGCGTGGGGGGCGGGGGGGGCGCGGAGGGGATGAGGCGCGTGGCGGGGCTGCTGGAGGAGGCGGAGTTTCTGAGGGGCACGGTGGGGGGGCTGTCGGCGCAGGTGGAAATGCTGCAGCGGGAGAACGAGGCGCTGCTGGAGCAGGCGGAGAGGGCGGAGGCGGAGGCGGGGAAGTACAGGCGGGACGCGGAGGAGCTGTTTGAGGCGCGGCAGGAGACGGACGCGGCGCTCAAGAGGCTGCAGAAGCAGGCGGAGGAGCGCGAGGCGGAGTGGCAGCAGCGCGTGCGCGGCATGGGGGAGGCGCAGGCGGCGCTGGAGGAGCAGCTGGCGGAGTTGCGGGGCGGGGGGCGTTGGGGAGGGGGAGGAGGGAGCGGGGGAGGGGGAGGGTCTGCTAGGGCGAGTCCCCTGGGCCCGAGAGGGAAGGGGGAGGGGCCGGAAGGGGTGGAGGAGGGGTTGGCGCTGGGTGAAACGGTGGGCATGAGCGGGAGCAGCAGCAGGAGGAGCAGGGGGGGAGCGGGAGGGGAGGGCGAGTGGGGAGAGGGCGAGCGGGGGGGAGTGGACCCGAGCATGGTGCTGCAGCTGAGGCGCAAGGTGGAGGAGCTCGAGAGGGAGGCGCAGGAGCTGACGGTGGAGAGTCTGGAGCTGGCGGCGGGGCTGAACGTGGCGAACAAGGAAGGCGAGGTGAAGGACGCACTCATCGAGCAGCTCAAACACGAGCTCATTGCGGCCGGCAGGAAGGACTCCATCGCTGCTGCCGCCGCTGCCTCGGGGTTTGCTGCGTTTTTCACCAAGGGGAAGGCCGAGGGTGGGGGGAGGAGTGTTGAGGCAGTGATAAACTCGGGGCCGGCTGCGAGTGAGAAGGATGTGGGGAAGCTGCATGGAAGGATCGTGGAGCTGCTGCAGGCGCTCAAGGAGCAGAGCAAGGAGGCGGAGGAGGCGAGGGAGGAGGCGGTGCAGCTGCGGAGCAAGATGCGCGTGAGTGAGATGGCCACGGCGCGCGCCATGGACCGGCTGAGCATCTTGGAGGAGTATGAGCGCAAGGCGAAGCAGGTGGAGGGCGAGCTGGAGGAGACGCGGAAGACGTTAGCAGCGCAGAGGAGGCTGCGGGAGGAGCAGGAGATGCGTCATGTGGGGGAGGTGGAGCAGCTGAGAGAAGGTAAGAGGGACGCGGAGAACCGGGTCACCAGGTACGGCGAGGAGGTTCGGCGGCTGGAGCGGCAGGGCGAGGCGGCGGTGAGGCAGATGGAGCAGGTGGGGGAGAGGCTGAGGGAGTTCTTCACCGCCCGGGCGGATGAGAGGGGAATGGGGAGTGATGAGTTGACGCTGGGGGAGCGGGCGGAGGGGTTGGATGTTGCTGGGAAGGTGGGGCTGGTGGTGGGCATGGCGGTGCAGTGGCAGCAGCAGGTGGGGAAGCTGGAGGGGGAGAAGGCGGGGCTGGAGGAGCAGGTGAGGGAGAGTGAGGCGCGCGTGCACGAGGTGGAGTCGACCTCGGGGGCGTGGCGGTCGGATAGAGGCGCGCTCGAGAAGAAGGTGGGGCGGCTGGACGAGCAGAGGCGGCTAGCGGAGTCGCGGGTGCAGGAGCTGGAGCTGCAGCTGGCAGCCATGCAGGAGATGCTGGAAGAGGCGCAGGCGGAGGCGGGTGCTGCTGCAGGGGCTGGGGCTGCTGGGGTTACGCTTGCTGACGTGGAGGCCCTGCAGTCGGCGAATCAGAAGTCGAGGAGGCGGGTGCAGGAGCTGGAGGGGCAGGTGAGGGGGTTGGAGGAGCGGGTGAGGGGGAAGGAGGCGGAGCTGGTGGCGGCACACGCGGCTGCTGCTGCTGCTGCTGCGGAATCAGCAGCAGCGGCGACGGCGGCAGAAGCAGTGGGGAGAGCAGGGGCTAGTGGGGGAGCAGGGGCAGGAGCGGGGGGAGCTAGTGCGGGCAGGGCGGAGAGGGAGCTGGAGGACGCGCGGAGGAGGGTTGAGGGGCTGGAGGAGGAGATAAAGCGCATGTCGGGGGAGATAGCGCTGGCGGGGGTGGGCAGGCGCGAGCTGGAGATGAAGGTGCTGCGGCTGGAGGGGGCGTGCGGCAAGCTGGAGAGCGAGCTGCAGGAGGCGAACGTGGGGCGGCGGAGGGCGGAGGAGAGGCAGGCGGAGGTGGAGGCGCAGCTGGCGGTGGCTGTGGACAGGGCGGAGACGCAGAGGGGCGTGGTGGCGGAGCTGGAGGAGCGGGTGAGCAAGGGCGCGGCCAGGGAGGAGGCGCTGGAGCAGTACCTGGCGGTGGTGCAGGGGAAGGGCAAGGAGGCGGAGCGGGAGAGGGAGAGGCTGGAGGGGCGAGTGAGGGAGGAGGAGGAGAGGAGGCGGGAGGTGGAGCAGAAGGTGGGGGAGAGCGAGGCGGCTGTGGTGAAGGCGAGGGAGGAGGCGGAGAGGGACGTGGGGGAGGCGAGGAGGAGGTTGGAGGAGATGGAGGCGCGAGTGGAGGTGTTTGAGAAGGAGAGAGAGTGGGCCATGGCACGGGCGGTCAAGGCAGAGGAGGGGCAGAGGCGGGAGAAGGCCGAGAGGGAGGCGGCGGTGGAGCGATTGACCACTGAGGTCGCGCTACTGACTCAGCAGCTATCGGCTCTGTCTGAGGGGGGGAGTGGAGGTGAGGGTGGTGACAGCCTGTCTGCAGTTGAGGCGGCGGAGCTCCGGGCAGCGAAGGGCGAGCTAGAGGACAAGCTACGCCGTGCTGAGGGGGATTTGAGGGATGCGGTGAGAGAGAAAGTCAAGCTGGAGGGCGAGCTGCAGATGGTGAAGGAGGCAGTGGGGGAGCTGAAGGGTAGGGAGAGCTCTCTTCTGGGGGAGGTAGATGCGCTGAAGAGAGAGGTGGCGGCAGCAGCGGAGGCAGCAGGTGAGCTGTCCCGGGCGAGGGAGCACAAGGAGCAGCTAGTGGCGCAGCTGGCCAAGGCAGAAGCTTCTGTGAAGGAGCTGCAGGTGGCGCGGGAGGAGTTGGAGCAGGAGCGCAAGGGACTGATAAACCAGGGCGTGGTGATGCAGGGGAAGGTGAAGGAGCTGGAGCGAGTGAAGGGCGAGCTGGCGCAGGCGAGGACGGAGCGGCAGGTGCTGGAGGAGCGGCGGCTGGCGCTGGCCATGAAGCTGGCCAAGATAGAGGAGTCCATGGAGGAGCTGGAGGACCTGCGGGCGCGCAGTGCATCGGTGGAGGGCGAGATGAGTCACCTGGCGAAGCAGGCGGAGCAGGTGCCGGGGCTGCTTGAGGACAGGGAGAAGCTACAGGGGAGGGTCAGGGAGCTGGAGGGGAGGGTGGCGGAGTTGGAGGGACGGGTGGGTGAGCTGGATGCTGCTGCTGCGGCGGCGGCAGGGGGGACGGCTGCTGCTGTAGGTGAGGGGGTTAAAGGGGGTGATGGTGAGGCTGCGGCTGCTGCTGCAACGGCGGCTGCGGCTGAAGCGACTGCGGCGGCAGAGGCAGCGGCGGCGGCAGCAGCGGCGAGGGCAGAGGCGTTGGTGGAGGAGGTGAGGCAGCTGAAGCAGCAGAACGCCGAGCTCAAGCGCGCCCTCACTGAGGGCAGCGGCGGCAGCACTGGTGGCAGTCACGCTGAGCCGTCCCCCCAGGGCATGGGCAGCAGGCCCATGGGAGCAGCGGCAGGGGGGCTGGCGGCAGCAGGGGGGGCGTTTGCGCGGGGGCGGATGGGGGGGATAATGGCGTCGCGGGGGGGCGGGGGGGATGCGGCGCTGGAGAAGCAGGTGGAGGAGCTGAGGCGGAGGACAGTGGCGCTGGAGGGCGAGGTGGGGCGCAAGGCGGAGGCGCTGGCCGCTGCTGAGAGGCGGCTGCAGGAAATGGAGGAGAGCGGAGGGGGTGGGGGTGGTGGGAGCAGATTGGTTGACATGGATGCTGCTGCTGACGAGCGCATCAAGACTCTTGAGGTAAGTTGGTGCTAGAGTGGGTGACATGGCCTGATGCGCACCAAGCCGGTTTCTCTGCTGCCTGCCTGCGTTGTTGCTGCACCTTTCCTTTCTTCTCTATGCTTCGACTTACCCCATGCTCCATGAGCCAAAGTGTTCACGCTGAGTCACACTGGAGCTTTGCTTGGCATAAAAGAACCCCCTGCTGACCGCCCTGTGTGTCTCTCCCGTGCGTGCAGGCGCAGGTGGCGGTGCTGCAGCAGCAGATTGATTCGCAGAGGGCAGTGGCGGAGGCAAGGGAGAGCAGCATGGGCGAATACGTGCAGCTGCTCACTGCTACTAATGACTCGCTGGCTGCTGGCACCGATGCTGCCACCATGCAGCTCAATAAGGAGGTGAGTCGCTTGGCTGCTGCTGAGTCAGCCATTCACTCTGCCCAACCTGTCTTCCTCTTTCCTCCCTTCCGCCTCCCTCCCCTGCTTCTTCCTTCACCTGCAAATCACCCATGGTCATGGGGCATCTCACCCGTCACACACATCACATGTCACATATCACTCTCATTGTTGTCTCATGCAACACACCCATGGCTTGCACATCTCGTGATAGAAGTCTAGTTTTGAGGCGCCTCAAAACTAGACTTCTCATGCAACGCACCCATGGCTTGCACATCTCGCACCTCATCTCACGCCTCTCTCCTCTGTGCACCTCAATCCAGCTGCTGAGGGCGCAGCAGCAGGTGGGCGAGCTGAGAGAGCGGGAGGCGGAGCTGCGCACAGCAGCAGCCGTGCATGATGCCGCCATTCTGGAGCTCAAGGAGGTGCGCTTCTCTTTTTTCATTTCGCTTGTCGGTTTTTTTTGCTTCCTGCTGTTGGTCTCTAGGCTATGGAATGGGCTGGCTTACTCGCTGGCTTACTCCGTTATGGTGTGTGATGCGCCCTGGCCCTTTCCTCCATGATGTCCGATGAATGTCACCATGATGAATGTCACCATGATGAATGTCACCATGATGATCCATGATGCACTGCCGCTGGGACCGTGCATGCTGTGGCGTCACCAGCACCAGCACTCTCACTCTCTCGTGCGCACTCATCATCGTTGGCCCCGCTGCCTTCTCCCATCCGCCCCCATGTGTCCTCACAGGAGGTGGCGAGTCTCCAGAAGAAGCTGTCGCAGCGGGTGCGGGGGGGCGGCAGCACGGCGGGCGGCATGGTGGAGCGCATGGCGCTGCTGGAGGCGGAGCTGGCGGAGGCCATAGACAGCAACAACCGCTACAAGGAGCAGCTCAAACGGTAGGGTCAATTTGTGACACGGGTATTGCTGCACCTTCGGTCGTGGTCTTTCCCTGTTGCAAGGGTGCGGAGCAGAGTGCGAGCTTGGAGGTCCACTGGAGCTTCACGGTTCACACCCTTATTTCTTCCTCTATGCTGCCCGCATCCAACCCCACTGCCTGTCGCCCAGGGCCTTGAGTGGGACAGGGAACGGTGTCGACACTCTTGCCACCGATGCCTCTGCTGCGACACATATGCCAGCAAGCCCCACCAAGCCAGCAGCAGTTTCAGCACCGGGGAATGAAGCAGAGAGGTCGCCGCAGCTGAAGGGGAGGGCGGCCAGCAGCAGCCCCATGGGCAGTGCTGGCAGCCCCATGTTGGGGAGTAGAAGACTTGCTGCCTCTCCTGCTGCCAGACCAAACCCCTTCGGACGAAGGTGAACCTTCCTGCAAGTCCCTAGGGGCGTTCTAACTTCCCACAAGGTTGAGAATGAAATGTAATTAGTGTTAACCCTATTCGTGTTTAGATATTTTGCCATAGAAGGAGCATATAGTCGTCGTTTGCATAAAGGCATGTTAGTTTGCATACGTTGGGCATATATACATTTCTTTAAACATTCACTGACAACTGACATACACCAAGCAATTAGGCGAAGCGGAGTCTGTTGCGTATTCTCGTGGCTACCGACATTCGCCGAGGAAAATGATGGTCTTGCATACTTGCTCAACCTTTTGCCTGGTTGCGCCCCCACGTTTGTCGAAACTCATGGTTCTCTACATCATGCACGTTCGATGGTGGCAAAATCTTTGGGTTCGCGAGCCCATCACCTCATGCACTCGTAACCCCCATTGCAGGGTTGACGAAGAGGGGCAAATATTCCCTTCTGTTGGAAATATCTCAAAGGACTTAAGCGTTTCTGAAGTGTAACACTGCACTCGAGGAAGACTACAGGGGAGCACGCGAGTCAACGGAGGTTACATGAGGGGATAAACAAAGAATGCGAAAAGACTCGAAAGGTCGCAACTGGAGGTTGCGACTGACCGTTACAACATCACGGATGGTAACCGAAGCGGCAATCGAGTCGCTGTGCGACTCGATAAACCGTTCCCGTAACTGTACTCTACAACTGCTTTCTTATCTTCTATATATTGCTGTATGCTTGTTTCTTTAATCAATCACTTGTTCTCATATACTAGCACAAGGGTTCAACTGTCTCAAACTTCCGCTACACTACTTAAGTCTCTACAACTGGGACTTAGTCTCTGGAAAGATCCTTAAGGGCTTTTCTCAGCCCAACATGGTATGAGAGCTGGTCAGAGACCAAACTCCCAGCAACTACGCTCCATCAACAACCTGCAACTCAACTCAATTTAACGACTTCATTGATTACAAGACATGGACAACAAGGGCAAGAAAGTCTCTACGGGCTCACCCAGCGGCCAAGAAACTCAACACGGGAACTCTGGTCTGCACACCTCAGGACTGCAGACAGAGACCGGGACTGCTCAAGAAACAACGGGAAGAGTACCAGAGATGGTGACTCCATCTCCCTCTTCAAGCGTGGACCCCAACCTTATGGAAAGGTTCTTCAGCTTCATGTCGCACTTCGACCAGCAGCAGCAGACAAGGACACCTGCGCATTCAACACAAAGCAATGGAGGAAACATGGGATTAGCGCCGATGAGCCTCGACAACTCATCGTTTGGGCGACACAATCAAGCGCCTACCTTTGCGCCTTATCACTCTTCACCGGGAACGTTCGAGTTTATGCCGCCCCGTGCCCAACCAACAGCAGCTGCATCACAACAAACGCCAAACGAAATCTTAAGTCTCCAAGCGCAGCTCTCGCACGTGATAAAACTACAGACATCCTCACCGTTCAACGGACACGACTTCTTTACCTGGAGTTTCGAGTTCGAGCTGCTGATGGAGGCCGCGCATCTTCTGGGATACTTCAACGGGTCCCTGCCATTCCCAAGCAACGGCACTGGAAAGGAACAAGAAATCTTTACGTATCAGTCGCTGCTGGCGTATACGGTTCTCCTGAGAAACCTGTCACCACAAGAGCAGCAGAGCATCAGAACATACAGGAGCTATGGAAACTCCGCGGAACTCGCATGGCACCATCTCAAGTGCCTCTACCAAGCAAACGACAGCGTGACACAAAGCAGACTCATGCAACAACTGACAACAATACAGATGAAGACCGGGGAAAAGGCGATGCAGTATATGAGTCGCTGCCAGACCCTCCGCGACCGCCTGCTTCGGTGCGGAGGTACAATCACTGAAGAAAGCTTCGTGACACTTGTCCTCGCCGGGCTCGGGCCAGAATGGAGAACCACACGATCGCTTCTTCGCGCCCACGGAAGGATTTCGGAGATGCACCTCTGCGCCGAGCTTCACGCTGAACAACAGGAGATGGACCTGTTCGAAGAAAGACAACCAAGAAAGCAACAGCAGTTAGTCTTCTACACTCACCGAAGAAACGACAACACCTACAATCGACGTGGCAAGCAAGAACGCGACAACAGGGGACTTACCTTCGTGCCGCCGTTCTGCCACAACTGCCAGACTTCCGGGCACTCCAAGGTCAACTGCAACCGCCCTCGCGTTTACCGTCCAGCAGACCCACAAGTCGCTTCCACTCAAGCAAGTCCCCCAAGGCGCTCTTCAACATCTGCACAACAAACACCAAACATTATCAATTGCATGGTACACATCGACAACTGCGCACCCGGATCACCACCCACCTACGCGCCAGACGAAGAAGAGCTGCCGCCACCGTGATCACAAGGCCTTCAAGTCAATCCAACATATGCTGCGGTCGCCAACGCCGAACCCACCGGGCGAAACACCTGGTTCTTGGACAGCTGCTGCGGTCAACACATGTGCTCCTCGGGACGCTTCGCGCAACAGGAGAAACGCCTCAACCGCGACGTCGTCATCACCGTCGCCAACAACGAAAACCTGAAGACAAACAGACAAGGCGTGGTTCAGTTACATTCCATGGAGACAAATGTCATACTTCAACTCAACAAAGTGCTCATTGTCGACAATCTGGGATACAACCTACTAAGCGTAAGCCAACTAATGGCCAAGGGGATTCACCTGGAGTGCGACTCCTACTCCAACGAATTTCGGCTTTACCACGGGAAGGGCGGCCTCTTCATCGGTCGTGCCCTCCTGAAGTCCGGCGTCTTCGTGTTGGACTTCGTCCCCGACCGCGGCACTGCCGACAGCGACGGTATCGTATCGTTCGCCGCCTGGACTCACCCGCCGGATCTTGATCCAGACTTCGACAGTGACGGCTTCTGGCACTCCAACACCATACCTGCAGCAGAGAGAACACGAGCATTAGCAGTTATCAGACAAGAAAGACAAGTACCCGCAAGTATCCCAACCAAACCATCACCTGCAGTATCGGCAGCAGGACCCAGTCGAGTCCCACCACCAGCGACCCGAGGACCGCCAACCGAAGCAGACCAGCTTATGCCCATCACACGAGAAGTTTGTCGAAGTCCCGCCTCAGTCGTCGCGTTCTTCTCCAACGCCGACATCTACCACCGCTCGCCCGGTCATCGCGCTTCCGACGACATCTGGCACCAACGTCTCGGACATCCTGCAAACAGCACGATACTACAAACAATCCAAGCAGAGGTGTTAGAACGCAACGCCCTTCTAACGACGAGCGGCCAAGAACTTCGACGACCACGAGCACGGTGCTTCACGTGCCCCGAAGCAGATCTTCCTCATCAACCTTTCCCATCTCATCACAACCCAAACGCACCTACTTACGCTCCGATGGAAAAGGTCTACAGCGATATTTTAAACATGCCTCGAGAAGACACCGAAGCCGACTTCAACTACGTCATCACGTTCATCGACGCAGCAACCAGATACGTTTTGTGAGAGTACGACACCGTTACACCACTTGGCCTTTTTCATATTTCATCTTCATTTCATTCCTCTTTTTATCTCATCTCCTTTTGCCTCATATTCCCCATTTTCCATTATCCTTTGGTTTCTTCCCTTATTATAATTATATCACCGACCAAGCATGGAATGTTCTAGACACACTATCTAGCGTAATCCTCTCGTAATCTCTTCAAGCCAATAGCCTCGCGTGGCTATACGCAGGGTGATTCTATTTTCTAGAAGGGTCTATTCCTTTAGATAGGATAAACCTGGTTACCTGATGTATTCTGGAAGTATAAAAGCGCCTTGTACTGATCGATAGTGCAACCTTTCCTCGACACATTCGATCCTGTGACACTTGGTAATCAGAGCTTTTCTCACTCGGCCGCGCTCAGCTAAGCAGCAGCAGCGGGGATCCTGCCTCGAAAAACCGCCGGGGGCGACTAATTCGACGCCGATTCTGGTAAGCACCAGCTCCGCGATTTTCGAATTACCCCCTCCGTGCGTGTTTTGAACAGGATGGCAACCTTCGACAACGCCGAGGTTACCCAGCAGCTCTTCGCGCGCATCGCAGCCCTTCAGGAGGAAATGCGAGCGGATCGCGAAGCGTGGCGAAACCAGTTCGAGCGAGTAACTCGACTCGCCGGAGCGCAGCACGAGACGACAACGGCGACGACGCAGCAGTCGCAGCAGTTTCTCGAGGCTCCGAAACCGCGCCCACCTGAGCCGTTCGATCCGAGCGATCGAAACTCCGACGCCCGCAGATGGATCGCCGGAATGGAGATCTACTTCGCAGCCGTCGGATGGAGCTCGCCAGTCTGGGACGGTCAACGCGTACGACTCGCGGCGACACTAATGCGAGGGCCGGCACTCGAGTGGATTGGCGGCAACAGCACCTTCATCCACGGTGAAGCCACGTGGCAGCAGTTCCGCGCCGACCTGCTGAAACGCTTCGAACCGATAAATTCAAGTTTTCTTGCCCGCGAAAAAATTCATCGTCATCGACAGTTCGGGAGTGTATCACAGTACACGCAGCAGATGGAAGAATTTTATAACCGCATTCCCGACCTGACCGAAGGGGAAAAAGTGCAATCGTACCTCGCAGGGCTGAAGACCGAAGTCAAACGACAGGTGGCAGCGTCAAACTACGCGAGCTACAGTGACGTCGTTTCGGCCGCGGAGCGCTTCGACATGGTCAACGCCGGAACACGACGGACGCACGTCGGCAGTACGCGACAGGGCGACCGCTCGGCTCACCCCACGTTCGCCGACCCGATGGAAGTCGACAGATTCGAGGGGCGGCCACGTCCGAAAAACACCAACTACACGTGTGATTTTTGCGGGGTGCCGGGCCACCGAATCTTCGACTGCAACAAAATGAAGGCCGCACGCGCAGAGTATCGGGCACGCAACAGTGGCGGAAATCTTCCGGCCAATCAGAAGACAAAAAACGGGAGTCGCCAGTGATTGCGGATCTAGCTGGCGAAAATAAAAAGATCCGGAAACGGCCGCGGGATTCCGAGAAAATCAACTTCGACGAAGCTGATTCGACGCGAGAAGGAGGAAATGATGGGGGAAAATCTCCACCCCACGACCAGTCTTCGCCAGGGAAATTCGCCGAGGAAAAATCAGACTCCGCGAAAAAAGACTCTGCCGAGACAGGGAAACTCCTTGAAGACCCAAGAAATTATAAGAATTCGTTAAAGTTATCTTATAAAGATGCTTTAATGAAAACTTATGATTTTCGAGGAGCTAGAGCCTTGGAGAAATTTCGGGAGGGACTCCAAAAGAAGCAGACAGCTTTGGAGATTATACCGGTACCGGACAACTTGGGGACCAAATTAAGGAGTGTGGAAAGAAGCCGACCTTTCCACGGAGTCAACGTCCTCTCCCGACACCAGCCCACAACGACTACCCGCTCCCCAGGGAAGACGTCGGTGGAGCTGAAGCAGCTCAAGAGGAAGCTGGGGGTCTATAAGAAGCTGCAAAAACCCCGAACTCCTTCTACGGATGCATCCAGTTCTTCGGCATCAGTGACGCGCACAGTCGTCAAGGAAACTCCGGGCCCTGGAGAAGAGCCGTTCTCCAAGCAGCCTCGGCCAGCTGCCAGCTCAAAGGTGTGTACGGAATATTGGGATGTACCCTATGACCCAATCAATGAAACTATCTTTGGGTACTCCGAGCAACGACTGCCCCTCGTGCTCGAGGTCATCTGCAAAGGACGACGCCTCCAAGCACTCGTGGACAGCGGAGCGTCAGACACCGTCTGCGACAAGGCAATGATCGACCGACTCCGGGAAGAGTACAAGCCTTCAGGATTCTCTGCAACGATGGTGGATGGCAGCAAGTTACCAGTACACGGCGAAGCAGTGCTACATCTACAAATCGGACCACTGCGCTGGAGACCTGCACTCCCCATCACCAACATCAAAGGGCTTGACTTGATCTTCGGGCGAGACTTCCTGAAAAAATTCAACCCCGAGATCAACTGGGTGAACCGCACCGCAAGCATCTACAACAAAGGACGGAGAGTACAGCTACCCAACTGGGACGATACAGGAGATATCCCAGTGGAGACACTCGCACGGTTCGAGAAGGATGTGAAGCGGACCGACACCGGGTTCCTGGCGATAGCAACAGAGGTGGAGAATGACGGAGAGAAAGCCTCGGAAACTCCAGGAAAAATCAAGGAATTGCTGAAGGAGTTCCAAGACATTCTTCCTGACGACCTACCGAACGAGCTACCGCCATACCGCACACATCAACATGAGATCGTGGAGGAACCAGGTTCGAAGCCGACCTTCCGAGCACCATACCGGCTCAGCCCTACGGAGCTGACCGACATGAAGAAGCAGATCGAGTATCTCCTAGCCAAAGGACTCATCCGACCATCTACTTCGCCATACGGTGCCCCAGTACTCTTCACACCGAAACCGGACGGAAGCCTGCGCATGTGCATCGACTACCGAGCTCTTAACAAGCAGACCATCAAGAACAAATATCCGATACCGCGAATCGATGACCTGCTTGACCAGCTTCGGGGAGCTACGGTATTTTCCAAACTGGATCTGCGGTCCGGATACTGGCAGATACGGATGGCGGACAACTCTATCCACAAAACTGCTTTCCGAACTCGGTACGGATCGTATGAGTATTTGGTCATGCCGTTCGGACTCACCAACGCGCCGGCAACGTTCCAAGCCGTAATGAACCACATTCTACGACCACTTCTGGACGAATGCGTGGTGGTGTACCTGGACGACATACTCATCTACTCGCGCGACATGAAGCAGCACGTCGATCACCTGCGACGCGTCTTCGAAATTCTTCGACGAGAACGATTCTACGTCAAACTATCCAAGAGCGAATTCGCCCTTGAAAAGGTCCAGTTCCTAGGACACCTGGTGAGCGCTCAAGGAGTTCACGTCGACCCCAAGAAAATCGAAGCCGTACGTACGTGGAAGACACCCGAGAACGTGAAGGAGTTGCAGCAGTTCCTAGGCTTCGCTAATTACTATAACAGGTTCGTGCCACAGTATGCGAAACTCGCGGCACCACTCACGAATCTGTTGAAGAAGAACACGCCCTACAAATGGGAGACGAAGCACCAGGAAGCCGTGGAGCAGCTGAAACAAGCACTGACATCCGCACCGGTACTCATCTTGCCAGATCCCGAACGTGACTACGTCATTGAAGCAGACGCCAGTGATCAGGCCGTGGGTGCAGTCTTAATGCAAGACCAGGGGAATGGACTGCAACCAATTGCCTACCTCAGCAAGAAACTGCACGGGGCAGAACTCAACTACCCGATACACGACAAAGAGGCTCTTGCTATCGTCATCGCCTTCAAAGCGTGGAGATGCTATCTCGAAGGACGAAGAACGACCGTCTACACCGACCACTGCAGCCTGAAATATTTGAAGACACAACCCAACCTTTCCAGGCGGCAGGTCCGGTGGATCGACTTCCTCGAGACACACTTCCACTACGACATCGTGTACAAGCCCGGCCACAAGAACAAAGCAGACGCTCTCAGCCGGCCTGCACACGTTGCCGCGATTCAGATCGAAGGGATGAATCCACTACTCAAGGGACTCTTCACCCACGGGTACGCCATCGACCCCGAAATTCCCTTGGCAGAAAGGCGACATCTGCTACAGTGGGACAATGACATCGCATACCGGAAGGGATCCACAAAAATCTGGGTACCCAATTACCCTCCTTTGCGCCAGTTACTACTCGAAGAATATCACGACGTCCTGTACGCCGGACACTTCGGTAGCAACAAGACGCTCACCGGTATCGCCAAACACTACTACTGGCCCCATATGGCAGACGACGTCCAGAAATTCGTCACCTCGTGTGATACATGTCAGCGGATGAAGAGCAGCAAGCAGAAAAAGGCGGGACTACTGCAGCCTCTTCCTGTCCCAGAACAACCATGGCAAGTGGTTAGCCTGGACTTCATCACCGGGTTACCACCTACCTCCAGCGGTCATGACGCCATCCTTGTCGTCATTGACAAGTTCTCCAAAATGGGACACTTCATCCCGACACACACGACGGCACGCACCGAGGAGACAGCACAGCTCTTCGTTCGTCACATCATCTCACAGCATGGCATCCCAACCACACTCATTTCCGACCGAGACCCCAAGTTCACTAGCAATTTCTGGAAGGAACTTATGTCTCTGCTCGGCACCAAACTCGCCATGTCCTCCGCATACCATCCGCAGACAGACGGACAGACCGAGCGCCTCAACCAAATTGTTGAGCAACTCCTCCGAGCAGCCTGCAAGGACGACATCTCCAAATGGGACTTGCACCTACCCGTCCTGGAGTTTGCCTACAACAACGCTACACACGCCGCTACGGGACAGACGCCGTTCTTCCTCTGCTACGGACGCCACCCACTCACACCACAGAAACCGACAACACCAGCAACAGTTCAACCTGCACATGACTTCATCACAACCATGCATCAGCTTTGGGATCGGACCCATAAGCGCCTCCTTGACATTCAACAGCAACAGAAGCGCCAGGCCGATCGCCATCGCAACGACCACACCATTTCCGTGGGAGACCAGGTTCTCCTTGACACCCGCAACCTGGACATCAGCCACCTCCCATCTAAACTTCGACCTCGCTTCTGCGGACCTTTTCTCGTTGAAGCACAGGTCACTCCTGTTACCTTCCGCTTACGCCTGCCAGCTACCTGGAAGATTCATAACGCCTTCCATGTCCAACTTCTGAAGCCCTATCGAGATCCTAACACGATCTTCGT
Organism: Closterium sp. NIES-67; assembly: GCA_027943415.1. Lineage (NCBI taxonomy): Eukaryota > Viridiplantae > Streptophyta > Zygnematophyceae > Desmidiales > Closteriaceae > Closterium > Closterium sp. NIES-67. The sequence continues at coordinate 95,896 of BQMB01000803.1, forward strand.
GGGACGTCAGCCGCCGCCGCCGCCGCCCGTCCTCGCCCAGACCGAACCCGAGTACGAGGTCGAGTCCGTGCTTGCACATCGTCGTCGTCGGAATGGCACCGTGGAGCTTCTCCTCCGTTGGAAGGGTTATGATCCTTCTGAGGACAGCTGGGTCTCTGAGACCGCCATGGGTAACGCCCGTCGTCCTCTGCATGACTACCTTGTCAAGCAGGGTGTTACTTCTACCACCCAGCTTTGAGGGGGGGGAAGTGTGAGAGTACGACACCGTTACACCACTTGGCCTTTTTCATATTTCATATTCATTTCATTCCTCTTTTTATCTCATCTCCTTTTGCCTCATATTCCCCATTTTCCATTATCCTTTGGTTTCTTCCCTTATTATAATTATATCACCGACCAAGCATGGAATGTTCTAGACACGCTATCTAGCGTAATCCTCTCGTAATCTCTTCAAGCCAATAGCCTCGCGTGGCTATACGCAGGGTGATTCTATTTTCTAGAAGGGTCTATTCCTTTAGATAGGATAAACCTGGTTACCTGATGTATTCTGGAAGTATAAAAGCGCCTTGTACTGATCGATAGTGCAACCTTTCCTCGACACATTCGATCCTGTGACACGTTTGGCACTTCAATCTCAAGACGCGCGATCAAGCTTTCGAAGCCTTCACAACATGGCTTCCCATCGCCGAACGAGAATCGGGACTCACACTCAAGAGCTTCCAGTCAGACGGTGCACTGGAATACCAGTCACAACGCTTCAGGACCTATGTGGCGGAAAGAGGAATCAGACGCTTGGTGTCCCTGCCCTATGCTCACCAACAGCAGGGGGTCGCAGAACGCATGAATCGGACCTTGCAGACGATGATGCGAAAACTGCTTCTGGGGATGAGGCTGCCCACCACACTGTGGCCAGACGCGATGACACATGCAGTTCACTTGCACAACCTGCTGTCCTCGTCATCGCTTCCCAACAACGCATCACCGCACCTGCTGTGGACAAGAAAAAGGGGCAGCACAAAATTACTCCGAGTTTTCGGCTGCATGGTACAGTACAGACCCCACACAGCCCGAGCAGGACGCTTCACACAACGAGCTCGGTGGGGACTACACCTCGGCATCGCCAAACATTTTCACGCGTGGAAAATTCTCGACATACAAGACAAAAACACGGTAGCATCACGTGATGTTATCTTCTACGAGCGACTGACGCTGCAGCATTACCTGGACAACATTGCCAACACACAAGACCCCACCGACGGCTTCTCGGGACTTCGTTCCTTCGCCGACCGTGCTGCCGAAGCTGACGCAGCAGAAGAAGACGTACCTGGAGCCTCGGAAGCTGCCGGACCACTCCCATTCTGTTCCGTACCTGTTCCACTCGACGAAGACAATCCTCTCGATAGCAACAACCTCGACACCTTTTACCACTTCGCTGACCAAGGTTACATTACACCCCACCCAGTCGACACAAATGTTTCAGAACGCATCGGTCCCAACTTCTTACCTGACCCAGAAGACGGTGACGAAGCAGCTTATTCCGGGAATGAAAATTCCCCTCGACACACTCCCACGGGACTGCAGATCCTAGGCCTCTGGGTCTCCGTCCAGCATCCGCCGCCGCCTTCTCCGCGTGAGCCTTCGACCTTGTCGCAGGCTCTGGGGGGGGAACATAAGGCAAAATGGAAAGAAGCAATGGAAAAGGAGTTAAAGGCTCTGCAAGACCGAGAAACATGGAAACTGGTACCTGCAACAAGCATCAACGGGAAGAACGTCCTCTCGGGGAAATGGGTGTACCGCATCAAGACCAACTCAGACGGCTCCATCGAACGATTCAAAGCTCGATGGGTCGTACGAGGCTTCGATCAACGATACGGAACTGACTACACAGAAACCTTCGCTCCAGTCTCCCGTCACACCTCATTACGCATCCTATTCGCCGTCGCGGCCACGAAGACACTACCACTACGCCAAATCGACGTCGCCAACGCGTTCCTATACGCATCTGTGGACGCTGAGATTTTCGTCGAACAACCCCACGGATTCATCGACGACCCCACGAAAGTATGCCGACTGACAAAATCCCTATACGGGATCAAGCAAGCCCCGCGGCTCTGGCAGCAGCACCTTCACGGCCGTCTCGCAAAAATCGGATTCCTACAACTGCCGCATGACCAAGGGATGTACCGACTGCAGAAGGGAAGAGAGTATGTCCTACTCATCGTCTACGTCGACGACCTGCTCTACATCGGCTCCACTACCGACATCGCCACCTGGTTCGAAGGGGAGTTGAAAGAAGACTTAACACTTACGGTGTCCGACGAAGTTACTCAGTATCTAGGACTGAATGTCATCGAAGACGACACGGCGTTCTACCTACACGCTGGAAAGTACTCTGGCACCGTCGCGAAGAAATTCGGTCTAACACCGACTGCGGTCCCAACTCCCTACCGCTACGGGAACAACAACAGCGCCTCCGCAAAACTCCCCGCGAAGCAAATCCAGGAGTATCAACAGAAGCTCGGCTGCCTACTATTCGCAGCAGTAACCTGCCGACCCGACCTGTCCTATAGTGCGAGTCAATTGGCGACGCATCTGAAGTAGCCGGAACAGGAAGATCTCGAAGAGCTCAATCGGGCGCTACTCTACTTCGTCTCCACGCCGACGATCGGGCTCACCTACAGCAAGGCAACAACACCGTCCGTACGACTACTCGGATACGTCGACGCCGATCACGCGGGAGACAGGGAAAATCGACGATCTAGAACGGGCTACATCTACCGACTAGAACCTATCGGAACTATCTCCTGGTAGTCGAGCAAGCAGGAGTTAATCGCACTATCCTCGGCTGAAGCAGAATATATCGCCCTTTGTACTGCGACCAAGGAAGGACTCTACCTACGAGAGTTACTCGAGGAAGCGAAGATTGCGACCCTGCCCACCTTCTCACTCCTCTGCGACAACCAATCTGCGATCAAAATCGCAAACAAGGACGGCTTCGCCAACCGAACTAAGCACATCGCCTTGCGGTACTTCTTCGTCAAGGATGAAATCGCGAAGGGGAGACTTCAACTCAGTTACTGCCCGACGACAGAAATGGCCGCAGATTATCTGACGAAGAAATTGGCGAAAGCAAAATTCGACTACTGCATGCTCCTGACCGGGCAAACAAACGTCACCGGACCCGAACACGTCAACACTCCAGAAACGAAGGGGAGTGTTGGAAATATCTCAAAGGACTTAAGCGTTTCTGAAGTGTAACACTGCACTCGAGGAAGACTACAGGGGAGCACGCGAGTCAACGGAGGTTACATGAGGGGATAAACAAAGAATGCGAAAAGACTCGAAAGGTCGCAACTGGAGGTTGCGACTGACCGTTACAACATCACGGATGGTAACCGAAGCGGCAATCGAGTCGCTGTGCGACTCGATAAACCGTTCCTGTAACTGTACTCTACAACTGCTTTCTTATCTTCTATATATTGCTGTATGCTTGTTTCTTTAATCAATCACTTGTTCTCATATACTAGCACAAGGGTTCAACTGTCTCAAACTTCCGCTACACTACTTAAGTCTCTACAACTGGGACTTAGTCTCTGGAAAGATCCTTAAGGGCTTTTCTCAGCCCAACACCTTCAAAGCGCATGGCCGGCGAGCTCGTTTGATTCGCGAAGTTTCGACATTTATCCACGCACTTAGGATGTGAACAACCCTCAATTTCTACAAGCCATCTGCCACATTCCCCTCCCCTCATTTCAACAACCACATCCCCAACTCTGTCCTCAATTGCACCCAAATCCAGCTACCTACCTATTTCTTGCTCACTATCGTACTCCTTACACTCGCTTTCAATAGTCATTCTGAACACGACGGGAGGCAGTTTCTGTTCAAGTGAAAGAATGTCTGGAAAAAGGCATACAAGAGAATATAACCTAATGGATTGTACTTCCTAAGGCACAACCCTATATACTCTACAGAAACATACAATATATGCTTGACACACCCCCTGGACTAGATAGGGACAGTGCCCGATGAGAGAGAAACAGCTCAGGGTGGCAATACTAGTCCAGCCTCTGAGGCAGGGGTCTAAAGACCAGCCAAACGAGTACAGACAAGGAAAGAGCAAGACCAGGGTGGCACTATTAGTCCAGCCACAAGGCTAGTCAGGGTAATATATATAAAGGTCTGTACACAATCAAGGTCCTAGCAAGTGAGAGGCTACAGGAACGAGACCTAGCTGTACACAGTGTCGCTGATGATCTTTAGGCGCAAGCGCCTTGGTAAAGACATTAGTTGTGTTGGCACCTGATGCCACATGTACTACACGAGCCTGGCGACGCTGCTGCAGCTCGCGCAGCAGGAAGTACCGCAGCTGGATGTGCTTCGCTCTGCCCTCAATTCGTGGCTCCTGACACATGAGGATCATGGCCCTGTTGTCAGCGTAGAGAACCAGACAGAGCTAGGCCGCTCACCCAAGTTGGTGAGCAAGAACGTCAGCCAGCGGAGCTCCTGTGCCGCCATGGCACCTGCGTAGATCTCACCCTCACAGCTAGACTAGGCAACAGACGAGGAGTGGGTGGACCTCCACGAGATGGCACCTGCACCAAGGCTAAAGCAGTAGCCCTGTGAGGACCTGAGAGTCTCGGCGTCGTCTGCCCAAGAAGCGTCAGTGTGCCCGGTAAGGACCACTGGTCTCCGTCCTCCTAGCACTAGTCCGATGCCTGATATACTTGCTAGATAACGCAAAACCCTCTTAGCTGCCGACCAGTGCTGTGGTCGGTGTCTGCCTGGTGCCACAAAGCGAGCCAGGATGCTGAGAGGGTATGCGAGATCTGGACGAGTGCAAGTCATCAGGTACATAAGGCAACCTACCAGCTCTGCGTAGGGACCACTAGGCACTACAGCCTCCTCAGGGACTGGGGCAGAGAGTCTGTGGTCAACTGACAGAGGGGTGGGCTGTGCAGAAGAGAACTGAAGGCCGAACCTCTGAAGGACCTGGCGCACCAAGTGTGACTGTGAGAAAGTGATGGTGCGCGCTGCTCTGTCCCTGGAGATCTGCAAGCCAAAGTAGCAGCGCAACTCTCCTAGGTCAGCGCAGGTGTGTCTCCTCAGCAGCTCGGCCTTCACGGCGGCCAGTGCATCTATGCCTGTAGTAGCAAGGACCAGATCGTCTACGTAGACAAGGATGTAGAACGGAGTCTGGCCAGAACGAACAAATAGCGAGGGGTCTGCAGACGAAGGGAAGAACTGCAAGTCAGCCAATGTAGCACACAACGTGTCGTGCCACTCACGGGGCGCCTGTCGCAAGCCGTAGACCGGGTGCCGGAGGAGCCACTCGGTGCCAGGGGGGAAGGTACCAGAGAAGCCCTAGGGGTGGCGCATGTAGACCTGCTCGTGTAGACTGCCCTGGAGGAAAGCTGTGGAGAAGTCGAGGGAGTGCAGCTCGTAGTCACGCTGTGCTGCTACGTATAGCAGCGCCCGAAGAGTGGTCATCTTCGGGGACCGGGCGAAGGTCTGAAAGAAGTCCACCCCCTCACGCTGACTGAAGCCTCGAGTGACGTAGCGCGTCTTGAACACAGGCGGCTCTCCAGGAGGGCGCTTCACCTTGAAGAGCCACCGGCCATCGACTACGTTCACCCCATGTGGGGGAACTGCGTCGACGAAAGTACCAGTGGATCTCCAAGATGCCATCTCCTGCTCCATGGTAGCTATCCACTGAGAGGCCCAGGGTCCCGAGGTGGCCTCAGTGTAGGTGCGAGGGGTCGGGATGTCGAGGGCGTCTGGGTCACCCTTAGGGACTAGTAGCATGGAACAGAGATGGCGAGCGGCCTCAGATAGGAAAGCGAGCTTGAACTACCTGTCCTCTACGACGTCACTGCCAAGAGCAGCCACACCCCCGACGGTCGGAGGGCAGGCAGGGTCAGAGACTAGAGCGGTGGCGTAGTCCAGGCAGCGGGTAGAGGCGAAGTTAGTGGCAGCAGCGACAAGAGCCGACAGACTCGAGACAGGAACGGACGGGTCGGTAACGAGAGAGGCTAGGAGACGAGGAACAAGGGGACGCGCAGCATGGAGGAATTCCAAGAACGGAGGCAGGGGCCACAGCAAGCGACGGCGGAGGAGGAGACGGGAGGAGAGGAGGAGCACGAGACGCGTGAGAGGGCTGCAACATAGGGTGAGAAAGCGGAACTGGGGAGGTAGGACGAGCATGAGATGGATGACAAGACCAGACGTGAGACGGAGGAGTTGGGTCAGGAGAGAGGGGAGGAGACATAGGAGGAAAACGGGGAGGGAAACGAGCCGGAGAGGAGTTCGGGAGGAAACGCGGGGCCGTGGACCGGCAGAGGAGGAGGCGGCGGCAGCGGGGGAGGCAGCGACGGGCGGTCAGGGGAAGGGAGACCGAGGAGGCAAAGAGTGGACACCGTCGGCGACAGCTGCGACTGCAGCCCGACTCCAACACCAGATCCTCCAGCGACAACACGGCTCCCTCCGAGAAGCCCCACGCCAGAACCCCCAGAGACCGCTCGAGAACCAGCTCCAGCCCGCTCCCCAGCACCCCCAGAACGCACGAACCCCAGCGGCGGTGACGACAGCGGCTGCGGCTGCGGCGGCAGCGGCGGAGGCGGGTGCGGCGGGGACTGCAGCAGCGGCAACAGGGGAGGCAAGACCGGGGCATGGACAGGCAGGGGAAGAGACTCTGCAAAGCCGCAAGAGTCAGCGGACTCCTCAGCAGAGACAACCGACGGGAGGGGGGTGACGTGAGACACACCAGACGGGGCAGGGCGAGGAGGGGGGTGGACAGGGTCGACCGGGGGAGGGGGGGGCACCAGGAACTAGGGGGAAGTGACCGAGGGACCACGGTGGGGAAAGCGGTGATACAAGGAGACGGACTCATCAAAAGTGACGTAACGAGAGTGAAAGAACCGGTGAAAAGGCGGGTCGTAGAACTGCCAGTCCAACGAGTCGAGGGGGAAACCTAGGAAGAAACAGGGGACGTTGCGGGCTGTGAGCTTGTCCGTGCCAGAGGCACAAATGTGTGCAAGGCAGCCCCAGACGTGGAACGCAGACACGTCACCAGGGGACCCGGTCCAGAGGAGGGTCGGCGAAACCTGCGACCGCTGAGGGTGCGGCCAGATGTTACGCTGGTGAGCGGCGTAGCGAACGGCGAACGGCTACAGAAAATGGGGTGCACTGGCATGGATCATGGAGGTACGAGCCACCTCCATGACCAAACCGATGTGTCGCTCAGCGACCCCATTCTGCTGCAGGGAGTCCGGCAGGGTGAACGTCTGGGTGATGCCCTCCGCACGACAAAAGCGACCAAGGCAGCCAGAGGCAAACTCGCCACCACAGTCGGAGTGAAGACGCAAGACAGGGAGACCTCGGTGAACATGCGCAGAGACAAGCGACGGGAGAAGAACGTCAGGCACGTCGGCCTTCCACTCCAGGGGAAAGTCGGTGGTATAGCGGGTGTAGTCATCGACAAGCACTAGGAAGTAGCGCTCGCGACGCGGCCCATGGACGGGGGCGGGACCCTAGACGTCCATGTGCAGGGTCTGCAGCAGTGCGGAGGTAGGGGGGAACGAGGAGTGAGGGGCACAGCGAAGCCGGCCCTCGACACAGGGCATGCACGGAGGCGCGAATGAGGAGGGGAGCGCAGGGAATGACTCAGGGAGGCCTAGGACAAGACGGTGCTGGGACATGCGACGGAGACGGGCGAGGGCGGGGTGACCTAGACGGTGGTGCCACAGAAGTGACGGGTGAGTAAGCGACCGACACGAGCAAGCCGCAGCAACCTGGGAAGACGCAGGTACCTGGGGAGGCGTCCCAACCGAGGGGGAAGCGGTGTCCAGTGTGAACAGGCTAGACACCAGGTCCCGGGGGAACGTGGTGAGGGGGGCACCAGTGGCGACCTCAGTATAGACAGCGTACCGCTCGTGCCCAGGGAACGTAGTGGTGACGCCAAGGTCCTGGAGGCAGCTGACACCAACTAGGTTCCTAGAGAACGAGGGGATGTGCAGGCCTGTTAGGGAGCCTGAGGGAACCGCCGAATAGGGGAGAGTAGTGGAGCTACGGGCATCTACAGGACCTGAGGAAGGGTTTGCAAGAGCAACTGTAGCAGGAGCGGCAAGCAACGTAAGCGCCGTGGAGTCGCGAAAGAAACACCGGGAAGTGCCGGAGTTCAGGGTGAAGGAGAGCGTGGCAGTGGCGACAGAGGTCGGAGGAGCGAGGGAGGACCCTAGGCTAAACAAGGCAAGGGATCCTACGCCTAACGTAGCAGGGGAGCCTGAACTAGGCACACTGAACACACCTACACTAGGCAACACAGTGTAATATGAACCAGTCACACTAGAGTCATCAACATACACCGTAGACAAAGCAGAGCTAATCTCATCCATGTCCATATCAAAGATTTGAACACGACAATAGAGTAGACTGTGCCAGTCGGGGAGGTCAAGCGACGGCCAAAGCGGAGACGAAACAGGTCGTCTAGGCGACGAAAGCAATGAGCGGGGGTATGACCGATCTTACCGCACACGAGGCCGCGGCGAGGACCGGTCTAGAGCTGGTACTGGCAGCGCCCGTCACTCGGACTACCATCCGACAACACGCCGCGCGAGTGACCACTGCGACCACCGTCACCTCCAGCTCCAGGCCACCCGAGTGGGAGACGGCCGACCCTCCGCTGCTGCTGGTCCGGCTGCGGAGCCTGCTGCTGCTGTTGGGGCTGCTGCACCGGGCCACCAGTCCCAGCCCCCTCGTCAATACTACCAGCGGGCGAGCCACCTCCACCACCGGCACCACCCCCTCCTCCGCTACCTACGCCGCGCCCAGCCTTGGGGCGGCGACCCTTACCAAGACGAAATTGCACTGCGGCGGATGTCTCCGCCGTCGGAGCTATCTCAGCAACCGCAGCAGGACCGTCGGAGTAAGCGCACTGAGCAGGGGCACAGCCCTGAAAGATAGAGACCGGCACGGTACCGCTAGACTGGGCGATAGAGCGCTGACGGGTCTCTATGGCAGACAGGGTGTTGACAAAGTCAGTGAGGGTGAGGTCAGCGGAGTGGAGACTAAGGAAGTGATCGCGGGCAGTGGCAAGGCGGTCAGGGAGGTGGGTGGCAAGCAGGTAGAGGGTAAAGCAGATGGGGGGCTAAAACACACGAAGCTGAGCCATAATGCAGGCAGCGCGCCAGGTCGTGCCTAGCGTGCGGGGGTGGGCGGCTAGGTCAGCGACAGTGGGGAAAGATGCAAGGTCAGGAAAGAGCATGGGCAGGATCAGGTAACCTTCAGAGGCAGAGGGCGAGGTGGAATAGCGCGCAACAACAACCTCTAGGAAATCCTGCACAGTCCTGATGGACCTAAAGGACAGGCGAAGGGCATGACTAATCGCAAGCTATGCGACAGCGTCACGTGACAACCAGACAGCACGTGCAAGGGCAGCAGCTGCAGCGGACTCACGGTCAGCAGAGGTGGGGTCAACGGGGAGGGCAGCAGGGGGGTCCGGGCAGGGGAGCGTACCGTCGATGTGGACGGCCAGGGAGTGGCCGTTCTGCTGCTGACCAGTCAGGTGTCGCTGGAGGTCGACGAGCCACGAGTCGAACTCAATCGGCTGCCACTCAGCATCAAAACGCAGGACCGAGTCTGCCATCATGGTTGCAGCAGCAGGCGAAAGACAGTACTGGGCAGGAGAGCGCGGCGGAAAGCGGTGATGTGCGGTGCAGTGCGAATCTGTACGGTACTGTGCAATGGGGGGAGGTGCAGTACGGTAGGGTGCAATGCAGTGCCGTGCAGTGCGGTGCCGTGCAGTGCAGTGCGGTGCAGAGCGGTGTCGGGCGGTGCAGCGCGGTGCAGAGGAGCCGAGGACGGCGGCGAGGCGTCTAGAAGACGGGGCCGCGAACGGTAAGGCAACGGGGATGGCAAAGAAGCGGGGCCGGCAGGGAGACAGGGCCGGCTGGGCGACGAGGCCGGCTAGGAGGCGGGGCCGGCTGGGAGGGGGGGCCGCGAGGTGACGGGGCCGGGGGGCCGCGGGGCCGCTAGGGGACGGGGCCGCGGGGCCGCTAGGGGACGAGGCCGCGGGGCCGCTAGGGGACGGGGCCGCGGGGCCGCGAGGTGATGGGGCCGCGGGGCCGCTAGGGGACGGGGCCGCGGGGCCGCTAGGGACGGGGCCGCGGGGCCGCTACGGGACGGGGCCGCGGGGCCGCTAGGAGACGGGGCCGTGGGGCCGCCAGGGATGGGGCCGCGGGGCCGCTAGGGGACGGGGTCGCGGGGCCACTAGGTGACTGGGTTGCGGGGCCGCTAGGGGACGGGGCCGCGGGGCCGCAAGGCGACGGGGCCACGGGGCCGCTAGGGGACGGGGCCGCGGAGTTGCTAGATGACGGGGCCGCGGAGCGACGAGGCGGCCTGGGGAGTGGGGGGGGGGGGGGGGACCTACCTACTCATGATAACATGTTCAAGTGAAAAAATGTCTAGAACAAGGCATACAAGGGAATATAACCTAATGGGTTGTACTCCCTAAGGCACAACCCTATATAGTCTACAGAAACATACAATATATGTTTGACAGTTTCTTGCACTAGAGGATGACAAAATAAGACTTGACCTTCTTAAACGGTCGTGTCGAGTTGATATACATTGCTGGTAGGCCGGTGGCGTAGGAACGGCTTAGCGGAAAACGGGCGGGGAGCGGGATGAAGGTGAGAGGAAGAGGAATATTTGTGCAGTTGGGGGAGGTAGAAGAGGCGATTGAACAAGCGGAGGAGGAGGAACGATTAGAGAAGGTTCAGCCAATTCCTATTCCTCGGCGCGCAAAGCGGTCGAAACGCGGAGTGCGAGCGACAGCGGCGCGGCGAGCATGGGAAAATCAGCCCGTAGTGGGCATGAATGATGGATTCCTCAGTGCCATGCCGACAGATGTGTGAGAGAGCATGGCATGCATGATAGTGGAGGGAGGAGAGTGCGTGTGCTCGTGGCCGCTCGTGCCGTGCGCCATAGCACTGCCGTGCATCCACCATGCCCTTGCGGGGATCCCGGCTATCCTATACGAAGACTCCTGCCAGTGCCCGCACTCCAACATCTTCCCCTCTCAGCGTATCCACAGCTTCGCATGGCTCTTCAAACAATTTAGGGACCCTCCAACCTTATCCTCAACGCCTTTGTTTCACCTCCCCCACTCGTCTGCTCTCTCATGCACTCCCTCCTCTCCCTCTCCTCCCTCATTGCCCTCGATCTCTAAATCTCCCAAAGCCTCCCCTCCCCTCCGTGCCTCCTCTTCTCCATCTCGCAAGCCCCTCTCCTGGAGTCACTGCTGCTCGTGCATGGGATCGCATCAAACGGCAAGTATGAGATGGTGCGGCATGGCTGCAATGACCCAGTGATGGTGGCGAAAATGAGGGACATGATCACAATTATGGAAGATAAGAAAAGGAGGGATACACTAGCACATTTTCCCGCCCTGCGCTGCCTGGATATCACCCTCTCTGCGTGCTCGCCTCTCGTCCTCCGCTTCGTTTCCTACCTCTCTTCGTAGCTTCACACCTTCTATATCTGTTCCACCGCGAACCAGTTTGCATTTCGGGAGGGCGAACAGCGCATGGAAGGCAGTACGACAAGCATTGAAGGGAGGAGGGGGCATGGGGAGGGCACTGATGCACAGGACACCTTCGCTCTCAGCTTTCCGGTTGCCACTCGTGTCGGGTTCACAGGGATGAACTGCTCCATTTCGCTGTCTGCCCCTCTTTTCGCCTCCCTCAACTTTCATTGGTGGACTCGCAACGCTCGCCTCAACCTGCTGCCCACCTGCTCCGCCCACCTGACATCGCTCTTCCTTCACACCGATCCATCTTGCTCCTGGGCCTTTCACGCCCCTCACCTCACCTCACCTCGCTTGACTCTCTCTTTACGAGCATGCAGCCTGAGCAGAACACCAGTCTGCCGCCCACCGTGATAAGCAATCTCAAGGCCCTCAAGTGGAGGTACATTTGGCTCTCACGACGTCTTGACCGAAGTGCCTGGCACGGGCTTCGTTGTTTCCATGCAGTGAAGTGGAGGACGAACGGCGAGCACGCGGAGAGGGAGAGACCGAGGCGGCGCAGGGTGGGGAAGGGTCGCCCATAATCCCCCCAATCCTCATCCTCCATCATTGAAATCTGCTCCCACATTTCCGCCACCATTCCGGAATCATTGCACACGTGCCTGGTCGCAATCCCCTCGTCAATGTCTGATGCAGCATTGTGGTCGAGTAGTAGCGACTCCAGGCGAGGTGCTTGAGAGAGCGAGAGGAGGCGCGGAGGGGAAGGGAGGTTTCACGGAAAGTAGAGATCAAGGCTTGTGAGCGAGGAGAGCGACGGGAACAGGCAGGTGCGGATGAGAGAGAAGAAAAGGCGGGGAGGTGAAACAGAGGCCGTTAGGCAAAGCTCGGTGACGTTAGAGACTTGTTTAGAAAGCCATGCGAAGATGCGGAAACGTTGAGCGAGGAAGACGGCGGAGGGCGGGCACTAGCATTCCTCGTTACACACGAGCGACGAGATTCCCGGGAGGGCACGGCGGATGCACGAAAGGGCGACGACGCACGTCAGGAGCGGCCACGAGCAGCAGCTCTCTTCTCTCTCCTCAACCACATTTGCTATGCGCAGCCACACGTCTATCGGCAGGGTGCTTAGGACGGCTCCATCCATGCCCGGCTCGCGTTGCAACTCGTAAGCTTGCCACTCCGTCTTGTTGCTCGCAACCTGTCGATCAGCTTAGCACCCAGTGAAGGTCGACCGCCTAGTCCCGTCAAACAGTTCGGGAGCTTTCAACGTACGCTACATAAAATATTGTCCTCCTACTTAGTAAGAAAAGTGACTATCTTTGAGGGAGAGGTATTGGATTGAAAGGACGTGATCGACGAATATGGTCTCAGCACCACGTTGTGGTATACTGCTGGGCGGAGATTTTGATAGGCGGTGAAATTGGTGGAAACGAATTTTGTACTGCTATGTATTTCCTGTCTATAGGTAAGATCACATTCTGGGGTTTGACCGACGACGAAGTTTGGCCATCCGACACGCCACGTAAGCGTTAAAGTTGCGATTTTGGTTGGTAAAGGTTGGGGTTGGTGAACTTTGGCCAAGTGCAGTGCCACATCACAGGCGAAAGTTTTAGCGTCGTGTTCTATACATTTTGCGAATGGATGGACGTCGTGCCAAATCAGAGTGTTTACGAACGATATAACGACGTCGGACAAAACCCCCGAAACGTCGCATCTGTCAGCGACTCCTGACGGGCAACTTCCGGAGAATCTTGGAAGAGGTGTCTTGCAAATTTCCCACCAAATTCCCACCACAAACTAGAGTTAAAACCATTAAGCCAAGTAGTTCAATGGTGGAAACGTCGGTTGGGTAGAAAGACGGGATTGGCTGTCAATTAGTACAGTACTCCCTTAGAACTCCGAACCAAATGTAGTAATTTTGGTACATTTGCCACGCGGGTTTTAACACCATAGCCGCAACGGGTGTCGATGAAGGCTCTGTGGGCTACTAGGAGGTTTTGTACTATGAAGGCTTTGGTGAAGAAAAATGGAGCATTCTCTGTTTGACGGCTGCTCGTGAGTCGGACAGGATGGTGCTGCTTTCTTGGCTTAGTCGATGTCACATTTCCTTGGCGTGGCCGGCCAAGTCTGCAGAAACCAGGTCTCGCCCTTGGTCGTAGCTGTTCGTGGACCCCCGTCGCACGAAATCTGGCCGGTAAGGTTTTGTTGGCTAAAGTTCGAGCCGCACGGCTAAACATTGAAATGTGCAATCCCGACGTTGCGAGTCGCATGGCTAAACTTCGTCGTCGGCCAAACTTCCAGAACGCGGCCTATATGATGCCACAATAGTAAAGGCCATATACTAAGACTTATATGCTTTCGAACATAGTAAACATAATTTACTTCGAAGCATTATAGCATTAGTCAAATGAGGGTAGAATTTTAATCTAAGAACAACCTTTTGTGGGGAATGATCTTATCCCAACCATCTTTTGAATGCCCCTCTGCAGCGTCCCACACATACAGCACACACTCACTGCCATCCCACCCCACAAACCGTTGCAGGTTCCTGCAATCAAGTAGCAATCCGGCCATAACGTTCCTCCCCTTTGCCTGCACTGCATCGCCCTTTTTCGCCCCTACTAGTTGGTCTTCACCCGCCAACTCTCCCGCTCCCATGCTTGTCTCACTTCCCCTTATAGATATGCCATCCGCCCCATCCCCCCTCCCCAAGATTTGCTCCCCGTCGCCCCTTCTCAACTCACTCTTCAAAACGTCAACAATGTCCCTTCCAGTGCTGTTTAGAAAAAGCCCCCCCAAGCCATGCGGCCAGACCACACCAGACCAAAGCAGTGACCGGGATGTAGGGCCCCTCGTGCCTCTTGCCCCAGCTGCAAACGTTCAATTTCTCTACGCCTGCTGGTCACTTTGCATCTGGCGAAGGCGCAGAGGGCGAGGAAGGCGGTGCGATGGGTGTGGAAGGAAGAATAGGGAGAGGAGGTAGGAGATGGCGTGAGGGAGGCACTGACGCGCGGGAGACCTTTTCCTTCCACTTCCCTCTTGCTACTGATATCAGAATTATAGGGGTTGACAGTGCCATTTCGCTGTCTGCTCCTCTGCTTTCCACTCTCCGCTTCAACTGGGAAACCCACCATTCCCGCCTCCTCCTGCTTCCCACTTGCCCCCCGCACCTACAATCGCTCTACCTTTACCTTGATCGATCTTGCCCCTGGGCCTTCCACGCCAGGGTTCCCGTTAGCAGACGAAATCCGTCTGTTCATCTGAGAATCAGACTCACTTTTCCCGTGTCATCTGATTCTTTGACAGCCCATTAATTTTCATATGAACGACCATCTTGGTTATATAAATCCGTATGAATTCTCAGACTTGGTGCAGACACTCGTCTGAATTTCCAGATAGCGCGTATATTTCCGTCTGAGAGCATGTTCCTACGGGGCTCTGATTAGATTCAGAACTTGAGCTGGAAGGCGAAGTGGGTGCGAAAATATTTTCGTAGAAAAGGAGTCACATTGGTCATCGTGAAGTCTGGGCACAAGCACAGGAAGCCATTCTCCTATGTAGCTAATCAAAATCGCTCCGAACTGGCGAGGATGTTGCTGGCTAATTTAATCGCAACACACAACTAAGAGATATATTGTCGATCAACGATCACGATCTCGACGGTTCACCCACTCTCCTCCTACTCTGGTGGGCGGTACATTGCACCCACCTTGTAACCTGTCCCCCCCCCCTCCCCCCCCCCCCCCCCCCCCCCCCCCCCCCCCCCCCTCCCCTTCCCGCCCATTTTACAATTTTGGTGTAGTCCACGCCCTTGTGGCCATTTGGCCACGTGTGTCATCGGGCCTCAGAGCATGTTCTTGCTGCCTCTTCCCAACCAACCTCATCCCAAACTCCCGCGCTACAGTGTCACGTAATTCTTACACGAAACAGTTAAATGCGGTTCTGCGTGGTGTGACGCGAGATTGGGATTGTCGAGATTCAAGGCGTATTTTCAAATCTCGTTTCAGGCGCGAAAATTTTCAGTCATGCGCGAATCTGTACAATGGGATTTTGACGCGATTTATAACGGGATTCTGAAACGAATTAGTTGGAAAAACGGTTCTTCGAACACGCTCTCACTCAGGCAAGGGCCGAGTTTGGGAAGAGGACAGCCTGGGAAGAGGTTCGTAGGAATACGCTTTCAAACCTGCCACCCGCGGAATATTTTTGCCGCGTGGCGCGTCATCACCCCAGTACTGTACTGTAGTTTATTGTGAAGTACCTTTTTTTCCGTTTGGAAGCTCAGATGATGCTGGACAATTCGTCTGAAAATCTAGACCAGCCCAGGCAGCTCGTCTGATGGTCAGACGAAAATTTGAAACCGCGTCTGATTCTCAGACAGCCCGAAAACTTAGCAGGAACCCTGTTCCATGCACCTCACCTCGCTTGACTCCCTTTGCACCAACATCCTTCCAGAGTAGACTGCCAACCTCCCGCTTGCTGTGATACAGTCTGTTAAGGCCCTTGAGTAGAGGGATATTCGGGTTGCGCGATCGTCAGACCTGAGAGCCTGGAGCAGCCTTCGCTGTTTCCATGCTGTTGGGTGCAACCCCATGTTGCTGCCGGTGCTTCAGTCAGGTATGATATGACCATGTGGCTTGGAGGGGCTGTTCTTCTATAGCATTGGGGGGGATATTGCGGAGTTTTTAAGCAAGCGTTGAGAGACGTTGAGGAGGGCACATCAAGAAGAATGGAGAAATGAGGGGATTCTACGCCGATGGAGGATGGCACGCCTATACATGCTAACGAAGTTGAGGCCACGGAAAGAGCATTTGCGGCCGGAATGTGTGAAGGGATGCAGGACCCTACGGCGGTTTGATGGGCGGAACACTCATGAACGTGTGTTGTATGTGTGGGATGCTGCAGATGGGCCAAGCAGGGAAGTGGGTAGGGAACAGCATTTTCTTGTGATGTTTATTAAGTGAAGACTCTTGGATTTTATTAATGAGTATGCGTCCTAGACATGCCGTCTTTTGTGAACGTGTGTGTGGGCATGGACGTTATTGTAAGGAAGCTCTGGTTAGCAAGATTATGAATGTTTGTTTCTAAGACCTCAATAAGCTGAGCTGCGAATGTTACAGCTGAGAATAAAACCATTTGGATGACACCGGACGAAAGCATGAAAGCAACCGCCCAGCGACAATACCTGGCAAGGCAAGACCCCGAGGCTATTGCACTGCGTACGGGTGCTGCCATCCCATCTGTCCGCTCCCGTGACTCTAGCTTCTCCCCGCAGCGCCTCAATTCCCACCCTTTCACCGCCTCGAAAGGAGTCCTTTCAAACGCGCCTCCCCGTCCCTTCACATCTGATTAGGATCAACTAGCGGCGAATAGAGTACAATTAGGGTGAATTCTACGCTGGTAGCAAGCCGGCTTGCTTACGCTGCCCGTGCGTCGACGAGAGAATTGAGCGGCGGGCAGTAGCAGCGGCGTGAAGATATGTGGCCGTTTGGCAATCCCGAGAAGCCGCAAGGTGGGAGGAGAAGGGGTTGTGGGGGGAAGAGTGGAGAGTGAGAGAGGGGGGAGAAGAGGGAGGTGTGACCGGGTGGGGGGGAGAGATCATATGTTCCTTACCAGTTCCCGCACCTCTCCTTCCTTACCAGTTCTCCCTAACCAGTTCTTGCCAGTGCACTCATACCTTCCTCGCAACCATCCCGCTTTACCCTCCTACAGCCCTGCCTCTGCGCCACGAGGGGGGGAGGTCGTACTACGACGTGCAGCTGGGCGACAACCTGACAAAGATTGCCGGCCAGCTGGGAAGCACTGTAGAGATCCTTATGCAGGTGACGCTTGTGCTCGTACACTGGTGTAGAGGAGTACGGTATCAGCAAAGCGGAAGTGGTGGTCTTTGCCACTGAAAGCTTGCCCCATCCTTGCTCTTTGCCAAATCCATGCCCGTAAGTTTGCTCGCCGTTCTCCTCCCATCGGATGGTGGCAGGCCAATGCACTTCGTTCAGACCTCTTAAGACCCGGCCAGAGCCTCTGGGTTCCTCGCACATACACCATTGCAAAGGTTCGTTTCTCGTATGCATGCACCCTTCAAGTGGTGCGTGTCTCTACATGCATTATTGAAGGGTTCTGTTTGCAACAAAGTGTGACAGTGCCTTGCGTGCCTGTTGATTGGGAGTCGGTTTGCATGTGCGTATCACATTGAGGACGTGCAGGGCGACACTCTGTATGCCATAGCTCGTGAGCATGACACGACAGTGGATGCCATTATGCAGATCAACAACATCCAAGATGCAAACCTAATCCATACAGGTGCAGAATCATTCAACCCTTTCACTCGCTCGCCGCCTCTGCTTTCGTACGCTTCTTGTTTGAACGACTAGGATTGATGCTCTTCTAAAGGTGGAGTTTCCTTTGCGTGCTGCAGGCGACATCATTCTACTGCCATAGATCGTTCATGTGGCTTGTACAAAGCCAGCGTTTGTGTTTGGTTGTAAATAGTCTACTACACGTGTAACGTGTTCTAGAAGCAAGACTTTCTGCAAGGCATTTTTATTACCTTTATAGACCAATTTTCGAGAGGTAGCTTGTCGCCAGAGCCCAGAAAGGGGCAATAGCCAGGTGCATGGGCTGCTGTTATCACAAGCCAGACCTTGCTTTGCCTTGATTCGTCACAATGATCTCGTTACGTGGCTGTGGGGCCAAGGCTGCCGGACTGAGAGGCTCGGTGATAAGCGAGGAGCGTAGTCTGATTGTTGGGCTACTTTCTCTGTACCAGGACTACTTTCCGTACTTTCGCTACCGAGCGTGGACATAAATACAAAGAGTTTGTGCTACTATTGATGGGATGCCTGGTCAGCGGAACATGCTATGCGTGAACAAACAGAAACTTGACTAGACAAAGTGGGGAACCGGTGTGGATTCGAACTGACCAACACCGCCCCTCCCCCGACTCTGTTCGTTCTTGTTACCCTCAGATTGTGGTGCCACCTATGAAAAACTGCTCTTACGTCATGACCTGCACTAGAGCAGATTTGCCGCCTGAAACCTGACCTGGGCGATGGTCTTGCAGCAGTGAGACTTAGCTTCGGTAAGACGACGTGGCAACCCGTCGCTGTTTCAGATTTGGCATAACGTCAACAGCCCGTCATGCGCAGCCACGTAATGTGACAACCAGGCCCTCGCTGTTTCCAAACCTAAAC
Organism: Closterium sp. NIES-67; assembly: GCA_027943415.1. Classification (NCBI taxonomy): domain Eukaryota; kingdom Viridiplantae; phylum Streptophyta; class Zygnematophyceae; order Desmidiales; family Closteriaceae; genus Closterium; species Closterium sp. NIES-67. The sequence continues at coordinate 114,610 of BQMB01000803.1, forward strand.
GCCCCCCAAAAATTGCGCGAGCATCCGGGCAGCACGATGAAAAACCGCACATGTTTCCTCGTAGATTTTCGAGTTTTGAAGTTTGAACTGACCTGACCCAAGTGCTCGCTGTGCTGCATGCGATTCGCAGCGAGGCGAGGGAGACGCTGGACTCTGCGTCGCTCGCCTGCCACTGGCCCAAGGGAGCGAGGCGAGTTGGTGCGGCTGACGGGACTGCGGCAATCCCAAGGCAATCAAGTCCCTCGCCTCAGCTGCTCCTCATTTCTGCTTCCCGCCACGCCAAGACCAATAGGTAGCGTGTGTAGTTAGCTCTCAGGCGCAAGCCGCGCTGAGCCAGCCATTGGCCACGCCAACAAATACACAAAGCGCCTGAACCAAGGGAGTGTGGTGGAGCTGTCTGAGAGACACTAGGCCGCGCAAATGCGTCTCGTGCGTTACGAGGCGATGCTTCTTCCCTCATGCCATCGCCGAAATATCAGCTTAGTTATTTCCGAGTCGCCACGTGACAGTTTATTTTCGCCGCTCTGTTGTTCGAAGAGCCTAAGGAAGCGTTCTTATTTTACCTCCGAACTTTTGCACGCGCTAACTTGCTGCTCACGCTTCAAACGTGTGCCGAATAATTCCAACGCGCGTTCAGGACCCAACCAGTGTGACGAATAGTCATCCTCCTCCTCTTCGTAGGTTCCTCCTGATGTCATATGCGCAGTAGCGCCTCCGTTTCACGTACTGTTACAAAACATAAACTACTTCGGTACGTAGCGAAGCTGCCGTAACCGTTGACCCTTGGCATTTTCCGGCGTTCGTTCAACCACTATCGGTCTGGGTGTTCGTTTACTTCGCCCCGGGACACACCTTCACCACTTTCATACCTAGTCCGTGCCGCGCCTTCGCTCGTACCGCCGACCGCTACCCCCTCAACCGTCGTTCGCCGTTGCGGGCTATCAGACGCGCCGTCAGAAGCCGTCGCACGCTCCCAGTCGTGCCCTCGTGTGACCCCACGCCTTGCGGTTTCCTAGCCAATCCGTGTCGCTCGTCGTGTCCGCTTGGCGTTCGCGCGCTTTCCGCTTTCCCGTAGCCAGCGGCTCCTCTTGCCGTATTTCCGTGACTCCAGGGGGCTCGGGACACGGCAGTGATGTCAGCGCATGCGGTGTGATGTCAGAGTCGCAGCGGCGGAGGCAGGCCACGAGCCATGGAGATGGCCCTCCCGGTCGCGTCCGGCGCCAACCAGCAGCCGCTCCTGCCGCCACAGGCGCTGCAGCACCAGCACGGGCATCGGCAGCACCAGCACCAGCACCAACCAATCAGGAAGAAGCTGTTAAGACACAGCGCGGGTGGCAACGGGAGTTTGAGTGGCGAAGGAGGCGTCAGGACGATTGAGGATAGAACGGTGGATGACGGCAGCGAGGGGGCTGCGGCGGTGCTCAGGCACCCGCAGGAGCAGCGGGGTCGCGAGGTGCAGCAGCGGGAGGACCGGTTCGGAGGGATGACGCCAGCTGTAGCAGGAGATGTGGTGTTAGAGGGGGTGAGTGTAGCGGGGAGAGGGCCTGGTGAAGGCGGGGAAGCGAGGAGCGTGAAAGTGGAGGAGGAGGAGCAGGCGTGGGTAGTGGAGGTGGCGAAGGAGGGGGCGAAGGAGGAGGCGAAGGGGGAGGCGAAGGAGGGGGGGGAGCAGGGGGAGAAGAATAGTCAAGAGCAGGTGCAGGAAGAAGCGGAAGACGAGCTTAGAGTAAAGCAGGAGCAGGCATTCCTTAGCACAGATAGTCAGCAGCAGCAGCAGCAGAGGGGTGCTGAGACTAGCAGTCAAGGGCATGATGGGACGGATGCGGGTGCATTGGAGGGCGAGTGGCGCGAGGGAGGGGGCAGTGAGCAAGTCGTGTACAGGCTGTGCAGGGTCGACTCAGCTGACCCCGTAGACCCCGTAGACCCCGTTGACTGCGTTGACTTCCTCGACGCCGTGCCCATAACCGAGCGCGAGCTCGAGGAGCTCCACGCGTGGATGCTCCGCCACGCGCCCGACGCGCTCTCCCTGCCCCTGCCGCCCGGGGCGCTGGAGGACGGGGAAGAGGCGGACATGGGGGAGTGGCCATCGGGGGAAGGATTAGGGTTGGGGGAGGAAGGCGGTGCAGGGGAGGGGGAGGAGGCCCCCCTGCCGTCCGCGGCTCTTCCCTGGTGGGACGCGGAGATCGGAATTGTAGGGACTGGGCATGCACGAGAAGGGCAGCAAGGGAGGAGCGTGAAGGCGGAATTAGGGTTAGGGGTAGGGGAGGTCGAGAGGGGCTCGGGGGGGCGCGCGGGTCAGGTTAATATCAGCGGGTGCGTCAATGGCATGCTTCCTCTGCCAGCCAATGAGACGAGGGCAGGTGTCCACGCGCGCCAGGAGTTCTTGGATTTTCTTCTGCAAGAGATTTCGCACCACAAGCTCTCACACGGCCACAGTAGCGCCGACCCTAGCGCCCACCAGCGGCACATTGACCTCCCCCAATCCCACTCCCTGCGCTCTCCTCCCCCCCCACCCCACCATCCTGCCCACCAGCAACCCCATCCGCCCTTCCTCTCCGCCCCCCGCTCCTTTCCCGCTCATGGGCGCGTGGGGCGGCCAAGGGGGGCTCTGGGCGGGGGTAGGGGGCGGAGGGGGAGGGGTAGGGGCTCAGGAATGGCTCGGCGCGCTGCTGATGGCGGCGCTGGTGGTGCAGGGCGCGCGGAGGAAACAGGGGGGTCGCACGCTGTAGCTGGTGCAGCAGGAAGGGGTGCGGGGGAGGAGCAGGGGGCGGAGGGCGGAGCACGGGGGGCAGCGGAAGGGGAGGAGGAAGGGTATGCAGGGGGGAGGGCGAGGGTGGGCCGTCGCAGCAGGTGGCGATTGGGCGGACGGGGGAGGGACGACGAGGTGGTGCGGAGGGGATGGGGGGCAGCGCACGCGCGATCAGCAGGGGACGGAAGGGCGCGGGGAGGGGCAGTGGAGGACACAGAGGAAGTAGAAGATGGGCTGGAGCGAGATGGTGATGAACTAGGACTTGATGGGCAAGGGTTAAGGTTAGAGGGATCGGCGTGGGAGTGGTTAGGGTTTGGTGGTTGGCCCACCCGGCCTCGCAGCAGGCGGGGTCAAACGGGTCAACGGAGTCAACGTCCACCTGCTGCCACGTTCGCTGCTTTGATCGCCGAGGCGGACGTTGCAGCTATGCGACAGCCAGCAGCAGCGGGTACTGGCGCCTGTGAGCGAGCGCCAGTGGGTGCAGCCCCTGGCCCTGCGTCATATCCGCATAGCCCGCGCTCTCCCCCCGCCTCCCCCATTGCTTCCGCCCCTGCTTCCCCGGTTGCACGGCCTAGAGGGGGGCATGGGGAATTGCAGCAGGCGGAGGAGGGCAGGGGGAGGAGGACGAGCGCGAGGCGGGCTGGTGCGCAGCAGGCAGCAGCGCTGCAGGCAAAGGTAGAGCCGGGGGAGGCGTCTGCTGATATTGCCGGTGTGGCTGCAGCAGTGGGTGGCGCTGCTGCTGCTGATGCTGTTGCACGGGGAACAGCGGTTGGAGGGGTGTCTGCTGCTCCTGGGGAGACTGCTGTGAGAGAGAGTGAGGCGCAGCAGGTGGCGCAGCAGCAGGGCGGAGGGGCAGGATCAGGGGGAAGAGGGGGAGGAAAGAGGCGGAGGTTGCAGTCTGGGTGGCAGGCAGTGGGGGAAGGGGCAGGGAAGGGGGAAGGGGGAGGGGAAGGGCGACTGCAGGCCGATGGAATTGAAGAGAACGGAGGGTCGTTGGGGGAGGGAGTGAAGGAGGGGGTTCACCATGCAGCAGGAGGTGGAGCAGAAGAGGGCCGGGACGAGGCAAGAGAGGAGGCGAGATTAGATCAACTGTGTGACGGTGCCCACCAAACTGCCGCTGCATGTGCTGCAGGTGCTGCCAGCGGTAGTGCTCGTGCCCGTGCGTCTGTGGATGGGGCTGGAATGGGCGTGTCAAAGGAGGCGGAGAGCAGGGGGGCGCACGGTAGGTTAGGGAGGGGCAGAGGCAGAGGCAGAGGCAGAGGGCGAGGCAGGTGGAAGGTGGAGGGGCGGATAGCGAGGGAAGGGCCGGGCAGAAGGGTGAGGGGAGGGGGGGAGGCAGGGGCTGTGTCTGCTCGTGGCGAGACGGCTGAGATGGGGCCGGGAGGGAGCTGGCGCAATCGTGTGGGCGGGGAGAGCGCAGCTTCTGACACACGAGTGTCGGCAGCGGTTGCAGCAGGAAACGGGAGGGCGGAGGCGGCGGGAGGGGAGATTGAAGAAGGGAGGGAGGGGCAAGAGACTTGGGCTCAAGCGGAGGAGGTGAGAGGTGAGAGCAGAGGCAGTGGGGAGGCAGGGGAAGGGGCGGGTGAGGGAGAGCAGGTGAACGGGGGTGGAGGGGAGCATGAGAGAGGGGCCGTGGGCCCTTCGGTCTCCCGGCAGCTGAGGCTGCAGCGGCGACAGATGATCCAGAAGCAGTGGGAGGAACGGCAAAGGTTGCAGCAGGCACAGGCTCGGCAGGCAAAGGTTCGGCAGGCACAGGCTCGGCAGGCACAGGCTCGGCAGGCACAGGCTCGGCAGGCACAGGCTCGGCGTGCACAAGTTGAACAAGTGGAGTCAGGGGAAATGCAGCAAGGGGCAGAGGCCCAGCCCCTGCTGCCCCGGCCTGCCGCAGTGGCCGTTCCTGGTGGGGCTGTGGCGGATAGGGCGGAGGGGGCCGAGGGTGGCGAGGCGGGAGAAGTACGATTGGGGGGAGGAGCAGGAGAAGCACGATTGGGGGGAGGAGCAGGAGAAGCACGATTTGGGGGAGGAGCAGGAGAAGCAGGATTTGGGGGAGGAGCAGGAGAAGCAGGATTTGGGGGAGGAGCAGGAGAAGCAGGATTTGGGGGAGGAGCAGGAGAAGCACGATTTGGGGGAGGAGCAGGAGAAGCACGATTTGGGGGAGGAGCAGGAGAAGCACGATTTGGGGGAGGAGCAGGAGAAGCACGATTTGGGGGAGGAGCAGGAGAAGCAGGATTTGGGGGAGGAGCAGGAGAAGCAGGATTTGGGGGAGGAGCAGGAGAAGCACGATTGGGGGGAGGAGCAGGAGGAGCAGGGATGCAGGGGGTGGCAGAGAGCGGGCAAGATGTGGATGCGGCGATGGAGGAGAGAGCAGGAGGGGCAAGGGCAGGAGAGGACAGCGTGGCAGCGGGTGTGGCCAGAGAAGGGAGTGTGGGGAGAGTAGGGGAAGGAGAGGAGGGACACGGAGAGGCGGAATTAGGAGAGGGCGAAAAAGGAGAGGGGGGATTAGGAGAGGGCGAAAAAGGAGAGGGGAGATTAGGAGGGGGGGAACAAGGAGAGGGGGAGAAAGGAGAGGGGGATACGCTTATGGAGGAGGAGGGGGAGGAGGAGCAGGGCGAGGGGAGGCGAGCAATGGCTGGTGCAGCGGCAGCAGAGGAGGAGAGTGAGAGGCCTGTGGTGGAGGGGAAGGATCAAGAGCTGCAGAAGAGAAGCAAGGGTGAGAGGCGGCTGCAGGCGGAGCATGTGGGGGAGAGGCCACATGTGGGGGATGGGCATGCTCTTGGACCGACAGCAGAGGCAGAGATGGCGCCAACAGGAGAAGATGATGCGGAACAATCTCAGAGGGTAGATGAAACTGTAAATGAAACACATGTACAGTTACAGACACTGACACAGACCAGTCCGCTGGCGGAATCCAAGAATCGAAGACACGTCCAGGGAGCAGGTGGGGCAGGCGCAGAGGCTGAGGCGCAAGCAGGCGGCGTTGCACATGTACAGGTGGCACAGGCTGAGGTGGCTGAGGTGGCACAGGCTGAGGTGGCACAGGGTGAGTTGGCACAGGGTGAGTTGGCACAGGGTGAGTGTGCACGAGTTGATGCGGAGAGGGATAGGCAAGAAGAAAGCAAGGCGGGGCGTCATGTTGAGCTTTTGGCGAGGAATGGAGTGCAGAGGGGCAAAGTGCAGAGGGACGAAGCGGTGAGGCAGGGCAAGGCACAGCTGACAGGCGAGCAGCAGCAGGCAGGGGGGCACCGGCGGAGAGTCAAGGCAGGGAAGGGCGGGCAGCAGGCGCAGCAGTCGAGCAGGCAAGCACAGGGGCAAGGGTGGAAGGAAGGGCAGGCAGGGAGGCAAGGGCGCGATTGGAGTGGTGGGCGGGTGGGAAAGGAGGGAGGTATTGCGAGAGCAGGGGAGAGCAGTGGAGCAGGCGAAGCCCGTGCTCATGGCAGCGCTGCAGCTGGGGGCGATTTGCAGCCAGTGCAGGAGGGTGGCAGTCCGCAGCACACGATGCGACACGCACAGGTTGCTGCTGCCTCCCCTCGTCCCCCGTTCTCACCATCCGCACAGGCAGCCCTGTCATTGCCACATGGCGCACTGTCACCCCCTCAACGCGTGCCAGATGTCATGGTTGATGCAAATCGAATCGAGGAGCCGCCTGCTTTTGGGGGTGGGGATGCGCGGTCGAAGCACCAGGGAGATCGCAGGGCGGAGCAGCAGCAAAGTGTGGAGGGGGCACAAGGGCCGCACAGGCAGCAGCTTCAGGAGGGTCAGCAGCAGCAGCAGCAGCACGGAACGCAGGAAGAGGGCGAGTGGCGGGGGAAGCAGGAGGAGCAGCAGGAGGAGTGCCAGAACGCGGTTGGGGTGGACAAGCAGGGCTTGGCGCAGCAGCAGCAGCAGCGGGCGCTGAGGGAGCAGCAGAAGCAGCAGCGGCTGCAGCAGAAGCGGCAGCAGATGCAGCAGAAGCAGCTGGAGCAGCGGCGGCGGCAGCAGCAGCAGCTGGAGGAGGAGATGGAGCGACAGGCCCAGCAGGAGCTCCAGCGGCAGCAGCAGCAGTTCGGACTGGCTGGTGCGTGGCAGCAGCAGCTGCTGCAGCAACAGCAACAGCAACGGAGGGCGCTGGAGCAGCCGCAGCAGCAGCAACAAGAGCAGCCCTTGCAGCAACCATCTCAGCAGCAGCAACAGCTGCAGCAGCCACAGCAGCAGCAACAATTACTGCAGCAACAGCAACAGCAACAGCAGCAACCGCTGCCGCCACCGCCGCTGCCACCACAGCAGCAGCAGCAGCAGCAGCATCAGGTGGGGGGGCAGGGAGCAGGGGTTCAGGTGCAGGACGTGCTGAGTGAGGCCGTGCTGCAGCAGCTGTGGCAGCAGGTGCTGCAGTCGCGAGGCGCAGCGGTGGCAGCCGCCACACTGCTGGAGCGACCGCAGCTGCTGGTTCAGCTGCTGGCCCGGCAGCAGGAGGAGCGGCTGGCAGCAGGTGCAGGCGCACATGTGGCAGCCGTAGGAGGAGCAGGAGGTGCACACGTGGCAGCAGCAGGAGGAGCAAACGTGGCAGGATTGCCTCTTGGTTGGGAGCAGCGACAGCAGCAGCAGGTGCAGATGGTGGGAGTGGCAGGCAGTGGGAGAGGTGCGAGGTGGGGCATGGGAATGAGCCCCGGTGTGGGCGTGCACATGAGCAGCCCTATTACCAGTCCTCTCCACACACCTGCTGCCTCCCCCTTTATGCCCCCAGCTGCTGCTGCCTTTGTTTCGCCCGCCATCCCCCCCTCTGCTGCAGCTGCCTCCTCTCGCTCCCCGCTCTCGTCTCCACCCCATGCTGCTGCTGCTTCTCCTGCTGCCGCTGCTGCCCCTCCTGCTGCTGCTGCTCGCGCCAGCCCCAACCACGTTACAAGCGCCAGCCCCTTCTCCAGCCCACTCCGTACCTTGCCCACCCCTCTGCCTCCTGCTGCTGCGCCTGCTGCTGCTGCCAGTACTGCACCTGCCGCTGCTGCTGCTGCTGGTGCTGGCAGTGGTGGCAGCAAAGGGAAGGGGAGGCGAGTGGGAGGCGTGGGCGGAGGCAGTGGGAAGGGAGGGAAGGGGAAGGGACGAGAGACAGGGGGGCAAGGGAAAAAAACCGCACCAATTGCAGCAGGCGCTACAGCTGTTGACTCAGGCACTGCTGCTGGGAAGGCAGCTGCTACAGCTGCGTCTGATCACCATGTTGCAGCAGCAGCAGCTGCTGCTGCTTCTACAGCCGGGTTGGTGAATGCTATGGCTGGTGAAGCAGGTGCTACAGCTGGCAAGAGGAGTGGATTAGGCAGTGGTGCTAGTGGGGCAGGTGGGGCAGTTGGGGAGGGTGCAGGAGGAGGAAAGGGGCAGGGGAGAATGGAGGAGGGTGGCAGAGCAGCAGCCCAAGGGGCTGCAGGATCAGCGGAAGTGAGTGGGAGAGGAGTGGGTGAGAGAGGATGGAGTGAGAAAGTGATAGAGAAGGGAGTGAGTGAGAGGAGCCGGAGGAAGAGAGTGCTCAACTCGAGGTACTTTGAGGGCGAGTTCCAATTCGAGGGTGACTCTATTGAGGGGGAGGAGGGGCAGCCCTCGGAACAGGATGCTGAGTGGCATCCGTCGTCTGCTTCTGCTCCCACGGGTGCAACAGCAGCAGCAGCAGCAGCAGGAAGAAGGGGAGGAGGAGGGGGTGGCGTGTTAGGCCAAGGAGGGATGGGTGTGGGTGGTCAGAGTGCGGACTTTGCAGCCACATTAGGGTTTACTGTAGATGCTGACGCGGCTGGCATGGCGACAGCCATGATGGCTTGGGAAAGGCAGCAACTGGGTGAGGGTGCTTCCTCTCTGCCCAATGCTGCCAGTGCGTCTGGGGCTGCTGCTGCTGCTGTGGGGGCAGAGGGGGAGGAGAAAGGAGGGGTTGGGGGGAAAGGAGCCGGCAGGGGTAAAGGGGGGGGGAGGGGAGGAGGGAAGGGTGGCACTGGTGGTGGTGGTGGGGGGAGGGCAAAGCGGGCGAGAATGGCAGAGGGCGGGTCAGAGGGTGCTGGGGGCAGTGCAGGGGAAGAGGCGGGGGAGGGCGGCGAGCGCGGGGAGGAAGGCAGGGGCGGTGGGGGAAGAGGGGCAGGGAGGGCGGAGGAGGTGCGAGGAGCAGTACTGGCAGGTGGTGGCGATGGGGGGACCAAGGCAGGGGCGGCAGGAGGAGCGGTGGCAGGGGTAGGAGGAGGAGGAGTGGCATCGCAGGATGCAGCTACGGTTGCTGCTGCTGCTGCTGTGGCGGCTGCTGCTGCTGCTGGTGGGAAGGAGCGACCTCCAGGAAAGGTGAGTGATGGTGCGGTTGATAGATACTGCATGGTTATGGTGCAGTCGTGAGATTTCATTTTATTGTAGGGCTGACGTTCTACGGTAGCCTCAATTGACCCCTTGGCTGCTCCGTTTCCCTCCTGCCCTCTCTGCAGAAGAAGAAATCGTCAGCATCATCCCCAGCAGCTGGCATCGCATCCCCCCAGAGGCAGCCGATGGCTCAACACCAGCAGGCGCAGCAGAGGGGGGGCAGCATGTCAGGCAGCGGAGGCAGAGGGAAGGCAGGCGGCAAGAGGAGCGAGCAGAGAGGGTCACGAGCGCCTGGGGGCGGAGGAGGAGCAGACGGGGCGTCTGGAGAGGGAGGGGCGGCAGCAGCCGCACTGGAGGCAACACGGCCAGCAGCAGCAGCAGCAGCAGCGGCGGCGGCGGCAGCAGCAGGAGGGTCGCCTCCAGCCCCCACCCCTTTGGGCATCGGCCCCCTGGGCGCTGCTCTGGAGGGGCTGGGCCCTTCCAGCGCCAAGCTCCAGGAAGCCTCGTGGATGGAGCTGTCAAGCATGGTCGGCCTCTCCCCTGCCCCTGCTCTCACCCCCCTCCCTCCTGCCGCCCTCCCTTCGGCGCTTGCCGGCGGGGCCCTCCCCAGTGCAGCCCTAGGCAAGCAGCAGGCAGGTGCGCTGAACGATGTGGGAGGGGTGGGGGAGGGGAAGGGGGAGAGGGAGGGGGAAGATGATGGGTCAGGGGGGATGGGTGGTGGAGGTGGGGAGTGGGTGGGAGGAGGGGGCAGTGGGGAGAGTGGGGACGAGGTGGGGACGCCCATGAGCCCCTCAGGGACGCCCCTCAGTCCGCTGTCCCAGCAGGCGCAGCAGCGGCATGGCATGGATAGGGGGAGTGCAGCTGCCGCTGCTGCTGCTGCTGCTGCTGCTGGTGGGGGGTCAAGGAAGGGGGGAGGAGCAGGAGGTCGGGCGGAGGGGGGAGGAGCAGCACGGAGGCAAGCAGCATCAGGCAGGGCAGGGAAGAGGGCAGCCGCTGCGGGAGCAGCAGCAGGAGCCGCAGCGGCAGCAGCAGCAGCAGTTGCAGCGTTTTCTGACTTTGGAGGGGTGAGCAGTGGGGGCAGCGGAGGCGAGGGGGCGGGCGATGCGCGCATGTACACGGCCAACGGGGGGCTGCGGCGCAAGCACCACCGCCCGTGGACGCTGCGCGAGGTGATGATCCTCGTGGAAGGCGTGGCGCGGTGCGGCGGGGGCAAGTGGGCCGACATCAAGAAACTCGCGTTCGCGTCTATTGGCTACCGCACCGCTGTTGACCTCAAGGTAATGCGTTGACTGCTGAGGTAATGCGTTCACTGCTGTTGACCTCAAGGTAATGCGTTGACTGCTGTTGACCTCAAGGTAATGCGTTGATGATCGATCTTATCTTGCATTTCCCTTCCTCTCACTCTTGTCTCCCTTCCTGCTTGCCGTCCAATCACGGCAGGACAAGTGGCGCAATCTCCTGCGCGCAAGTAGGATGGCGCTTCAACCACCCAAAGAGGTATGATGCACCATGTACTGCTCCCACATACATCTAAGAACCAGGCATCCCCTGCCACCGTACACTTATTGTGAGCTCCAACTGCTTGTTTCCTGCCCCTATTGTGAACCACGCCAACCACCACTATGCTCCCCTGCATCTCTCCCCGCCATCCCTCCGTCCCTTCCCCCTCCCTGTGCGCGCCTCTCCCTGCAGGGCGAGCAGCGCAAGAAGCAGGTGTCGGCGTCCATCCCCCCAGCCGTGCTGGCGCGCGTGAGGGAGCTCTCGCAGCAGCAGGAGCGCGCCGCCCAGGTCAAGCTGCACGCTGCTGGGGCGGGGGCGGGGGCGGGGGGAGGGGCAACGGGAGGTGCGGGGGAAGCAGGGGCAGGGGGAGGGGAAGGGGGAGGGGAAGGGGGAGGGGAAGGGGAAGAAGCAGGGAAGCTGCCAGGGCAAGGGGCGGGGGAAAGGGATGGGGATGGGGAAGAGGGGGGAGGTGTTGGTGGTGCCGTGTCTGGTCGTCCCGCTGCTGCTGGTGCCGCTGCTGCCGGCGGCACAAATGGTGCTGCTGGAGGGGCAGGTGCAGGTGCCGGCCCATTGTCACTGCCTGCACCCGCGTCAGCCGCCCACACCGCTATCAGCCCTCCCCAGCACAACCTGCCTTCCTCCCCCCTCCCGTCTGCCCTCCCCTCCAGCCTCCCTCTCCCCTGCTCTCCAGCCTCCCTCCCTGCCCTTTCACGCCTCCCACCCAAGCCTCGCTTTGCCCCGGACCTGCTGTCTGCTGAGGAGGAGGAGCAGGGAGGGGGGGGGGACGAGGAGGAAGAGACGATGGGAGTGGGCGAGGGTGTGGGGGAGAGGGCGGAGGGGGACTCAGGGGGGGGGGAGGAGGAGGGGGAGGGAGAGGGAGAAGAGGCGGTAGAGGAGGAGGAGCAGGGAGAGGAGCAGGGGGAGGAGCAGGGGGGGTGTGACGAGGAGCTGGTAGGGCTGGCGGAGAGCTTCAGGAGCAGCGCGGACGCCATGGACCTGCCATCGTGGGTGTGACGCCATGGCTTGACCCCGGGTATCGACCCCTGATTGACCCCGTGGTCTCGACTACAAGTCCCCATGGCTCGCACGGGTCAAGCTGCGTGCATGAGGGTTGAGGCCCATCTGTGTGCTGTGTGCTGCACACGGCCACACTCTTGACTCATGAGTTGCCACGCCACTAACTCCCCAGTGCGCCCTGCCCTCCTCACCCAACCCCATGCGCTTTCCTCCCCCCACCTTCCTCCCCCCACCTTGTTGTATTTTGAGTCGACTCAAAATACAACTCACCACGCCACTAACTCCCCACTGCGCCCTGCCCTCCTCACCCAACCCCATGCGCCTTCCTCCCCCCACCTTCCTCCCCCCACCTCGTTGTATTTTGAGTCGACTCAAAATACAACTCGCCACGCCACTAACTCCCCACTGCGCCCTGCCCTCCTCACCCAACCCCATGCGCCTTCCTCCTCCCACCGTGCCTGCACTCACCGCACCCAGCGACAGCGCATGGCACCTGCGGCAGCGGCTGCGCGCACTGTGTTCCCCCTGGCCTGCTGTCAACAACACTCGTATCTGAGTCAGCACCCTGCTGAATGGCAGGCCCTTATGGCGCTGCGGCTTTCAGCATCTGCTGCTTATGCAGTGAATGTGCACAGCGGCCGTTACTGGCTGTTGCGCTCCACTAACATGACATTGTATTATAAGGGGTATAGCTATATAAGACCTACGGTACTTACATTGTTCCAGTGGGGGTTAGCGGCGGTGGGTTACTGGGAACAGGAAGGAATCGGCTCGGATGCTCTTCTCGTGCTGTCCGCTGTACAGGTAGTCCAATGAAATTGCCTTGGCTGGTTTTCTAAATTCTACGTACTTTGTAGATTTTCGTACTGTATACCTCTTTCTATTGCCGCTGGGCTTGCCGTGATAAGGAGGTGTCGATTTGGCAAGCATTCAAAACATGGACTCGTGGGAGCACTCAACCTAGAAATTGCCGAGCACCACAGCAGACCGCCATTCCACCATCTGCGGGGTGTGCGGAGATGGTGCTGGTCCCGTGGAAGCGTCTGCTCACGCTCGTCGGTTAGCGCGGGAATAAGAGTTCGGCGAAGGGACGTCACGAACATACGGTTGTAGATTTTTCGTTTTTCCTCTCCGCGGGGGATTCTTGAGCTCGCCAGCTTCGCGGGCAGAGCCGTTGACCCGGCGGCGGGTTCGGTGTGGGCGTCCGTGCGGGCGTGGGCGTGGCATCGGCGGGCGCGGCATGGCGGGGTCGGTGTCGGGCGACGAGCTGGCGGGCGGCAAGGCGCTAGTGCCGTTCCTGCAGCGCGCCGACGAGCTGCAGAAGCACGACCCGCTCGTCGCCTACTATTGTACGCGGCCCCGCTCGTCGCGCGCTTACTTTCTCTGTCAGAACGCGCTTCCTGTTCCGTGCAACGAAATCCCCTTGGCTCAACTCCCCTTGACCCCACTCCCCTTGGGCCGATTACGCGGAGATTGTGGTTCGCGGCGTTCGCCTTTCAGCTCGCGTCGTCCGTGCCCGCCATGCGCCTGCCGCTCCGCGCTGCACCATGTGTATGTTCTTATATCGGGCGTGCTTGGCTGTGCGTTGGGTGGCAGGTCGTCTGTACGCGATGGACAAGGGGCTCAAGGTGCCGGGCAAGGAGAGGAGCAAGGAGGTGAACGCGCTGCTCGTCTCCATCATGGGCCGCCTCGAAAAGGTGCTCCCCCTCGTGCCCGTGCCATGCCATGCTGCTGTGATGCACCATGGAGCATGCAGGTGGTACCACATACGCTCAGCCCCACACAACCCGCCCGCCCGCCCCTTCCCTTTCCCGCCGTCCCCCTCTGCTGCCGCATTCCCTCCTCCCGCCTCGTCCCTGCGCCCCCCTTCAATGCTCCCATCCTCTAATGTCCGACCCACCCAATACGCCGTATCTCCCATAACCTTGCTCCCGTCTCCTCACGGCGCATGTGTGCTTGCTGCCTGCCATCCCTATGTCCCGTCCCATGTCCCATCGCAGGACAAGGCGGCCTTGCAGCTGTCGCCCGGCGACGGGCTGCAGGGGGAGGGATTCGCAGAGGGTGTTGAGCAGCGCGTTCCCTCTCGAGCCCGTGCCAGTCCATGCCTTGCCGCGTGCCATGTCCCGCGGCGGGGCAAGGCGTGTGTGCAGCTGTCGCCCGAGGACGCATTGCGAGTGGAGGGCTTCGTGCAGAGGGTCTTCGCCAAGGTGCCCTCATTCGCTCTCAACGCCATGCCAATCCGCGACTCACTCCTCCCATGCTGCATCCCAACCCCACCCCACCCCATCCCAGGACAAGGCGGCCCTGCAGCTGTCCCCTGACGACGGGCTGCACGTGGAGGGCTTCGCCCAGAGGGTTTTCAGCAAGGCGGACAAGCAGGACCGCGCTGGCCGTGCTGACATGTGCGTTTAAGGGGGGGTGCTGGGGGAACGGGTGTGGCGTGTGGTGCGATTTGCTGCCCATTGTAGATCATGCGATTGGCGTGTGGTGCGATTTGGCGGAAGGGACATAGTCTTGGCGGCGGGCTGCTCGGCCTTGGTTGCCTCATCACATCATGTGTGCTCATCATCACATCATGTGTGCTCATCATCACATCATGTGTGCTCATCATCACATCATGTGTGCTCATCATCACATCATGTGTGCTCATCATCACATCATGTGTGCTCATCATCACATCATGTGTGCTCATCATCACATCATGTGTGCTCATCATCACATCATGTGTGCTCATCATCACATCATGTGTGCTCATCATCACATCATGGGTGCTCATCATCACATCATGTGTGCTCATCATCACACCATGTGTGCTCATCATCACACGATGTGTGCTCATCATCACATCATGTGTGCTCATCATCACATCATGTGTGCTCATCATCACATCATGTGTGCTCATCATCACACCATGTGTGCTCATCATCACATCATGTGTGCTCATCATCACATCATGTGTGCTCATCATCACATCATGTGTGCTCATCATCACACCATGTGTGCTCATCATCACACCATGTGTGCTCATCATCACACCATGTGTGCTCATCATCACACCATGTGTGCTCATCATCACACCATGTGTGCTCATCATCACACCATGTGTGCTCATCATCACATCATGTGCTCATCATCACATCATGTGTGCTCATCATCACATCATGTGTGCTCATCATCACATCATGTGTGCTCATCATCACATCATGTGTGCTCATCATCACATCATGTGTGCTCATCATCACACCATGTGTGCTCATCATCACACCATGTGTGCTCATCATCACACCATGTGTGCTCATCATCACACCATGTGTGCTCATCATCACATCATGTGTGCTCATCATCACATCATGTGTGCTCATCATCACATCATGTGTGCTCATCATCACACCATGTGTGCTCATCATCACACCATGTGTGCTCATCATCACACCATGTGTGCTCATCATCACACCATGTGTGCTCATCATCACATCATGTGTGCTCATCATCACACCATGTGTGCTCATCATCACACCATGTGTGCTCATCATCACACCATGTGTGCTCATCATCACACCATGTGTGCTCATCATCACACCATGTGTGCTCATCATCACACCATGTGTGCTCATCATCACACCATGTGTGCTCATCATCACACCATGTGTGCTCATCATCACACCATGTGTGCTCATCATCACACCATGTGTGCTCCATGCATCGTCCCTCTCACGCCTCGCCCCATCAAAGTCGCATCATCCCCTGGCTGGCACATTCCCCACCCCTTCCATCTTTCCCCTTCCTGGTGACGTGCCTCTCCCTATCTCCCCCCAGGGCGACGGCCAAGACGTTCTATGCGGCGGGCATCTTCCTCGAAGTGTGCAAGCAGTTCGGCGACCTCGCCCCTGAGGTACCCGCCCACCAGCCCCTCATCCCACATGCATGCTGGAACCGTGCCTTGGCAGCGCGTCCTTGGATGCTTCACCAGCCTGCACGCCCAAAGCACTTGCTCACACTACCCCTCTGATTCCTTCCTGTTTTTCTCTCTCTCGTCTCCCCCCCTTCTCCGGCGCCTTGCCATGTCCTCCACCCGCCCCCCCTCCCCTCCTGGGCGTGGCAGGTGGAGCAGAAGCAGCGGTATGCCGTGTGGAAGGCGGCCGACATCCGCAAGGCGCTGGCGGAGGGCAGGCGACCCACGCCAGGCCCGCCGGGAGGCGACGCCGATGCTGCTGACAGTGCTGCCACCGGCTCTCTCTCTGCTGCTCCACCTGCTGCGTCAGCCCCTTCTTTCGCCCCTGCCCCTCCTGCACCACTCTCCTTCCCCTCCGCCGATTCCCTTGATGCCACTGCCGGCACGTTCCCCTTCCCACATGCCTCCAGTAGTGATGCTGGCTACAGTGGCCCCAGTAGTCACGGTGGTGCGGGTGGCTCTGCCAGACTGCAGGTGGCCAGGCCAGTGGGATCGGGCGGGGGTGCTGTGCCGTCCCAGGCGCCCCAGGCGTATGCCCCTCCGCCTCATCCACCGCCGCCGCAAGCAGACCCGTATGCCCAAGGGTCGCCCTACTCGCAGGGCCCTGGGGGGTACTCGCATGCAGCCCAGGGGCAGGGATCTCAGACAGCACCCCCGCCTGACAGCGCCTTCATCACATCCTCTGCGCCCTCCCAGCCCCCCGCCCCCCCTTCCTCCTTCACCTCCCCACCCACCTTCACTCACTGGACGCCTGACTCTCACTACCCCTCCGCCACTCCACCCTCCACTGCCGCCCCTTCAGCCCCCTCAGCAGATGGGTGGTCCCATCCCGCTGCCACTGCTTCGGCGCTGGCCTACCAGCAACCACAGGCAGCACCTGTAGGCGCCTTTTCAAACCCCATCTTTGGCATGCCACCTGCACAGAATGCCGCCCCTGGGGCTGCCCCCGCTGCCAGTGCCACCGCTGCTGGCCTTGCTGGGTTCTCCTTCATGGCAGGGGGTGGTGCTGCTGGCAGTGCAAGCCAAGGCATGGGGGGGGCGGGGGGTGCCGCTGGGGCACAGCCATCGCAGATTTCTCCCCATTCTGCATACGGTGGAGGTGGTGGGGGTGTGGCGTCTGGTGGAGGGACGGTAACTGGAGGAACAAGAGTAGGGCAGAATGTTGTAGTGGCAGCAGATGGACCTACTGCATCACCATCTGTGGGGAGGTTTTCAAGTTCTCAAGGCCCAGGTCCACGCGAGATAGCGGATGCTCACAAGGCTGCTCGATACGCCGTGAGCGCGCTTGCAAGCGATGACGTTCCGACCGCTGTTGATTTTATTAGAAAGGCCTTGGCTTTGTTGGAGCCTGGTGGGGGCTTTTAGACAAAAAAGTACTACGATGTAGTTGATTGATGTGTGTTATGAATGAACAAGCAGAGTAGCGCGGAAATGAATAACGAGATGTTCACTCAATGAATGACGATACAAGGAATGGCAAGCCAAGATATAGGTATCAAACAGTGAAATTTATTGAATAGAGAGAGAGAGTACACAAACATATACCTAGCTGTTGTACTCTCTAGAAGATGACCCTATACAGTCTATACAAGCATGATAACTAAACATGTTTGACACACCCCCTGGACTGCATAGGGGAATGTTCTAGACAAGCAGCTCAGGGTGGCACTACTAGTCCAGCCTCTAAGACAAGGGTCTAAAAGACCAGTCAGAAGGAGTACAGGCAAGGCAAGAACTAGTACAGGGCGGCACTACTAGTCCAACCACTGTAAGAGGACACAAGTCCAGTCTGAGTGTACACACAGATATATAGGACAGTACAGAGTCAAGGCCCGAGTAAGTGAGAGACTACAGGAACCAGACCAAGCTGTACACAGTGCCGCTGATGATCTTTAGGCGCAAGCGCCTTCGTAAAGATATCAGCTGTGTTGGCACCGGAGGCTAAGTGTACTACGCGAGCCTGGCGACGCTGCTGTAGCTCACGCAGGAGGAAGTACCGCAGCTGGATGTGCTTCGCTCTGCCCTCGAGTCGAGGCTCCTGACACAGGAGGATCATGGCCCTGTTGTCAGCGTACAGGACCGGGGCAGAGCTAGGCCGCTCACCTAAGTCAGTGAGCAAGAAGGTCAGCCAGCGGAGCTCCTGTGCCGCCATGGCACCGGCGTAGATCTCGGCCTCACAGCTGGACTGGGCAACAGACGAAGAGCGGGTAGCTCTCCACGAGACAACACCTGAACCAAGGCTAAAGCAGTAGCCCTGGGAAGACCTGAGCGTCTCGGCGTCGTCTGCCTAAGAAGCGTCTGTGTGTCCAGTAAGGACCACTGGCCTGCGTCCGCCTAGCACTAACCCCATGCCCGATGTACTTGCAAGATAACGCAAAACCCTCTTAGCGGCAGACCAGTGCTGAGGTCGGTGCCTGCCTGTGGCCACGAAACGAGCCAGGATGCTGAGAGGGTATGCGAGATCTGGGCGAGTGCAAGTCATCAGGTACATGAGGCAACCCACTAGCTCAGCGTAAGGACCACTGGGATCTACCGACTCCTCAGGAACTGGAGCGGAGAGTCTGTGGTCCAGAGGAAGAGGGGTGGGCTGTGCGGAGGAGAACTGAAGGCCGAACCTCTGAAGGACCTGGCGCACCAAGTGTGACTGAGTCAGGGTGATGGTGCGCGCGGCTCTGTCCCTGGAGATCTGCAAGCCAAGGTAACGGCGCAGCTCTCCAAGGTCAGTGCAGGTGTGTCTCTTCAGCAGCTCTGCCTTCACGGAGGCCAGTGCGTCCCTGTCAGCAGTGGCAAAGACCAGGTCGTCTACGTAGACGAGGATGTAGAACGGAGTCGAGCCAGCACGAACGAAGAGCGAGGGGTCTGCAGAGGACGGAAAGAACTGCAGGTCAGCAAGGGTAGCACGCAAAGTGTCGTGCCACTCACGAGGCGCCTGGCGCAGGCCGTAGACTGGCCGCCGCAGAAGCCACTGGGTCCCAGGGGGGAAGGTGCCAGTAAAGCCCTGAGGGCGACGCAGGTAGACCTGCTCGTGAAGGCTGCCCTGAAGAAAGGCAGTGGAGAAGTCGAGGGAGTGAAGCTCGTAGTCACGCTGAGCCGCTACGTGTAGCAGCACCCGAAGTGTAGTCATCTTCGGGGTAGGAGCGAAAGTCTGAAAGAAGTCCACCCCCTCGCGCTGACTGAAGCCTCTAGCCACGTAGCGCGCCTTGAACACAGGCGGCTCTCCAGGAGGGCGCTTCACCTTGAAGAGCCAACGGCCATCGACCACGTTCACCCCAGTTGGGGGAACTGCGTCGACGAAGGTGCCGGTGGATCTCCAAGATGCCATCTCCTGCTCCATGGCAGCTATCCACTGAGAGGCCCAGGGTCCCGAAACCGCCTCAGCGTAAGTACGAGGGGTCGGGATGTCGAAAGCGTCTGGGTCACCCTCAGGGACTAGCAGCATGGAACAGAGATGGGGAGCAGCCTCGGACAGGAAAGCAAGCTCAAACTGGCGGTCCTCCAGGACGTCACTGCCGAGGGCAGGAGCACCCCCGACAGACGGAGGACAGGCAGGGTGAGAGACCAGAGCGGTGGCGTAGTCAAGGCGGCGGGTAGAGGCGAAGTCAGCGACCGCAGCGACGAGGGCGTCAAGACTCGACACGGGAACAGACGGGTCGGTAACGAGAGAGGCAAGGACCCGAGGAACAAGAGGACGAGCGGCACGAAAGAACTCGGACAGAGGAGGAGACGCAACGACAAGAGAAGACGGAGGAGGAGACGGGAGGAGGGGAGGTCGAGACGCGTGGGAACGGAGCAACATAGGGTGAGAGCGCGGGACAGGTGAGACAGGACGAGCACGAGAGGGGCGGCGAGACCAGACGTGTGAGGGCGGCGTCAGGTCAGGAGACAGAGGAGGGGACACAGGAGGGGAACGAGGGGGAAGACGAGCCGGGGACGAGTCTGGCAGAGGGAACACGGGGCCGTAGACGGGAAGAGGGGGAGACGGCAGGAGAGGAACAGGCGCAGGGTCAGGAGACGGAAGGCCGAGCAGACGGAGGGCGGACACAGGCGGGGACTGCTGCTGCGGCGACACAACACCAACGCCAGGGCCACAAGCTGCGCGACGGCTACCTCCCGAACCCTCCACACCTGCACCCCCAGAAGGGACACCCCCAGAGTCCACAAACGGCGGCAGCGACGACGGCGGCGGCGGCGGCGGCGGCTGCAGCGACGGCTGCGACGGCGGCGGCGGCGGAGACGACGGCTGCAACGGCGGCGGCGGTGGAGACGACGGCTGCAGCAGCTGCGGCGACGGCGGCTGCGGAGGCGGTGGAGGAGGAGACACCGGGGGAGGGACAGACGGCGAGGACTGCGCCGGAGGACTACCAGAGTCAGAAGACTCGTCGACCGGGACGACCGACGGGAGGGGGGTGACGTGAGACACACCAGAGGGGGCCGGACGGGGGGGCGGGGGGGGGGAGGGGTAGGGACCACCAGGGAGGGAGGAACCAGGAAAAGGGGGGGAGTAACCGGGGGACCACGGTGGGGAAAGCGGCGGTAGAAGGAGACGGACTCGTCAAAGGTGACGTCGCGAGAGTGAAAGAAGCGGTGAGACGGCGGGTGGTAGAAGTGCCAGTCGGACGCGTCAAGGGGGAAACCGAGGAAGACGCAGGGGAGGGTGCGGGCAGTGAGCTTGTCCGTGCCAGAGGCACGAACGTGAGCAAGGCAGCCCCAGACGCGGAACGCAGACGCGTCACCAGGGGACCCGGTCCACAGAAGGGTCGGCGAAACCTGCGGCCGCTGGGGGTGCGGCCACAGGTTAAGCTGGTGAGCGGCGTAGCGCACGGCGAACGGCCACAGAAAATGGGGTGCACCGGCGTGGATCATGGAGGTGCGAGCCACCTCCATGACCAAACCGATGCGTCGCTCAGCGACCCCATTCTGCTGCGGGGAGTCCGGCAGGGTAAACGTCTGGGTGATGCCCTCCGCACGACAGAAGCGACCAAGGACACCTGAGGCAAACTCGCCACCCCGGTCGGAGTGGAGGCGCAAGGCAGGGAGACCGCGGTGGACACGAGCAGAGACAAGCCAGGGGATGAGAACGTCAGGCACGTCGGCCTTCCGCTCCAGGGGAAAGACGGTGGTGTAGCGCGTGAAGTCGTCGACAAGCACTAGGAAGAAGCGCTCGCGACGCGGCCCATGGACCGGGGCTGGGCCCCAGACGTCCATGTGCAGAGTCTGCAGTGGTGCGGTGGTAGGGGGAAACGAGGAGGAGTGAGGGGCACGGCGGAGCCGGCCCTCGACACAAGGCGTGCACGGGGGGGCGGGGGAGGAGGGAAACTCGGGGAACGAACCGGGGAGACCAAGGACGAGACCGTGCTGGGACATGTGACGCAGACGCGGGAGTGCAGGGTGACCAAGGCGGTGGTGCCAAAGGAGAGTCGGGTGAGTGAGGGACCGACAGGAGCACGCGGCTGCAACCTGGGTGGACGCAGCTACCGGGGGGGAAGACCCAGCCGGGGACGGCGCGGTGTCAAGTGTGAACAGGCCGGACACCGGGTCCCGGGGGAAAGTGGTAAGGGGGGCAGCAGTGGCGGCCTCGGTACAGACAGCATACCGCTCGTGACCAGGGAACGTAGTGGTGACGCCAAGGTCCTGGAGGCAGCCGACACCAACTAGGTTCCTGGAGAACGAGGGGATATGCAGACCTGTGAGCGAACCTGAAGGAACCGCCGGACAGGGAAGGGAGGTGGAACTGCGGGCAACGACGGGACCACCGGAGGGGTCAGCAAGAGTAACTGCAGCGGGAACAGGCAGCGGCGTCAGCGTCGTGGAGTCGCGGAAGAAACACCGGGAGGCGCCAGAGTCCAAGGTGAAGGAAAGCGCAGCAGTCGCGCGAGGCGGCAGTGAAGGGGTGGAAGCACCGAGGCTAAGCAAAGCAGGAGATCCTACGCCTGACGCAGCAGGGGAGTCTACGCTAGGCACAGCTACACTAGGCAACACGGGGTAATAAGAGGGAAGCACACTAGAGTCATCAGCATACATCACATGCAAGGCTGCTACAATGGCATCCATGTCCAAGTCAAAAATCTGAATGCTACGCGTAAGCAAGCTGTGCCAGTCCGGGAGGTCGGGCGCCGGGCCAAAGCGCTGACGGAACAGGTCGTCCAGACGACGAAAACAGCGAGGAGTGGAATGACCGATCTTACCGCAAACGAAGCCGCGGCGAGGACCGGTCTGGATCTGGTACTGACAGCGCCCGCCTCCAGAACCACCACCCGGCGCACCACCACGCGCCCGACCACCACCAGCTCCAGGCCACCCAGGCGGGAGAGCACTCGCCTGCCTCGGCTGCGGCGGCTGCTGCGGCGGCGACTGCTGCTGCTGCTGCGACTGTGGAGGCAGCGGTGCAGCTGGACCGGGCAGGATCCCCACGTCCGCAGCGGGACCGGACGACCCGACTCCACCACCACCCCCACCCGCACCCCCGCCGCCTGCGCCGCTCCCAACCTTGGGGCGGCGGCCCTTCCCCGAGCGGGACTGCACTGCAGCAGCAGTCTCAGCCACAGCGACAGAGCCGTCGGAGAAGGTACACTGAGCGGGGGCACAACCCTGAAAGATAGGGACCGGTACTGTACCGCTCGCCAGGGCTATGGAGCGGTGACGAGTCTCTATGGCAGTCAGGGTGTCAACAAAGTCGGTGAGGGTGAGAGCAGCAGGGTGGATGCTAAGGAACTGGTCGCGGGCAGCGGCAAGGCGGTCAGGTAGGCGGGTGGCAAGGAGGTAGAGGGTAGAGGTCATGGGAGGCTGGTGGACTCTAAGCTGAGCATCAGTGCAGGCAGCGCGCCAGGCCTCATCTATCGAGCGCAGGTGGGCAGCGAGGTCAGAGACAGTGGGGAAAGACGCCAGGTCAGGAAAGAGCAGGGGAAGGATCAGGCGACCCACTGAGGCAGCAGGAGGGGTAGAATAGCGCTTGATGACAGCATCGAGGTAGGCCTGGGCGGTAGGAATGGTTCTAAAGCGAGGGCGCTCAGTGGGGGGGAGGGCATTGCTAATGGCGAGCTGAGCAAGGGCATCGCGGGAAAGCCAGACAGAGCGGGCAAGGGCAGCAGCGGCAGTGGACTCGCGCTCAGCGGGCGTGGGATCAGCGGGCAGCACAGCAGGGGGGTCAGGGCAGGGGAGCATACCGTCTAGGTGTGCAGAAAGCGGGTGGCCGTCCTGCCGCTGGCCAGTGAGGTGGCGGCGAAGGTCAGCCAACCACGCCTCGAACTCCAGAGGCTGACCCTCAACATCAAAACGAAGCTCAGCAGCCATGAGGGGCAGTGGAGGACAGTGCAGTGCGGTGCAGTGCGATGCAGTGCGGTGCAGTGCGGTCCAGTGCGGTGCAGTGCGATGCAGTGCGGTGCAGTGCGGTCCAGTGCGGTGCAGTGCGATGCAGTGCGGTGCAGTGCGGTCCAGTGCGGTGCAGTGCGGTCAGTGCTATCCAGTGAGGTGCAATGCGATGCAAGGCGGGGCAGGAAAGTGCAGGAGGGTGCAAAGTGGTGCGGGGAACGGGGGACAGTACCAGGAAGTATGGAGGGCCGGGGCAGGTGCGTCGGGGCCGGGCAGGCACGACAAGGCCGGGCGGCGGCGACGGGGCCGGGCGGCGGCGACGGGGCCGGGCGGCAGCGACAAGGCCGGGCGGCTGCGGCGTGGCCGGGCGGCTGCGACGGGGCCGGGCGGCTGCGACGGGGCCGGGCGGCAGGGACGAGGCCGGGCCGGACACAGCAGGGCCGGGCAGGGGCGACGGGGCCGGGCGGTTGCGACGTGGCCGGGCGGTTGCGATGTGGCCGGGCGGCTGCGACGGGGCCGGGCGGCTGCGACGGGGCCGGGCGGCGGCGACGGGGCCGGGCGGCAGGGACGGGGCCCGGGCAGGCCACAGCAGGGCCGGGCAGGGGCGACGGGGCCGGGCGGGCGAGCAGGGGCCGGGCAGGTGCGACAGGGGCCGGGCGGGCGCCACGCGGCCGATAGGCCGCGACGGGGCCGAGCAGGGGCGACGGGGCCGAGCAGGGGCGACGGGGCCGAGCAGGGGCGACGGGGATGGGTAGGGGCGCGACGGGGCCTGGAGGGGCGTTACCAAGCCCAGGTAGGGGCGCGACGGGGCCTGGGGGGAGCGCAATGGGGCCCAGGAGGGGCGCTACGGGGCCTGGGAGGAGCGCGACTGGGCTAGGGAGGGGCGCGACGGGGCCTGGAAGGAGCGCAATGGGGCCCAGGAGGGGCGCTACGGGGCCTGGGAGGAGCGCGACGGGGCCCTGGAGGGGCGCTACCAGGCCCTGGAAGGGGCGCGACGGGGCCTGGAGGGGCGCTACGAAGCCCTGAAAGGGGCGCGACGGGGCCTGGAGGGGCGCTACGAAGCCCTGGAAGGGGCGCGACGGGGCCTGGGAGGAGCGCAATGGGGCCCAGGAGGGGCGCTACGGGGCCTGGGAGGAGCGCGACGGGGCCCTGGAGGGGCGCTACCAGGCCCTGGAAGGGGCGCGACGGGGCCTGGAGGGGCGCTACGAAGCCCTGAAAGGGGCGCGACGGGGCCTGGAGGGGCGCTACGAAGCCCTGGAAGGGGCGCGACGGGGCCTGGGAGGAGCGCAATGGGGCCCAGGAGGGGCGCTACGAGGCCTGGGAGGAGCGCGATGGGGCCCAGAAAGGGGCGCAACGGGGCCCAGGAAGGGGCGCGACGGGGCTAGGGAGGGTCGCGACGGGGCTAGGAGCACGACGGGGCCTAGCTAGGGGGCGAGCGGAAGCGTGAGGGGGGGGGGGATCCTACCTACGCGTGATACCATATCAAACAGTGAAATTTAATGAATAGAGAGAGAGAGTACACAAACATATACCTAACTGTTGTACTCTCTAGAAGATGACCCTATACAGTCTATACAAGCATGATAACTAAACATGTTTGACAATAGGAACATCGAGGCGGTTCTGTCAGAAGGTCTGGAACAGTCCCGAGGCTTCGGGTGTGTTAGAGCGTACGCGCTAGCAGTACCGCTCGGTAAGGAATGGAAAATTCCTTACACCAACCCCCCCCCTTTAGCGAAGGTGGTCTATATCAGCCACGTGCTTGCGGTCCAAATAATTCGCAAGTATCGAAGGTGACTGTATCTGGTCCGAGGGCACCCACGTGTCGTCTTAACTAGTACGATTGGTCCATCGTATCAGAAAGTCAACGTGTCGTCCGTGACCGTCGATACGAATCCGATGGCTCAAGATCTTCGAAGGCTCGATGGTCGGCTCGGCTGGTGGCCGTACGTCTGGGACCAATCGCTGTCGGGCGATGTCCGACGTGTCAGGAACGAAGGGTCGCAACAGGCTCACGTGGAACTTGTTGTGAATACGCCAATCATCAGGTAGGCGCAACTGGGCGGTCACTGGCATCACCATCTTCACGATCTTGAATGGGCCACAGAAACGTGGTCGTAATTTCGTCGGTAGTGGCAGTCGTAAATTCTTGGTGTCCAGAAGGACTAGTTGCCCTGCTGTCATCGTAATATCCCGGCGATGTAAATCTGCATACCGTCGGGCAGTAGCGTTCGCCTTGCGAATATGTTCGACAGCTTTGTCTCGGGCAGTCTGTAATTCTTCGACGAACTGCTGCGATCGTGGTACTTGACTCTCAACGTTGGTGGAGACTGGTACTGTAGGGTCCATCTCGTAATTGAGATAAAACGGGGAGTGATTAGTCGTAGATGAGGGCGCGTTGTTGTAGGAAAATTCCAACATGGGCAAGACGTCCTCCCATTTTTTCCGGTCGGGGCAGTTTGTCCGAATCAGCTGCTCCATCGTTTGATTTGTCCTTTCCGTCTGGCCGTCCGTTTGGGGATGATACGCGGATGAGAACTGTAGACGCGTGCCGTATCGAGCCCACGTGTCCTGCCAGAATTTTGACGTGAACTTCGGATCTCGATCGCTAATGATTGCTGCTGGTATCCCGTCAGGGCCTCAGAAGTCAGGCCAAAAAGGCCTGAAAGCCTGTATATCAGGGTGTTTTCTAGAGCATACCCTGATTTTTCAGGTTTTGATTTTTATCAAACCTGAAATTTATGTGTTCCCATTTTCTAAGGCCTGAAAAATAGTATGTTCTTGTTTTACCAAGCCTGACGAATCAGCCTTACTCGAAATTCGCCCTGAATCTGAATCTTATCTGCCAAGGTGAGCTAGAGCACGTGTGAGGGGCATGGCTGGTCCTTGACCAGAATCACGCAAGTTCGAGGCGAGGTGGGGCAGGTGTGAGGGGCGTGATTGGTCCTTGACAAAAAATGACGCAAGTTCCAGGCGAGCTAGAGCAGGTGTGAGGCGCGTGATTTGTCCTTGACCACAATCACGGAACTTCAAGGCGAGCTACAACAGATGTGGGGGGCGTGATTGGTCCTTGACCAGAATCACACAAGTTCCAGGCGAGCTGGAGGAGGTGTGAGGGGGTTGATTGGTCCTTAGTTAAAATCAGGCAGGAATCTGACGAGAAGAATTGTACGCAGTGAAGTCCGATCCGACCTAAGAATCAGAAACTACAAAAATGTAGGCCTGATAAGTCAGGCTAAAAAAAACAATTGGCCTGAAAAAACATGCCACGCCCAAAACCCGACCCTGAAAAACATGGGCTCTCACATGGGCGACCCTGAGCAATCAGCCTCCCTAAAACCAATCTGAGGGCCTGTATCCCGTGTAGGCGAACAACGGTCGAGATGAACAGGCGCGCTGTTTCTTCGGCTGTGATGGTTGTACGACATGGTGCGAAATGCGCCATTTTCGTCAATCGGTCGACGACAACCAAAACCGCGTCGTTTCCGCTGGGTCCGGCCGGTAGTCCTGTGACGAAATCCATCGTTACGTGTTGCCATGGGCGTTGAGGTGGCTCGAGGGGCTGCAACAGTCCTGTTGGTCGCTGGTGTGATGACTTCATTCGCTGGCAGATCGGACACGCGGCCACGTAATGCTGCACGTCCGTCACCATATCTGGCCAGTAATAAAACCGCTGCAACGCCTTCAGAGTTTTATCAACCCCGAAATGTCCCGATAAATTCGAATCGTGGACTTCTTGAATTAGTAATTCGCGAAGTAGACGATAACTTGGGACCCAAATTCGATCAATCCCGCTTCGTAAATAATAGACGCCTTTCCGTGTAGTGATTGGGAGATGGCCGTCATTTACGAAGAAGGGGTCAGTCGAATACCCGTGGGTAAATAGTCAACTCAGTAGCGGGTTGCTCTGGGCGACTAGTGCTGCTGCGAGTTGGGCAGATGGTCTGGAAAGGGCGTCGGCAATATTGTTGGCGCCTTTTTTGTACGTGATCTTGTACGTGAAATTGGACTCCAGATAGTCCAGCCAGCGTATCTGCCGCGGGTTGAGATTCGGCTGCGCCCTCAGGTACTGTAGTGATTTGTGATCGGTTCGCACCGTCACATCTGCTCCAGTCAGGTAGCACCTCCAGATTTTGAACGCGTGGACGATCGCCATCATCTCCTTGTCGTGTATCGGGTAGTTGTGCTCAGCAGATTGCATTTTCCGAGACGCGTACGCAATTGGTTGAAGCCCGTTGCCGAAATCCTGCATGAGCACTACTCCGATGGCGATGTCACTTGCGTCGGTGATGACTTCGATGGGCCGTTCCGGTCCAGCGATACGAAGTACCGGTGGCGACATTAAAAGAGTTTTTAATGTTTCGAACGCAGCTTGCTGCGTCTCCCCCCACTCGTAAAAATGCCCCTTATGTAGTAGGTCGGTTAGAGGTCCGGTTAACCCCGCCATGTTGGGTATAAACCGCCGTACGTAATTCACGAAACCCAGAAATGATTGCAGCTGCTGCAGATTCGTTGGTGGTTTCCATTCCTGAATAGCCTGGAGTTTTTTCGGGTCTATCCGAATCCCCTCCGTGGAGATCACGTGCCCCAGGAACTCCATTTCTTGTTTTAAAAACTCACACTTGGAGCCCTTGGTGATGAGACGATGCTGCTGCAACCGCTGAAAAACTGCTTCCAAATCCTTTAGATGTTGCTTCCGGGTCTTGCTGTAGATCAGGATGTCGTCCAGGTCAATTATCATGCATTTGTCGAGTAGATCGCGGAACACCCCATTCATTGTGAGTTGGAACGTCGAGGGGGCGTTCGTTAATCCAAACGGCATCACCGTGTATTCGTAACTCCCGTAGCGAATTCGAAACGGAGTCTTGTGGCAATCGTCAGTGAACACCCGAATTTGATAGTAACCGCCGCGAAGGTCGATCTTCGAAAAATAGCGATCTCCGCGAAGGTTGTTGATCAGTTCGTCCGTGCGTGGGATTGGGTAGCACGATTTTATTGTTACCCGATTAAGGGCACGATAGCCCGTACACATGCGAAGTCCGCCGTCCTTTTTTGGTGTGAACACGATCGGTGCTGCGAATGGTGACGTGCTTGGCCGAATGAACCCTTTCGCCAGCAGGTAGTCCAGCTGGTTGCGTAACTCCTGTAGCTCCGGTTGAGCTATACGCCATTGCGTGCATACAGTAGGCTGCGCGCCGGGCTCCAGCTCGATTTTGTGATCCTGGGGTCGTTCGGGTGGTAGTCCACTGGGCAAGTCGTCTGGGAAAATCTCAGGATATTCCCGAATGATTTTCGCCAAGTCATCCGGGACCGAAGCGCAGAGTTTGTTGATGTCGGTCGCCTCGTTCGGCTCCGCCGATTCGGTTAGATGGGCGGCGTATAAATCCGCTCCATTCTTGACCGCTCGGTTGAGGCACACGTCGAGCGTTGTCGCCAGCATCGGCGCGCTGAAACCAAAATCTTCGCCACACTTCATTCGAACGACGGGTACTTTGTCGCGTATCGCCAGCGGGGTGCCGTCCACCAATCGCGCGTCGATTTCGGGCAGACACCTCTCCAGCGTCAGGTGTAGTCGTCGTGCTGTCTCTCGATTTATCAGGCTGTGACTCGCACCTCCGTCGATGAATATTTTAATTTTTCTTCCGTTGAGTCGTCCCTCCGCCAGTACAGGGTGGTCCACTGGGTCATCCCCCTTATTCAGCCGGGAGCGGTTGATAGCATGTATCGGAACCACTACTCGGTGGGGATGGTGTTTTTCGAGCGATGAGGCAGGGTCAGTAGGGGGCCCGACCGCTACTGACGCTTGGCGTTTCCCGACCTGCCTTCGTCGTTCTTCTTTATCTGCTTCTTTCGGGGGCAATCGTGAGATTGGTGACCAGGCTGGTGGCAGTTGAAACATTGTCCCTTGCGAAAATATTCTATGTGCTCCTTCGACACTACGCCGTGAATCGTGGGCCGTGGATCTTGGCCACGAAAACTATTTCCCTCCCGGGAACCCGCTCTCGCATACGTCCGATGTGCGTCGAAGTTGTCTGCGATCCGGACTGCTTCGTGAAAAATCGCCGGCAGTCGCAGTCGGACCTCGCATCTAATGTCATGCTTCAAACCCGAAATGAATCGAGCTTTCTTCTCGGAGTCATGCATGTCGGTGATTTGATCGCATAACGCCATGAAGACAGACGCGTAATCCTGGACAGAACTCCATTGGCGCCAGTTGTCCAGCTTCGTGCGTGCGTTGTCGGAGGCGGATATTGGCTCGAAACGTTCACGCAGAGCTGTAACCCCCGCTTTCCACGTGCGAATCTTGGTCGATCCAAAAATCGCGGTTGACCTTTGGGCAGCAGACCCAAAGTTTCCGAAAAACCCCTGTGTGTCGCCTGCCGAAAACTCTTCCTCCTGTAGAGTATATCGCCACCAATCTAGCGCAGGTCCCTGCAGTAGTGATACAGCCAGTCGAATTTTTAAATCGTCAGCAGTGATACCAACGGCAATAAAATAAAGTTCCGCCGAAAATAACCAGCCCGTAACAGTAGTATTCTTATCTGTGGGGTTGAAAGGGGGCGGCATTGTCGGTTTGATCGTCGCTGTCGTCACGATCGGCATAAACGCCGGTGCGGCTACAGTAGCGGCTGCTTCTGACCGAGCGGCTGCTGCTGCTGCTTCTTCGGCTGTTGCTCGTGCTGCCACGTCAGCTGCTGCGGCGGCTTCACTGTCCTTGCGCTCCTGTGACACCTCACGTGCGATTTCGTCCAAGACGGTTTTGACACGTCCGGTGCTGGCGACCTCCTCTTGGGCGGCAGTTTTCTGACTCGAATCCTCTCGCGCCTGGCGTAACTCAGCATCTTCCGCACGAAGTCGCTCGTTGTCCTCCAGCACTGTAGCCATGCGTGTGTTCATGGCGTTGAACTGCTCCCGAAGCTCGTTGAACTGAGCTTGGTCCATTTGGCGAATGCTCCGCCGGGGCAGGGCGAAATCCGTAATGTGTATGTACTCAGGTAAGCGCAAAAATCAGTCTAATTCGCGAGCAACCGCTTTGCAGCTTACGTGAGGGACTCACCCCCCCCAAAAAAAAATCAACTCACGAAAACGGGTGAGCGAGGAAAGTGGCTCTGAATACCAGGTGTTATGAATGAACAAGCAGAGTAGCGCGGAAATGAATAACGAGATGTTCACTCAACGAATGACGATACAAGGAATGGCAAGCTAAGATATAGGAACACCAGAGCTAGTCTAACCATGCGATGGTAAGGTTCGGGAAGGAGATCGAAGGGTCTCGAAGTGACGAAGCGAGGCCCGGAGAACTCCTGAAGGTCGAACCGAAAGGTCTGGAGAAGCCGAGGCGGTTCCGTCAGAAGGTCTGGAACAGTCCCGAGGCTTCGGGTGTGTTGGAGCGTACGCGCTAGCAGTACCGCTTGGTAAGGAATGGAAAATTCCTTACAATGTGCAGTTTTAGTAACTCATGGACTTCAGGGTGCAGCAGTAACATGCAGGAAAATGCAAGACCATAACGCGAATTGTTTGTCACTCTGCTCCACTGGTCCAGTCGGTGAGTCCGTCCAAATTGACAGCTGTTGCGCAGTTAGAAATTACGCTGCACGCTACTGGCCAAGGGGGTGGCGATCGTGAAATTTCTAAGCGAATAAGATTTGCCTGCGCCTCCCACACACACCACACATTGCACCAGTGAATTTCAGTCTCACTTCAGGGGTTGTTTTGGTGCGTGTACAGAAGTACAGAAGTTTTTCTCCCTAGCGGCGCCACAAAAAACCGCAACTCGTCCGGAGCAAATCCACATCCACAACCCCACCCTTCCGCTTCTCCTATAGCCTTATCGACCTTCTACTAAGTGTCCTACACTCATCCCAAGGCGACACCCCCAGCACTCGAGCAGATTGTGTGAGCTGAAGCACTTCGCCCCCAAAACCACGAGAGTTTGGAAATTTGAATATTTGGGGACTGCTCGAATCTGATCTGGGGTGACAGGAAAACATCACAGTCTGAGTTTCCACTTGCCGCTTACTGCGGGCTGGTTTCGGTCAACCCAGCAGCTCCCTCCCCTTCATGTCTCCTCCCCTACATCTGTCAGTGGTTCACTCTCTGGTACAGGTCATTCGATGCTTGCCAACAGCCACGCCATGGGACAGCCATCAGTTCCCTCCCCCAACTGGATTTCCATGGCGGAAACCGAGGGCTCGCCGTCACTCACGGCGTCGATCGACGCCTATGTGTTGCGACCGCTGCAGCGCGCGTCGTCCGCCATAGGGTCGGGCGACCTCTGGCAGCGCGCCGCCGACATGGATGAAGCCGTCGCACAGTCGCACACAGGCAGCACAGCGACGACGAACGAATCGGCTGCGACAGGGAAGAAGTGGAGCGTGATGGGATCGACGGCGCGCAAGGTGCAGCGGATGCTGTTTGCGGACAAATCAGCTTCAGTCGCGGATAGAAAGACCAAGCGGCTGTTGCCGTCGCTGCTCTCGAGCAGTCGCCGGCAGGAGCGCGGGCACGAGATGACCCTGCGGGGAGTCGCAGGCGGCAGCTGCCGGGTGGAGAGCGAGAGCGCGGACGACGGCGGCGAGGACGGCGGCTTCGGGCTGGAGCGACGAAGCGTCTCCTTTCCCCACTTTGCCGACGGCGAAATCATCGACAGGGTCGCGAGCGCGGAGGAGCGAGGGGTTTCGGAACCCGGCGTCGCGGATCCAGAGGGGCGCTCAGAAGGCGACCTGCTGTCTCCGCGGTCGACGGCTGTAGCAGCGGGCGCGGACGGACCGCGACCGCTGAATGCGGACTCAGCATCACGGCCCGAACTAAACAGCCCCCACTGGAGAATAGCGTCCCCTGTCGCCGTGCTGCCCCGCCCCGTGCGCCCTCAGACAGCCCCCAGCGGGAGCGACTCTTCCCTCCACGTCGACGCGCCTGATTCCGATTCCTCGCGACGCAAAGCCGCGCCAGTTGCGCCTGCCGTGCCGCAGGAGTTGAGTGCGGCCTCGGGCGCAGAAGTCCAGCCGCGGCTCGCCGACGAGCGGTCACCCGTCGCCGCCTCGGAGCCTTCGTGTGCCGCCCTTACCCTTTCTGAGCCTCTCCCGCCCATTGACGCCTCCCTGATGCCACCGCTGCCCTCCCCGGCCGCGCCCCGTCCTCCCAGCAGCGGCGGGAACAGAAGCGGCAGGCTGAGGGCGGAGAGGGGGATGCGCGGGGGTGAGAGAGGGGGGGAAGGGCTTCGAGTGGATGTAGCAAGCAGGCGGCAGCGGTCGAGACACAGCGGCGAGCTGGCGTGGGCGGAGGCGCTGGGGGGGCAGGTGTTGGAGCGAAGCAAGACGGCGGAGAGAGACGCGAGCTCGAGAGGGCGGGTAGCCAGGGGAAGTCCTCGCGTGGGGGGCCACCATCACCTGTGGGCTTCCTGGGACTGCGACGCGGGCACGGGGATGGGGCGTGGAGGCCCAGACTCTTTGCAGGACGGGGTAGAGAGTTTGGATGAAGCAAGCTGGGGGGCTGTTTCGGTGAGGGAAAGGCCAACATCGTCAGGAGGCAGGGTGCCTAGCACAGCTGTGAGCCCTCGGGTGGTGAGGTTCAATTTCAAGCAGCACATCCAGCAAGTAGCGTTGGCTACAGCACGTGATGAATTGGCCCAATAAGGTTGTAGTATACCTAATTCCTTGTACCTGAACGTCTAATAGAGCGTAGCTAGAATGACTTTGTAGGTACTTTTCCCCTCATACGTTCTCAATGGGAGGTACAACACATTACCTTGTTTTCTAACTCTCTGCCGTCTGCTGATCTAACAGCGAAGCATCAAGGTTGAGGGAAGTCTGTTTTATGGCATGCGACCTTGAGGATTTTGCCCCACTTTCTGCGAGAGGGTTACCATATATGGGAAGCTTGTCGCGAGCCCGCAACATTTCTTGCGAGTGGGAGGCAGGGTCGCACGGTTTCGGAAGCTGGAGCTGCTCGACTGGCATCGTCCAATCGTCTGCCTTCCTCGGTCGTCAAACATTTCGCTGCCTTTTCATTCGCCCGTGGCCCTTCATCCATTCCATCATCTCCATCGTCTCCGTGTGTTCCTCTCCACCACATCACACCACACCAAACCATGCCACACCACCGTTCAGTTTTGCTTGCCAGTCCAGTAGAAAATGGTGGGCGGGAAATAGGAGGCTTGCCTGAGATGAGATGACCAGCAGTCATGGTTGCTTGACCTAATTCGGAACAAGGTTCCGCTGGTTCTGTTTCAGAAATCTATTCCGATTGGTATATTATAGTCAACTGATTTTTCCAGCCCACTTGCGACAACCAGCGGACCCATAGCCACATGTGCTGAATAAAACAGGCTTTTTTTAAATCGTGACTGGCTTTTTTTGGAACTTGTCCTGCACTAGGTCCTTCGCTTTCACGCAACGCCAGCGCACGCCATTGCGTCAATGGAGCGGCCGCGATCGACGCACGAGGACCTGAGCGTGGCGACGCCGTGCTCGCCAGGCGCCGAGTACCACTCGGCCCCGGAACTCAGAGGCACTCCCACGCCCACCGCTGAGCCGCGGGCCAGATTCCACGTCTTCGACGGCTTGGAGCCGGGCCGGTCGGAGCCGGACTGGCTGGGGACTAACCGGTTCGAGTCCGGCAGCAGCAACAGCCCGAGCGACGGGCGCGCGAGCGAGTCAGACGCGTTCCTGTCCGCGTGGTCGCCGCCGCAGTGAGTGGCCCCGCGCCCCCTGCTTCTAGAAATGTCCAGATCTCCACTCTTCATCACATTCGAGGTGGCGTTACACATTGATTTGGTTAAAAAAAAATCTAGGGTTTGGATGGCCGTGGATTCGCCGAGTTTGGACAGAGGAGTACGACTGTGGCTCCCCAGGAAATGGCAGAGCCACTTTATGCTGGCTAACCGCGCATATGGTCCGATCCCCTCATGTGTCCAGCGCAGGACGAGAGGATGACACGCGGAGCGTTACATGGTTACCGCCGTTCTGGCAATGGTCGCGGCCACAGCACGCGCGGAGCAGCAGCGGGGGGGGCAGCAGCGGGTGGGGCGGCAGCGGGTGGGGGTGCAGCGCGTTGGACCCCAGCAGAGCCGTGTGCTGCTTGCTGGATCCCTGCCGGGCCGTCTGCTCGCCCAAGTTCTTCTGGCAGGTCCAGTGCCCTCTCCCGCACCCAGTGCCCTCTCCCGGGTCAGCTGCCCTCTCCCGCCTCAACTGCCCTCTCCCGCCGCAACGAGCGGGCTGTTCCTGATGCCGCTTCTCCGTGTGCGTGTGTCTGAGCAGCGCAGGTGGCGTCCGTGGCGCAGTGGTGCACGTTCAACGTGATCATGATTCTCGTGAACAACGAGATCTTCCAGGTGCCACCGCACACTGGCCCTATTGAACCTCACGCAGCGTGCTGTGCTCTCCTCGCGTGTTCTCTCCATACCCATCGTCGCTGCCGACTTTTGAGGCGACTCAAAAGTCACCTCGTTACAACGCCTTCTGTCCATAGGCATCGTCGCTGCCTCTCCACTCTGCCTCGCCTCATCCCCTCATCCCCTCCCGCCCCCCCTCCCGCCTCCCCTCCCGCCCCCATCCACGCAGCGCTACGGCTTCACCTTCCCCTTGACGCTCACAGCCATCCACTTCGCGCTCTCCTTCGTCGGCGCCTTCACAGCCATCGAGGTGAAGCACACCTTCTCATCGTCCCTGCTCTCCTGCACGCACCACCTTCTGCCCTCCCTTGTTCCAAACTCTCACAGCTTGTTTCTCCACCCGCCACTCACCACTCACAGCCTACCACCTCGCGCCCCGATCCCCACCTCACCTCTGTCATCATGCCACCTCCCTGCAGGTCCTGCACGTGTGCCCCAAGGCGGCGGTGGAGGCGGGCGACATGATGGCGTGGGTGGTGCCCATGGCCGTGGTGACGTGCTTCAACGTGGTGCTCGGCCAGCTCTCCCTGCGTTACGTGCCGCTGCCTGCCCTCCTCTCCACCAAGGCCCTCTCGCCCGGCCTCACCGGTGCGCCCGACTTCACTCCACATTTTCCCATCCTCACAACCATGTCCTGCCCTTCCACATCTCACCTCCCCTTGCTCCCCCCAGCCCTACAATCCCCCTAACGTTCCGCTCCTCTCTCCCCCCACACCCCCCCCACCTCCCACCGCAGTGGCGATCCAGTCGTTGGCGCTGCAGACGGAGTACGACTGGCAGCTGTGCGTGTCGCTGCTGCCCGTGATGCTGGGCGCCATGCTGGCCTATGCGCCCGACGTGCACTTTGCGCTGCCCACGTTTCTGTCGGCGCTGTGCTGCGTGGTGCTGAGCTGCGCCACTGTCATCTGCGCCGAGGTGCTGCTCAAAGGCAAGCAGTACAGCCTCGACTCCCTCAACGCTGTGAGCCCGCTCGCCCTTCCCTTACCCCTGCTGCATCCACCTTCTCCACCCTCTGTTAGTTCTAATATTCTGTTTTGAACTGTGGTCTTTCTTTTTTGTTGCAGACTTGAATTCCTCCCCCTGCTCCTGACTTAGTCTCTCCCCCCCCACCTCCCCCTCTCCCCCCCACCTCCCCCTCCCCCTCCCCCCCCCCCCCCGTCCCCCCCATCAGCTGTACCAGCTGGTGCCCTACTCGGCGCTCATCCTCGCCCCGCCAGCAGCGGTGCTGGAGGGGTGGCAGCTGTGGGGGTGGTTCATTGCGCAGGCCAACCCCTGGCCCGCTGTCATCGCCATCCTCATTAGTGGCTGCTTCGCCTTCTGCCTCAACTTCTCCCTCTTTTACACAATTCAAAAGACCAGGTGAGTTGCCCGGCTTTGAATTACCGAACCCCCCCCCCCCTCCCCCCCGGCAGCTCCTGATCCTTGCTTCAAGCCTTTTCATCGGTAGTTGCAGGCTGTATGCTCACAAATAAGCAGTCCAACCCATTCGTGTTTGTGTTGTGAAACCAGTCCTTTTCTCGTTCCCCCCGTTAACCTTGTGTGCAAAATAATCCTTCCCCCTGCCGCCCTTGGCAGTGCGCTGACATTCAACGTGGCGGGCAATCTGAAGCTCGTGATCACGCTGGTTTTCTCGTGGCTGCTCTTCCGCACGCCCATGGCGCCCATCAGCCTGCTCGGCTGCCTGCTGGAGCTGGTGGGCGTGGGGTGCTACGGCTGGGCCATCTTCTCCATGCGCAAGCGACAGGTGGAGCTGCTGCGCTCGCCCTCGGCGCAGGTTAGGGTGGAGCAGGAGGCCAGTGATGACATTGTGCAGGTGTACTTGGGAGCCATGCTATAACGTCTCCGTCGATTTTGTCTGTTGTTTCTTGGCTTTGTGCCTTACATGGCGGGGAATCATGTGAACAACGAGGCTCAAGGTTGTTGGTTGAAAGGAAGTAGAAGTTACCAATGCGCTCTAATTTGGAAAGTATATGAAAAATCATGTATGTTTCTGTACGCGATACAGTGCAGTGTCAGGCGCGGTGGAGCACGAATGGGCAGCTTCTCGAAGAAGCTGCGGTTATATTTCGAAGAGCGGCCAAGGGAGTGCAGCATGCAGTGCATGCAGAACTGTATGCCTTGTCGCGCACTGCCGACTTGCACCGACTGCCAAACATAGGCATGGCTGACATCGCCTTACCGGTTCCTTCCAGCCCGGTGCCCTGCCAATTTCGCCACGCCAGGCGCCAGCGAATGGAAATCGGCAGACCGCAGTTACAGCAGGTGCTGCTCGCGTGGTACGCCATTGACCTTGCATTTCTCGCACGCGGGGCGCCCAGCGCGCCGAGCACCTCCGCCTGCGTACAGTACTGAAATGCACACGACAGCGCTGCAGGAGTCGGTAGTCAAGGAATTTCTTCCCACGGATGAGATGTTCAAATGTGCTGCATTGATCCTGTTGAGATGTGCCGAGACCAAAAATTCACTCCTTCCGATCTCCATTTTCCTTCCCATTCCACACCTCCAGCCAGCGATAACTTGGAGTCTTTACTCTACAGATGGCCTCGGCAGAGGTGATAAGTATTGGCGAGAGCAAGGCGGCGGTGATTGCAAGGATTCGGAACCTTGACGCCACGGCATGGGGAATACTGTGGGAGAGCGCGGCGGCGGCGGACGCGGAGGAGGGGGAGGCGCTGGAGCGAGTGCCGCACAGCGCGCCCTTCTCCCTCTCGAGCCCCCTCGCCGGGCCCGCGGGGGCGGTTAGCGGAAGGCGCAGCTGGGCCTGGCGCGACAAGGTGAAGTCGCTTGGAAGACAATGGCTCCCGCGTCGCGGCAGCTGCGACGATTTGAGTGGCACGACTACAGGTGCGGTGACGCCCGCTAAGCGAGCGAAGTCGTTTCCGGAGAAGGGGGAGCACGGCACTGAGAGAGACTCGCGGGGCGCGCGATCGCACGCGGACAGGCGGGGCGCGTGGCGGAGCGTTTACGAGCCGAGGTGGCTGGAGGAGGGGTTGGGGGAAGCCTGTGGAGGCGATGAGCGGCCAAAGAGCGCAAGCCAGAGTCGAGGCGAACTGAGAGCGCGCGAGGGCACGGCGCAACGAACGGCGGACGCTGTGCGCGCGGAGGCTGTGGCGGGCGCGGGGAGGTCGGCGAGAAGAGGCTCGCAGCTGCAGCGGCACAACTCGCTTCCCTGCTCGTGCGAGTCGCAGAAGATTTCGCCAGCTCTACTGCGACGCCCGTCGGCAATGCCCGGCGATAGCAGCGCTGAGCGCTCCGCGCGTTCGGTC
Source organism: Closterium sp. NIES-67 (assembly GCA_027943415.1). Taxonomy (NCBI): domain Eukaryota; kingdom Viridiplantae; phylum Streptophyta; class Zygnematophyceae; order Desmidiales; family Closteriaceae; genus Closterium; species Closterium sp. NIES-67. The sequence continues at coordinate 152,085 of BQMB01000803.1, forward strand.
GCGGCGGGAGCGCATGACCGCCCGACGTCAGCGACTTCATCGTCGCAGCACCGGCGCACCCCGTCGCTGCTCGTCATTCCACCGTTCCTCCCCTCCTGCCTCCCCTCGCCCTCCCCCGTCGCCGCTCCCTGCCGCACTGCCCCCTCCACGCCGCCACCGCCCACCTTCACGCCCCGTGGTGACCCCTCCAGCACCCCATCGGAGCACAGCCCCAGCTGCTCGCCTGCCGCTTCCGCTGGCAGCAGCGGCGGGCAGTGGAGCAGCGCGGCACAGCGGGCGGATGCGCGCGCGATAATGGAGTCGCGGAAGGGTTCGATTGAACGGTGGAGCCCTCCCAGCAGCGCGACCACAGACGGCAGTCCATCGAGTGGGAAATGGCGGTCCGCCGAAAGGGGCTGGTGCCAAAACATTCTGAACGCCTTGAGCAGTCCGAGAGGAGGCAGGTGAAGGACGCATAGGGTGCTGCTCTCGCCGTCGATCGAAATAAATTGGGTGATGCTGGTTCTGACGAATCTCGCAAGTTCGCTGTTCCGTGGAAAACAGCAAGTACCCACGAAATAAACGAATCTAGAAGTAACGAGGATAATTTATGGTGGAGCTGTTTGCCTAGAGATGTTATGTACATTCACAACTCTGTACATGAATATATTGGTCATTGTAAACGCAATTAAATGCGTAATTTGCAACGGGGATGCCAACAAACTTGGCCTAAGGCTGCTCTTCACCTACTGTACACGCCATGCCATCCATGGCGCCACTCATGCTTTCGCAGATTGCCCAGCCCGCACTCCGTGCCACCCCTTGCACCCTAATCCCCTCTCTTCTCACCAGAATACCTCATTCGTGTTCGCGGGTTTGATATGCGCCTTGTGATTGTGACGGCCCTCGCGGCAGCCAAGGGCGGATCTAGCGACATTCCCGGCTTTGCGCAGGAGGCGAGTGGAATACGTGAGCAAGGCGATGACGGCTTGGGATGACAGATGACAGCACGGAGGTGGTGTAGCATTTGCTGACGCCTCCTGCGCACATCCGCACTGCACCCACCGCAAACACCGCACTCGTCGCACTCGTCGCACTACTTCATCCACCCACCGCTTCGAGCCTCGATAATGGCGACGCCGCGAGTCACGGCAAGGCCGCCATCGCCGTTCGTGGCGGCGGGCAAGGGCGGCGGGTGCTGCAAGTGGCACGTGGCGCGCGTGTACGCGCTGATGGTCCTCGTCAGCCTCCTCGCGCTGCTGCTCTTCCTCCTCGTGCCCTGGGCCGCGTCGCACGGCGCCACCCTTGCGACCGCGGGCGGCGCTGTCGCCGTCGCAGAGGCGGGAAGCGGGGATCGTGTGCGAGGGAGAGGCAGGGGTCCGCAGCGTGACGGGGATTCGATGACTTTCGGGGGGAATGGGGGAATTGCGGAGAGCGCAATGCGGATGGGCGGAGCGCAGGCGGACGTGATTCAGGAGAAGGCAGCAGCCGTGGCAGACGCGGCTGACGCTGCAGCGAGTAACGAAGCTGCTGTTGAGGTGGATGTGGGATTGGGGGGGGAAGCAGGGGAGGTTGAAGAGAGGGAAGAGGAGGCGGAGAGAGCGGCAGAGGGGGGAAAGGCGGAGGGAAGGGGGGAAGAAGCGGAGGGAGGGGAGGCGCCGATGCCCCTGCGAGTGTACATGCTGCCACTGACAGGCGACCTCAACTTCCACGTGCTGCTGGTGGGTGCTGGTAGTGTATGGCATGGCATGGCATGGCATGGCGTGGCATGGCATGGCATGGTGTGCGCTACTCCCCATCCCCATCATCACACAGTGCCGCAATGATGAGCGCCCGCCATCCCACCTTCCTCTGCTCTCCCCACCTCGCCTTCCCCCCTCCATGTTCCCCCACCTTCCGTTCCCCCCCCTCCTTTCCCCCCACCCAGCAACGGTGGCGCTTCGCCAGCCGCGTGCCGCTGAGGGCGCGGCACGGCATGCCGGGGGACTGGCAGTTCAAAGGCAACTCGCTGCGCCCGCGGGGGGAGGGCGACGTGGTGGGGGGGATGGTGCAGGACGATGGGTGGGTGGAGGGGGAGGGAGAGGGGGCGGGGGAGGGCGGAGTGGCGGTGCAGGTGCCTGCGTTCGCGGAGGGGCATGGCGTGCACATCGAGCAGTACGCCGCGGAGTACTGGCTCACGCTCTCCCTGCTGGCGGGCGGGCTGCCCTCGCTGCAGCGCGTGCGGCGCGCCGAGGACGCCCACATCATCTTCGTGCCCGCCTTCTCGTCCGCCTTATATGCCACACAGATGAAGACGTGAGCGCTGCTTCTTGGTCACCCAGCCAGTGCTGTGATTGCCGTAAACCCAGAAAACATGTGGTGCCTGCTCCCAGCATAGTCACTCTGCCCTTTGTCTTGCCTTCCCTGCCCCGTCCCTCCCACCTACCACCCCAATACTCCCTCCAACCGGCAGCAACGAGAAGCGGCGGCGGGCGGGCGACACGAGAATACCAGAGGAGCAGCACCTGCTGGCTGTGATCACACAGCATGCGCTGTGGGGGGACGAGGGCGAGCAGGCAAGAGGGGCCGGCGAGGGGCCTCAGGAGGAGCAGGAGGAGGGCGAGCTGCTGGAGAAGGGGGAGGTGGCGACTGGGGCGGGTTCAGCTGGTGGTGCAGGGGAGGTGGGTGGAAGTAGACGGCTGCTGAGGGCGCTGAAAGGGGGGAGGAGGGGGAAGGGGGCAGAAGAGGGGGAGGGTCGGCAGGGGCCCGATGGTAGCGCAGAGCGGGCAGAGGGCAGTGCAGCCGTGTCGTCGCGGCGGCGGGACTTGCTCATTCCAGCGGTGCACCCGCATGCGCTGTCCACAGTGCGGCACTGGCTGGCGGCGGCGCACCTGCTGATGGCGGATTTCAGCCAGCCGGCGGAGCAGGTGGCGCATCTGAACAAGGACGTCATCGTGCCGTACTCCGCGCTCATTCCCGCCTTCACCAACGACTCGCTGCTGGGGGAGGCAGAGGGGGGAAAGGGGGGTGCGGGAGGGGCAGAGGCAGTGGCAGCATGGGCGGCTGGTCGGCCCACGCTCGTTTTCTTCAGAGGCACACTCAACAGACAGCAGGTCTGCAGCCAAAGCCACTGTTCTCCTCTCCCTCCCCTGCACCCCACCCACTCACCTCGTCCGCCTCCAACTGAACTCGCATATTCCGTCCGGCCCCTCCCCCCCTTGCCCCTCTGCCCCTCTCCCCCGCCCCCAGGGTGGGCGCATCCGCGTGGAGCTGGCGCGGCTGCTGAGCAACGTGAGCGGGGCGGACATTGCAGAGGGGTCGCCGCTGCAGGGAGGGGTGCAGGCCGCCATGGCGGGCATGCGCGCCTCCAAGTTCTGCCTCGTGCCTGAAGGTGACTCCACGGGCTACCACTCATGCGCATGTGCATGCTTGCTCAAAGCCTATGGGTTCCCAGTGGACTCACCACCACGACAGCTTGCAGCAATGCCGTCTCCTTCGCCCAGCCCTCTCTCTCCACCTCTTCTCCCCCCCCCTCCCTCTCTCCCCCATGCCAGGTGACACGGCATCCACGTGCCGGCTGTTTGACGCCATTCTGTCGCACTGCATCCCGCTGGTGGTGTCGGACTCGCTCGACCTGCCGTTTGAGGAGGCCCTGGACTACACGCGCTTCGCCCTCTTCCTGCCGCAGGCCCTCGCCCTGCGCCCCGGATATGTCGAGGCCTTCCTGCGCAACGTGTCGCACGAATCAGCTTTCACCATGTGGCAGCGGCTCAGAGAGGTGTGTGGGGCCTTTGGTGCGATGCTGTGCGTCGTCAACTGAGCTGTCTGGTCTGATCCTGTCCTAGGGAGTGTGCCACGACCTCCACATCTTGTTCATAACTCCTGCTCCTTGTTGCAACCCTCTCCCCTCCAACGCAGCCTCCTCAACCGTCAGCCTTGTTGCTTCCCACCGCTGCCCCCCTGCCTCCTGTGCCCCAACAGGTGGCGCAACATTTTGTCTACTCTTCACCGCCCAAGCCCGGAGGGGCGGAGGACATGATATGGCAAGCTGTAGCGCGCCGGTGGGCAGGGGACCACTATGGGCGGCGCTACAACCGGGAGAACCAACGGAGGCGGAGGAGGGTGATGGAGCAGCTGCTGGAGAGGGAAGGGCTGAGCGCTGCTGACATTGTAGTCAGACCTCGGGCGCTGCCTCTCTTCTAGCATGGCTAGGTCCTCCGCCTTGTTGCTACTGCCTTCATTGTAACATCATTCGAAAGCAAATAGAAGTCTGGTTGTTCACTCCAGTTAGAATGGTGTCAAAACACCTCCAGCCAGATCATCTCATCTGGCAGCTTCCAGGGGATGCTGCTGAGGTTCGATCCAACATTCTCCTACTAGCAGCACCAGGGCAAAGCACTCCCCAACCTGCTTAGCAAGCACAGGAACATGCATTGGCCTAGATAAAGTACCTGTGGATGGGTCAGCCAGTGCCAACTGATGGCACTCTTGTGGAAATCTATACCATTCTGTTAGAATAGGATGACAATACCGTACAACAAAAGCAAAGGTTAAAATAACTATTAGCTAGGATGTGCCCCACCAAGCACTTCCAGCGTGTAAGGGAGACGTGAGGGACAAACCAATAACCGCCGCAGGATACTTTGTTTTTCCAGTTAATCCTTCTTGCCTCCTTGCTTGTTAATCAGCGACTTATGAATATGCGGAATGACACCACCGCCAGCAATCGTGCCCTGCAAGAAGAATCAACACCAAGTCGTATCAGACCAACTCCCACGCTCAATGCAAACTAGTAGAAAGGCTGCAAGGCCGAAATGAAGAGCACGCGTCTGCCTCACCTTGATCAATGTATCCAGCTCCTCATCTCCCCTGATTGCCAACTGAAGATGACGCGGTGTAATACGCTTCACCTGTTGCACCACAAGAACGAAGACATAAACGTTAACGAGTCACCGATAAGTGAAAGACAAGCGAAAGCGAAAAGAGGCTGGGGCAGCACAGCAAGACGAGGTCACCTTTAAATCCTTAGACGCGTTTCCCGCTAGCTCTAGAACTTCCGCTGTGAGATACTCGAGGATTGCTGCGCCGTATACTGCTGCTGTCGCGCCCACTCGGCCGTTGGCGGCCACTCTCAACTTAAGCAGCCGATGGATGCGTCCGACGGGGAACTGCTCAGCGATAAAAGATGTGAGATTTCGCTTGCATCCAGTAGGCGAACAAAATGAATGACACTATTGTCTGTTCCGAGGTCAAGCTTAGCTGAAACTGACCTGCAAGCCCGCTTTAGAAGAGCGTGAAATTGGCTTCTTTTTGTCTTTTAGCTTGTCCAGGCCCTCTGGCCCCTTTCCCATTAGTCCCTTGGCCCCTTTCCCAGACTGGAATAAACACGGGAAGGGAAAACCATAGAGCAGCCGGAAAGCGTTTTATTTACCCAATACTTCTCGATTGATATGTTCGTGAATGGACTGATTAGGGAGCCAGACATCCGACGAAGAGACCGATACACTAAAATGGACAAACGGCATATCCAGCGCGTGTTCGTTCCACTGTCAAACTCATCGGAATAACAGCAACGGATGCCGAGAAAAGTGACGAGAGCACACACCATCTTGGTGATCTGATGTCTGCTTGGCAACGCTATGAAAGTTACTCGGAGTGGCTGGACGGTAGGCAAGAGCGACAGGAGTGAAGGGAAAATCGACTCGAACAGCGAGGGGGGTTGGCAAACCAAAGAATGCGAAGGCTTTCTCAACTTGTGAACTGGTGGAGGACGAGGGGTCTTGAGAAAACAGACGCCAGCAGCTCACCGTGCGATAACTAACACAATCGAACGGTGATGCGGTGCTTCCGCGACAAGCCATGGAATCATCGCAGCTTCAAGTTTGTGCACTCGATGTAGCTGTTCGTAACAAGATTTACGACACCTGAATGATGAACAAGCTGTAAAATGTTAAGAATTAGTTTCGGGCTTGATGGTGCCCAATACATTTTACCATGCGCATCAATCAGATTTTATATTTCAATCAAAACAAATTAAACTCTTCTACGCAGGGTACCTGTTTTAGTATTCACTTCAAGGGTCCTATAGGCAATTTAATCCGTTGACCACAACTTGTTTATGCACATGTTCTCTTACCGTGCACTTGGTTCCCTGGTTGCAGATTTCTGCGTACAAACGAGTCACTCTTACCGCGTGGTCGTATGACATTTTGGTCTGTGCGCGGGCTTCAGGCGGTGCGCGCTGCGTTCTTGTGCATTCTGACAAGGCGCGAATGGCTGCAACGGTCAGGGAGACTGAAAAAATGTCGGGCACCAAAGGAGATGGTGATTGGGCCTTCCCCGGTTTTGAATGTAGTACAAGTTGTTCGCCATGGGCTCTTTGAATAAATGTGAGCCCAGTAATTTCCAAATGCCCCTGTTTTTTAGGCCAAGATAGGGGCAACCAGCCGATAATTGAAACCATCCATGATGGCCGAAGCAAGCGCAGTCGTCACCAGCGTCACCTGTCACTCGCTCGCCCATCCAGCTGCAGGATCTTGGCGAATGCCCCTGACGCCCACCACACGTTGCTGTGTCCTCCGCGTCGTCCGAGTGCACCCCTCTGCGCCACGGCGGCAAAGCCCGACTGCCCTGGAGCGATCAATATTCTGCCACTCCTCACGCAATTCACCTTTCCCGCTGCTGCCAAGACTTTCAGTCGCAGGTTGCCATACATGCGCGTTAGGTTCTGCATGTATTCTGAGCTGCTTCTCCTGTATTTCCTTGGCTCGTCAACCGGCATAGCGGCTGCATGGCATATGCTTCAGCCAACACCTTGAGCTTCGTGCATCTCATTGTCTTTATTGGCAGCCGACATTGGTGACTCAGCGATTAACTCTGGCAATCGTTTCACCTTATCAAGAACCGTCGTCCAAGCTAGTTTGCTGAATTAAACTAGTTTTCTTGTGACTGAGCATAGGAGCCCACCCGCAGCCATGCCGTTCGGCTTCCAGGCCGTAGGCAAGACGCCAGAGTCAGCCATGTCGTTCAGGTGCGTTACTTGCAGCACGGCATGCCGTTCAGGGGCGTTGTGTGCGAGCCGTCCACGCCTGCTGTTATCCTACCGCTCAGGACAGGTCATTGCTCGCACACTGCCCGGATAGGGTGTTGAATCGTTGAACAGTACCCACCTAGGCGCCCGGCAAAAACTTCTGATGCATTCAAAGTTTCGCATACTCGCCTGCTCGGAATACCTCATTATTCGCTTACTCGCTTGAGGCACGGTGTAGATTCAGTAAGCAGTCGGCACCCTTGCGTATGTTGGGTGGTGTCAATGTCTCTTCGCCACGATCACCGCACCCGACCGACCAGCGCCGGGCGGCTGTCGTCCAGAAGCAGCTCCTTCCGCCCTTCCTGCCTCCGCCTGTCGCTTTCTTACTCAGCGCGTACTCGCTTCGTCACCGCACCAACCATAATCGCTCCGCACTCAACCTTCCATCGATCCTCATTCCCTCTCCCTCCCTCTCCCTCCCTCTCCCTCCCTCTCCCTCCCTCAACCTCCCTCAACCTCCCTCACCAACCCTCCACTCGCTATCCTCCCATCGTGCCCGTCTCTCATCGCCCAGCCTTGTCTCGCGTCTCTTCCAAACTCCCCCTCCTTCCCTCGCCTCACTCCACACGTTCCCCTCTCTCTCCTCCAACCCTCCACCCCTGCCCAATCCCCGCAGCGCGTACAGTCGTCGCGGCAAGCAGTCGGTCAGCCGGGAGGCGGGCGTGGGTCGCCTGATTGTGCCGGCCACGTGTCTCGTTCTCTTCGCCACCGCGCTCATCTGGGCGTCTCCCCACAGCCGCCGCGCCCTCCACGCCCACTCCGCGCAAGGCACGCCTCCCACACCCCCCTCTCTCTGCCTTCCTGCCATCTCCCTTGGCGTCCACTCCCCACCTTGGTCGATTTGTCGCGCGCCCACATGCATCCCGCTCCCCTCGCCTGCGCTGCTCCTCGCTGCCTGCGGCCATCAAGCAGCACGTCTCTGCCCGTCGCGCCGTTACCCATCTCGCGCTCCTTACCCTTCTCATCTCTCGCCTCTGCGACCGCCTTTTGAGTCGACTCAAAGTCTCCTTCTCATCTCTCGCCTCTGCGACCGCCTCTGCTCACCGCGCGCCGTTCTCTCGTCTCCGTCCCCCGCCCGCTTTTTTCTCCTCTTCCCAATCCTGTCCGCCCGTCCCCCGTGTTTGCAGGAAGCGGCGCGGCTGATGTGTCCGTATTACAAGTGAGTAACCGCAAAACCCCGTTTCCGAATGCACGCCTCTTACGAGTCTGCTTCCATCGCGCTTCCCTGCCCTCTCGTCTCCCTTCCAATCGCATCGCCCCGCGCCCTCATTCTCGTTCTCTATCCTCGGGTCTCCTTCCGCCTCTCCCCCGCCCCCCTCCCCACTCAGGCAGTGGGCGTGGGCGTGGGCGAGCCCATCGAGATCCGCTACGAGAACCGCGAGATCATGGAGCTGCCGGCGGCCGGCACGGACGCGGCGATCGCCGCCTTCCAGTCGGAGCTGGAGGAGTCGGCGGGCATGGCGGCGGCCGACGAGCAGGGCGCGGCGGAGGGGGAAGCGGAGAGTGGGAGCGGCGGAAACAGTTTTTTGGAGGCTGTGGAAGCGCTGAAGGCGGAAGGGGAGGAGGGGGAGGGCGGGGCAGAGCAGAGCGAGGGGGGGCAGGGCGCGACACAGGGGGACGGGGGAATGGAGAAGGCAGGGGCGCAGGACGTAAAAGCGGTATTGGCGGAAGCGGTGGGGGGGGCGGAAAGCGGGGGCAGCAGCAGCGGTGCTGCGGGAGCTGGCGAGTCGAGCGCGTCTGAGCAGCAGGAGGGGTCGGCGAGTGAGCCAGTGGGCGAGGGGGCTCTCAAGCCAGCCCCGCCCGATGCCGGCTCTACCTCCTCCCCGCCCCCCGCATCATCTGCCAATTCCTCCTCCTCGCCGCCCGCCTCGTCTTCCCCCTCGCGCGCGGATCTGGTGGAGCGGTTGCGCAACTTGACGGCGGTGCTGGAGGGCGTTCTCCCGCTGGCGGAGGAGAGGGGGAACGCGCAGCTGGTAAAGCACATGCGCGGGGCGGCGGAGAAGAGCCGCGCGGTGATGGCGCGGTGGGAGGAGAGCGGCGCGTGGGGCGGCGACGAGAAGGTGACGGCGCTGGTGAAGCTGCTGGAGGCGGTGGCGGCGCGCGCCAAGGAGTGGCGCGGCAACGCCGCCACCATCGAGAAGCTGCGCGGGGAGGTGGCGCGCGGCAAGGCCAAGGTGGCGGCGCTCACGGCGGAGCGCAACCAGCTGGACTTGGCGGCCGCCAAGGCGCTGCCCAAGTCGCTGCACTGCTTCAACCTGCGCCTCACCGTCGTAAGCCCACGGGCCAGGCCCCACGCCTCGAGGCTTGGGCCTTGGGCCTTGGGCTTTGGGCCTTGCTGTCGCTGCGCTGAGATGCAGGGCGCCGTGCTTCGTGCCTGCTTGAGACCGCACTCACTCCCATCCCCTCGTCCCTCCCCTCCGCCCGTACGCCCCTGCCTCCCCCCCACCCCCCCACCCCCAGGAGTACGGCAGCAACAAGGACCTGCGGGCAGCGGCGCGCAGGCGGGAGCGCAAGCAGCGCGCGCTGTTCTCGGACCCCGCGCTGATGCACTACGCGCTCTTCTCCGACAACGTGCTGGCCGTCGCCACCGTGCTGCGGTCGCTGGAGGCCAACAGCCGGCAGCCAGACAGGTGGGCGGCAGGAAAGGGCAGGCGGCAGGTGAAACAGCAGGCGGCAGGTGAAAGACCCCTTGCTTGCAGGTGAAAGGTCCGTTGCTCCGAGAGACTCCATCGTCCGGCACTCGTGCCATCCTCCTGCCCCCAGGCGTCCCATCTTCGCCACCCATCGCTGTTCACCCCCCTGCCCCCCGCCCCCCCCCCCCCCCCCCAGGCACGTGGTGCACGTGGTGACGGACAGCATGAACCTGCCCGCCATGCAGGCGTGGTTCGCGCTGCACCCGCCGCTGCACCTGGCGCTGGAGATCACGGCGGTGGAGGCGCTGGCGTTCCTCAACGCGTCCTACTGCCCCGTGCTGCGCCAGCTGCAGGCCAAGGCGCTCAAACACTTCTACTTCACGCAGCACGACGACTGTGAGCCCTGCACCCCAGCACCTCTGCGCCGCTATTCCCGCCGTGCTCTCCTGTCCGCGCTCTGATGGATGGCTCCGCATCGTGCCGCCTCCTCCACTCCTTCCCACGGGTCTCATCCTCCGCTGCTTCTCCACCTCCGCCCGCCCCCTCGCCTCCCCCCTGCCCCTCTCCGTGCCTTTCCCCCCAGCAGCGAACCAGTCCAGCAGTGTGGTGCACGGGCCACAGGGGGGCTCACAGGCAGGGGCGGCGGCAGATGCAGCAGCATCGTCGGGGCACAAGCAGCTCAAGTTCAAGAACCCCAAGTACCTCTCCATCCTCAACCACCTCCGCTTCTACCTCCCCGAGGTAAGCCTTCCCGCCCCATGCGCCGACCCTCGTCCTCCCTGCGCCGTGCTCCACGTGCTGCTGGCATTAGCACACGGCAGCAGACGCCATGGTACACGGCAGCAGACGCCATGGCACACGGCAGCAGACGCCATGGCACACGGCAGCAGACGCCATGGCACACGGCAGCAGACGCCATGGCACACGGCAGCAGACGCCGTGGCACATGGCAGCAGACGCCATGGCACATGCGCCATCGCATCTCAGCCCAGCCACCTCCTCCTTGCCGCGCCGTACTCCCCTCTCCCCAAACCCTTCCGTTTCCCACCGCCTACTTCCGCCGTCCCGCCATGCAGATGTACCCGTCTTTGGACCGCGTGGTGTTTCTGGACGACGACATCGTGGTGCAGAGGGACCTGTCGCCGCTCTTCTCTCTGCCGCTGCACGGGGCTGTCAACGGCGCCGTGTTCACGTGCCGGGAAGGGGACGCCTTCCACCGCCTGCACAAGTACCTCAACTTCTCGCACCCCTTCATCCGAGACCACTTTGACCCCAACGGCTGTGGGTGGGCGTACGGCATGAACGTGTTTGACCTGCAACAGTGGCGGCAAAAGGGGCTCACTGACGTCTACCACAAGTACCAAAGCATGGTGCGTGCGCTTGTGTGCTTGCATGTTTGTGTGCTTGCATGTTTGTGTACGTGTGTGCTTTTGTGCGCTTGCATGTTTGTGTACGTGTGTGCTTTTGTGCGCTTGCATGTTTGTGTACGTGTGTGCTTTTGTGCGCTTGCATGTTTGTGTACGTGTGTGCTTTTGTGCGCTTGCATGTTTGTGTACGTGTGTGCTTTTGTGCGCTTGCATGTTTGTGTACGTGTGTGCTTTTGTGCTTTTGTGCACTTGCTGACTCTTCCCATTCTCCCAGCATCACTGACCTATCTTCCTCCGCACTCGTCTCGTCTCACCTCTCTGCTCATCTCCTTGGCCCGCCCCCCCCCCCGTCCGCCCGGGTCAGAACGCGGACCGGCAGCTGTGGCAGCTGGGCACGCTGCCGCCCGGGCTGATGACGTTCTACAACCTGACGGCACCGCTGGACCCCCACTGGCACGTGCTGGGGCTGGGCTACGACCGCTCCACCGCCCCCCAAGACATTGAGCGCGCCGCCGTGCTGCACTACAATGGCAACTCGGTGAGGGGGGGGCCATGCCGCCATGCCCATCTCCATGCCCATGCCGCCATGCCCATGCTGCCATGCCCATGCTGCCATGCCCATGCTGCCATGCATGTGTCTAAGCACATCCATGCTGCCCCCCACAGTACATTGCTGCTCTCCTTGCTTGCCTCATACTTCCCACTCACCTCAGCCTCTCACGCTTCCCCCTCATATCCCTCCTTCCTCTTGCCCCACTCCCCTTCTCACGTCCACTGCCCCCCCCCCCCCCTCCCCCCCCCGGTTGGGTTGGGTTGGCAGAAGCCGTGGCTGGACACGGCGATGAAGGAGTTCAAGCCGCTGTGGAGCAAGTACGTGCTGGCGGACGACGACATCGTGCAGCAGTGCAACATCGACCTGCACTAGCCCGCGCACCCCACTTCCGGCACTGCCTCGAGCACGCCACTTGATCAACACGCGCATGCAGACTGTGCATCAATACACACTGCATACGAGCACACGGCACATGGCACGTGGCACATGGGTACATGTCGCATGGCACATGGCACATGACACATGGCACACAGCCTGTGCGTGCCATCAAGACGCACCCCGTGGTGCACTGCGCGGATGGCACTGCCTGAGGGGCGGGCAGCCAGCCAGCAGCAACAGCACTGTCCCGTCCGTCACCTCGTCCAGCCGAAGCACACATCCATCTATCCACCTGCCCGCCTCCATCCCTGCTCAACTCCTCTCAAGCACCCCCTTCCAGCGCTCCACTGCCCGCCATACATGCAGCTCCAAGGGCTGGTGAGTCCAGCTGCAGCTTGAGTGAATAGTGTGTTGCTGTAGGACGAATAGGACATAGGACCTAGGACCTAGGATAGTACGCTAGCTGTGTCAACTCTTCATTTTTTGTGTTTCCTACCTATCAATGCCAAGGTAAGGAGGCGCCTTCAGATGCCCAATTGTAGAAATTATGGAATGTGATAAGTTACTGTAGACTTCTATTCTGCACTCCAGACCAGACCTGCTGACTGCAGTCCAATCGAGATGCATCACAGCACAACCACGAGCTCTATTTATCGTAGAGTACTACAGGTAGTGCTTTTTCAAACCCAGTACTTTAGAAGTAATGTTGCTACGTTATGTAATATATAATGTATCCACACATGCGCGTGTATTAAGCATCAAATCTTCCACTTCACTAATTAACGGATGTGTTAAAATGTGGAACCTATTGATAAGCTTCACCATAAGTGCATCTATGCATACTTATATGAGTATCGATTGGGCTTGTGACATCCTGTCATTTGCACTGTTCTCTAATTCCCCCACAATAATGGCGTGTCCCAAGTGAACGTCTCGCGTAGAGTTTGTAAAGGTTCAGTAAGATGCCCCAAGTTTCATACCGGTGGAGCAGAAATACCATTTTCTACCGTGCTGGAACCTACCGTACAACAACGCACACGGTGTATGGGAGATGTTCTCTTGAGACACACCCTAACGCGTGTCACCATGTCGACCCAGCAGCACCAGCTGTTTGTCTCCCTCGACACTTTCCGCTATTTCCGCCGTCCGCCAACTGCGGAGCAGCGTCCCTCACCCACGCGGTAACAGCTCCCCACACCGTGGAGGCTCGTGCGGTAGCGGTACGGATCTCGACTTGGGAGTAGCGAGCGCGAAGTGTGAGTGGGTTTGCCAAGGGTGAGCGGAGCGCGCGAAGAGTGACGGCGATTGTGGGAGTGGGGAGTCGCTTGGAGCGGCGTGTGGGATCAGGATTGAGTCCCGATAATGTCGAAGTTGCTTAAAGCGATGGACCCTCTAGCGGGGCTAGAGGAGAGTGAGGAGGACGAGGAGGAGGACGGGGAGGAGGAGGAGGAGGATGAGGAAGGGGAGGAGGAAGAGGAGGAGGAGAAGGGCGAGGAGGAGTCGAGCGAGGCAGCGGAGGCAGCAAGGCGGCGAAAGGGCGGAGGTAGGAGCATGCGAGTGGGGAAGGGGCGCTGGCCTAGTTACGCGTTTCTTGCCGCTCCTGCCGCATGAACGCTCATTTCGCCTCCAGCCCCGTGCTGCCCTGCTCTCCGCCGTGCGCGCATGCAGCCCCCCCCGCCGCCCCCCCCAGCAGGGGCGTGGACTACGCGGCGCTGGTGCGGCACGGGCTGGTGGGCGGCCCGTCCGTGCTGCTGGTGCCCGAGGAGCAGCAGACTGGCGCCGTGGACTGGGGAAAGTGGGGCCGCGGGCAAGGCCGGGAGGGCAAGGGAAGGGGCCAGGGGCAGGGGGATGAAGCGGAGGAGGGGGATGGGGAGGGCGAGAGGGAGAGGAGGCGGAAAGCTTGGGAGGAGAGCCAGCAGCTGAAGGAACTGGCGAGCGACGCTGGGGCAGAGGTATGCCGTGATGGGGGGGCAGAGGCATGCCGTGATGGGGGGGCAGAGGTATGCCGTGATGGGGGGGCAGAGGCATGCCGTGATGGGGGGGCAGAGGTATGCCGTGATGGGGGGGCAGTCATGGCACACAAGGCATGCCGAAGCAATCATGGAATCCATTGCTCCATGCTGCATGCTGCATGCTGCATGCTCCATGCTGCATGCTGCTGCGTTGTGCCTGTCAGCTCACTCACTGCCTCGTCTTGCAAGCTCGTCCCATGTGCGCACTGACTCGCTCCACCCCAGGCCCCTCCCCCACGTGCACCTGTCCCCCCCACGCCCCGTGGCTGCAGGCGGCGGCAGCGAGGGCTCTGGCGCACGGCGCAGCGGCGCGGCAGCTGAGGGCCGACATCGCTGCGGAGCACAGGGAGCGTGTGCGGCAGCGGGGGGGCAGGGGGGGGGAGAGGGGGCGAGGGGGCGGTGAGCGGGGGGGAAGGGACGGCGTCGGTGGTGCGATGAGCTTCAGCCAGCGCGAGAAGAGGAAGCGGGATGCGGGGCAGGCGAGCCGGGGGAAGAACTACGTGGAGGAGGAGAAGCGGCAGCTGCGCGACCAGGGGGTCTACTCTGGCTTCGATGCGTAGCCATGTACAGGGACTCACTCTCACGCCACGCGCACCATGGATCAAGTGTGGTGCAGACAAGGAATGGATCAAGCTTGGATTTGCTAGGTTCGAAACTGCTCAATACAATAAATAAAAGTTAAGTGTTTGGAAAGAGCCATGTAGAGGGCGAAGTGGAGTGTACACACTGTTGCCAATTCGAGTTTTGCGAGATACACCCTAGGTTTCTCCACAGCACGGATGACTGTTGGACTTAGGCAGCGTGCATTCACCAACCCACGCGTTCGAGCCTAGGAACCGAAAAGTTTGTTTTGTGCCCTTCACAACGACAACTACAATTTCCGTTGCCCGCTTCCATTGCTATCCGCGCACTTCACTCGGTGGCTTACCGCGCACGCCCCGCGCTGCCCCATGGGCAAGCTCAAGCGCCCGGGGAGGGGGGGCGGGGGCGGGGGCGGACGAGGCCGTGGGTACGGGCGCGACAGGGACGCGATGCCGCCGCCGCCCCCGGGCGTGCTGAACAAGCCCGCGGCGCCGATGCTCGGCGGCAGCAAGGGGACCATCCGCGCGGCCTCGCGGCGGGCGTCGCCGGCAGCGGAAGCCGGCGCCGCAGCGGCAGGGGGCGGACGGGAGGAAGAATTCGCGCTGCTGCACGGCGGGCCCGGGACCGGCGGCGGGAGTGGCGGAGAGGAGGCGTTCGGCATGTGGATCAAACTGACGGACAAACTGACGGAGCTGCTGACGGCCGCCGGCGAAGATGGCGGGCAGGCGATGATGAAATTCGGACGGAACGGCAGTGCGCATGTGAGGGAGGGGAGGGAGGGGAGGGGGGGAGGTTTTGGAGGAAGGAAGGAGAGGAGAGGAAGGAGGGGAAGGGAAGGAGGGGAGAGGAATTGCGAGATTAGGGAAGGCAGGCGAGGAGGGGAGGGAAAAAGAGAGGAGATGATGGGTTGGATGGGCGAGGGGGAAAGGAAGAAGGTTGGTTGTAGAGGGAAGCGAGTGAGACGGCGAGGCGAGTGGAACGATCTTTGAAGCCGCGCTAGCAGCGAGGCGAGTTGAACTACCTCATTCACCCTCTCCCATGCCGCCACCCACCCACCCTCTCCTTGTGCCTCTTCCCCCCCCCCCCCCCCCCTCTCACCCCCCCTCCCCCTCCCCTTTCTCCCAGGCCATCCGCGTGGGCGGCGTGGAGTTCAAGTTCACGTCGCACAGCGAGACCGACCCCGCGCTCTGCGATGTCTACCGCCTGCTGCCGCCCGCCGCCGCTGAGGGGGCAGGCGGCGGCAGCGGCGAGGGCGGGGAGCGGCGCGCGCTGGAGCACGTGGCGCAGGTGTGGCGCAAGCTGAGCGTGCAGCGGCCGCTGGACGACCGCGAGAAGGAGAAGTGGCGCGACCTCACCAAGAGCACGCCCAAAGTGCAGAGCAACAAGTAAGGTGGGGGAGGGGGGGGCAGATGACGTGGGGAAGACGTGGCATGGGATTGATGTGGGCATGGCGTGGCGGGGTGGGGTGTGGTGTGGGCATGGTTGTGGAGTTGGGTCCTGCTCAAGGTCGGAGAAACCCCTCAGAAGCGCCACATGCTGGCCGTGCAGCGAGGGCCACATGCTGGCCGTGCAGCGAGGGCCACATGCTGGCCGTGCAGCGAGGGCCACATGCTGGCCGTGCAGCGAGGGGCAAGGATGGGAGAAAGAGCAAGAGGAGGAGGCAGTGCTCCATGCTGGGGCGTGCCTTGGCTGGATTCGGCTTGACTTGTCAGGGAGGGGAGTGCGCCCCATGTCGCGCCATGAGAATATCAGATGTCCTGTCCTGCTGCTTTTTGAGTCGACTCAAAATGTCCTGCTGCTTTTTGAGTCGACTCAAAATGTCCTGCTGCTTTTTGAGTCGACTCAAAATGTCCTGCTGCTTTTTGAGTCGACTCAAAATGTCCTGCTGCTTTTTGAGTCGACTCAAAATGTCCTGCTGCTTTTTGAGTCGACTCAAAATGTCCTGCTGCTTTTTGAGTCGACTCAAAATGTCCTGCTGCTTTTTGAGTCGACTCAAAATGTCCTGCTGCTTTTTGAGTCGACTCAAAATGTCCTGCTGCTTTTTGAGTCGACTCAAAATGTCCTGCTGCTTTTTGAGTCGACTCAAAATGTCCTGCTGCTTTTTGAGTCGACTCAAAATGTCCTGCTGCTTTTTGAGTCGACTCAAAATGTCCTGCTGCTTTTTGAGTCGACTCAAAATGTCCTGCTGCTTTTTGAGTCGACTCAAAATGTCCTGCTGCTTTTTGAGTCGACTCAAAATGTCCTGCTGCTTTTTGAGTCGACTCAAAATGTCCTGCTGCTTTTTGAGTCGACTCAAAATGTCCTGCTGCTTTTTGAGTCGACTCAAAATGTCCTGCTGCTTTTTGAGTCGACTCAAAATGTCCTGCTGCTTTTTGAGTCGACTCAAAATGTCCTGCTGCTTTTTGAGTCGACTCAAAATGTCCTGCTGCTTTTTGAGTCGACTCAAAATGTCCTGCTGCTTTTTGAGTCGACTCAAAATGTCCTGCTGCTTTTTGAGTCGACTCAAAATGTCCTGCTGCTTTTTGAGTCGACTCAAAATGTCCTGCTGCTTTTTGAGTCGACTCAAAATGTCCTGCTGCTTTTTGAGTCGACTCAAAATGTCCTGCTGCTTTTTGAGTCGACTCAAAATGTCCTGCTGCTTTTTGAGTCGACTCAAAATGTCCTGCTGCTTTTTGAGTCGACTCAAAATGTCCTGCTGCTTTTTGAGTCGACTCAAAATGTCCTGCTGCTTTTTGAGTCGACTCAAAATGTCCTGCTGCTTTTTGAGTCGACTCAAAATGTCCTGCTGCTTTTTGAGTCGACTCAAAATGTCCTGCTGCTTTTTGAGTCGACTCAAAATGTCCTGCTGCTTTTTGAGTCGACTCAAAATGTCCTGCTGCTTTTTGAGTCGACTCAAAATGTCCTGCTGCTTTTTGAGTCGACTCAAAATGTCCTGCTGCTTTTTGAGTCGACTCAAAATGTCCTGCTGCTTTTTGAGTCGACTCAAAATGTCCTGCTGCTTTTTGAGTCGACTCAAAATGTCCTGCTGCTTTTTGAGTCGACTCAAAATGTCCTGCTGCTTTTTGAGTCGACTCAAAATGTCCTGCTGCTTTTTGAGTCGACTCAAAATGTCCTGCTGCTTTTTGAGTCGACTCAAAATGTCCTGCTGCTTTTTGAGTCGACTCAAAATGTCCTGCTGCTTTCTCCTTGCATGCGTTGGGGGGTTCGCCATGTGCATGGGGGTGTGGTGTTAGTTGGATGGTGTGCATGGGCCATGGCATGTGCATGCTGCATGGTGCATGCATGGGCCATGGCATGTGCATGCTGCGTGGTGTATGCATGGGCCATGGCGTGTGCATGTGTGCTGCAGGCTAAAGCTGGTGGATCTCAAGGGCAACAAGGCAGCCGCCCCTGCCACAGACAGTACGCTGCCCCCGCCATCCCCGCCATCCCCGCCATCCCTGCCATCCCCGCCATCCCCGCCATCCCCGCCATCCCTGCCATCCCCGCCATCCCTGCCATCCCTGCCATCCCTGCCATCCCTGCCATCCCTGCCATCCCTGCCATCCCTGCCCTCCGTGTGGCATATCAGCACCTGTTTCGTCTGCAACCCTTATGATTCTCCCACACACCCCTCTTCGTTTTCACATCCCGCTGTCGCCCCAGCCGTCGTCCGCTGTCGCGCCAGCCGTCCTCTGTCTCCCCTTCACGTCCTCTGTCTCCCCTTCACGTCCTCTGTCTCCCCTTCACGTCCTCTGTCTCCCCTTCACGTCCTCTGTCGCCCCTTCACGTCCTCTGTCGCCCCTTCACGTCCTCTGTCTCCCCTTCACGTCCTCTGTCGCCCCTTCACGTCCTCTGTCGCCCCTTCACGTCCTCTCTCGCCCCTTCACGTCCTCTGTCTCCCCTTCACGTCCTCTGTCGCCCCTTCACGTCCTCTGTCGCCCCTTCACGTCCTCTGTCTCGCCTTCACGTCCTCTGTCTCCCCTTCACGTCCTCTGTCGCCCCTTCACGTCCTCTGTCGCCCCTTCACGTCCTCTGTCTCCCCTTCACGTCCTCTGTCGCCCCTTCACGTCCTCTGTCGCCCCTTCACGTCCTCTCTCGCCCCTTCACGTCCTCTGTCTCCCCTTCACGTCCTCTGTCGCCCCTTCACGTCCTCTGTCGCCCCTTCACGTCCTCTGTCTCGCCTTCACGTCCTCTGTCGCCCCTTCACGTCCTCTGTCGCCCCTTCACGTCCTCTGTCGCCCCTTCACGTCCTCTGTCTCCCCTTCACGTCCTCTGTCTCCCCTTCACGTCCTCTGTCGCCCCTTCACGTCCTCTGTCGCCCCTTCACGTCCTCTGTCTCCCCTTCACGTCAGCCTCTCTCCTGCCTCCCCTTGTGTCGCCCCACCTCCCCCCTGCAGTCGCCAGAGGCGCCGGGAGGGGCGCTGCGAGCTTGAGGGTGCAGAAGAAGCCAGGTGGGGGTGGGGCGTGCAGGTGGGGGGGCACGCCGGTGGTGTGAATGCACACACACAATGTGGGTTTTGCTAGCGCGGTGCAGTGCATGTGCCATGTGCCATGTGCTATGTGCCATGTGCCATGTGCCATGTGCCATGTGCCATGTGCCATGTGCCATGTGCCATGTGCCATGTGCACGTTCAGGCGCAGTGCATGTAAGCCTGTGAACGGCGTGCACCCCATGCCACACTCGTTGAGCCCTGCTCTCACTGTGCCTGGAGACCAATAATCGGCCTCGTCTTCCTTCTTCAGCCTTAATTCCTCGTGCTTTCCCACCGTCTGCCTCCCTCCCCTCCTCCCAACTGCCCCCCCCCCCCCGGCCACAATTTCCAACCCTCGCAGGGCTCTTCAAGAAATCTCCAGCGCCTCCCATCCCGCTGCCTGCCAAGCAGCAGCTGCAGCAGCAGCGCCTGTCGCCGTTGGCGCGCCGTGCGCCGGCCTCCTTCTCCCCGGACCTGGCTGCTGGCAGGGGCGCAGAGGGCAGGCCCGCCCTCGCCACGCCCCCGCGCGCAGCCCTTGGCCCCGACGCCCTGGACCGTGCGGCAGCGGCGCTGCTGGGTCCCGGCCCCCCAGCGGGGTGCGTGCCCCAGGTGGCGGTGGGCGAGCTGCGCGCATTCCTGGTGGACATCATGAGGCGCAACCCCAAGGGCGTCAGCAGAACAGTGAGACGGGGGGGGAGGGCAGGTGGGAGTGGCACGAGGGGAGGTGGGGGATGGGGAGAGAGCAATGGCAGGGGGAGAGAGAATGGGGAGAGGGGCAGTGGAAAGGGAGAGGGAGCGATGGCACGGGGGGCCATGGAATGAGGGCATAAGGGCGGGGTGAGAGGAGGACGAGATGAATGGGGTGGGGAGGGGGGAGGAGGATGGGGAGGGAGGAGGAGGGCGGGGATGAGGGGTGGGTGGAAGGCTTTCTCCAGGCAAAGCAGGTGTGCGTTTTGTTCTGTATGTGTGTGTGTGTGTGTGTGTGTGCATGTGTGCGTGTGTGCGTGTGTGCATGTGTGCATGTGTGCATGCATGCATGCGGGCATGAGTGCATGTGTTCAGGCTATGGAGAAGGCAACGGGGCATGAGTGGGCGCAGCTCGACAGAGTGGTCAGGCAGGTCAGACACGCACAGTCGGCCTCGTGTCAGACGAGCAGTTACCGTCTCACCTTAGAGAGTGCAGTTACCGTCTCACCTTAGAGAGTGCAGTTACCGTCTCACCTTAGAGAGTGCAGTTACCGTCTCACCTTAGAGAGTGCAGTTACCGTCTCACCTTAGAGAGTGCAGTTACCGTCTCACCTTAGAGAGTGCAGTTACCGTCTCACCTTAGAGAGTGCAGTTACCGTCTCACCTTAGAGAGTGCAGTTACCGTCTCACCTTAGAGAGTGCAGTTACCGTCTCACCTTAGAGAGTGCAGTTACCGTCTCACCTTAGAGAGTGCAGTTACCGTCTCACCTTAGAGAGTGCAGTTACCGTCTCACCTTAGAGAGTGCAGTTACCGTCTCACCTTAGAGAGTGCAGTTACCGTCTCACCTTAGAGAGTGCGCCACAGTTGTGTTGTAGCGCCTTTCTCTCCCTCCGCAGCTCACGCCCGTCTTGCTCCCTTGTTGCCTCCCCGTGCGTGCTCTCCTGGCGTGTGCTCTCCTGGCGTGTGCTCTCCTGGCGTGTGCTCTCCTGGCGTGTGCCACGGTCAGATCGCCAAGCTGCACGCGCCGGGGTACTACCGCCTGCTGCCGCACCTGAAGGACACCACCCAGGGGGGGGACAGCGGGGGGGAGCAGGCGGCAGCAGCGGGGAAGGCGGCCCCTGTGGCGGGTCGCTGCGAATCCCCACTGCCATCGCCCCTGCCCGCGCGCTCGCACTCCCCGCTGCCGTCCCACTCTCCGCTGGCGCCGCACTCCAGCCACAGGACGCCCTCGCGCTCCCCACTCGGCGCCTCCTCCCCCCTCCCATGGACTTCCCCCCGCCCCTCCTCCACGCCCCCACCCCACACCCTGTGAGTTCCCTGGGCTGCCACCCTGTGCTGTTCTGTGCTGTGCCAGTTGCAGCCTCTGTGCGCCTTGGCTCCCCCCATGTGCGCCTTGGTGTGCCCCTCGTGCGCCTTGGCTTCCCCCACTCACCATCGTGCCTCCCCCTCCTGCGCCCTCTGCTCTGCTCCCCCCTCTCCCTCCCCGCTCCCCCCTCCCCCCTCGTCCACGTCATTGCGTGGCAGAGCCGTGGAGTGGTCAGGCGGAGAAGAAGGCAGGGAGGAGGCGAGGCGAGGCGGGGTGCCGCTGCTGAACCTCAATGAGACGGGCTTCGACGACGCCCACGCCCACGGGGATGGGGACGGGGGCGGGGGGAAGGAGCAGGACGAGGAGGAGTTGGTGGTGGAGGAGGAAGGGGAGGGGGGGAGGGGGAAGGGGGATGAGGGAACAATTTCCGAGCATGCAGCATCCGCAGGAGGGCGAGAGCGGGGGTCAGGAGAGGGTGGTGGGAGAGGAGGGTCGGATCACTCACGGAGCGAGGCGGCGGGCGCGGAGGCGGGGGAGGAGGGGGGGGAGGAGGTGCGCATGGAGGATCTATTTGGGGATGAGGAGTCACCCGCACATGGCGAGGGGGTGGGAGGGGGGGAGAAAGAGGAGGGGGGATCAATGGAGGCGGAGAAACGGGTGGACAAGGGAGAGAGTAGTGAGGGTGGGAGTGGGAGTGAGAGTGAGAGTGAGAGTGGGAGTGGCAGTGGCAGTGGCAGTGAGAGTGGGAGTGGGAGTGAGAGCGAGGGGGAGGGAGATGCGGCGAGCAGCAGCAGCGCGAGCAGCGGCAGCGCCAGTGACATTGACATTGACATAGACGATGGGGAGGGGGCGGACAGTGGGAAGGGGGGAGGGGACGCTGAGAAGAGGGGGGAGGGCAAGGGGGCCAAGGCGAGGCACGAGGGGAGGGGGCATGGGCATGGGCGCGCGGAGAGGGAGGGCAGGGCGGGGAGGGAGGGGCAGGCAGGTGCGAGGCTGGGGGGCGAGGGGGCGGGTGGGAAGGAGGGGAGGGGTGGGATGGAGGGGAGTGGTGGGATGGAGGGGAGTGGTGGGATGGAGGGGAGGGGTGGGATGGATGATGCGGCTGGCACTAGTGTGGGGGAGGGACGGAGGATGGAGGATGGAGGAAAGGGGGAGGGTGGGGAGGCGCAGGGAGGGCAGGGGAAGGAGGAGGGGGAGATGGCGGGAGAAGATGTGAAGATTGCTGGTGAGGGGGCAGAGAGGGGGGGCGAGGGGGGAGAAAAGGAGAGTGGGACGGGCAAAAGGGAAATGGAGAGGGCTGATTCCGAGGAGCAGGGGGAGGAGGGGGAGTTGAAGGTGGGAGGCAGCGAGGATAGGGAGAAGGAAGGGGAGGAAGAGAAGGAAGGGAAGGGGGAGGATGAGGCGAGTAGCGGAAGAGAAACGAGGGGTGAAGTGGTCCAGAGTGAGGAGCAGGAAGAGGGCGCAACGAAGGGAACACAAGAGGAGAGAGACGGGGCACGGGAAGCACAAGAGGAGGAGAGGGTGAGAAAGCCAGAAGAGGATGTGAGTGTGAGAGATCCAGAAGAGGAGGAGAGATTGAGAATAGCTGAAGAGGAGAGAGTGAGAAGAACAGAAGAGGAGGAGAGAGTGAGAAGAACAGAAGAGGAGGAGAGAGTGAGAAGAACAGAAGAGGAGGAGAGAGTGAGAAGAACAGAAGAGGAGGAGAGAGTGAGAAGAACAGAAGAGGAGGAGAGAGTGAGAAAAGCCGAGGAGGAGGAGAGAGTGCGGCTGGAAAAGCTTGAGGAGGAGAGGAGGAGAGTGAGGGAGGATAATGTGCGGCGGATGAAAGAGAGGGAGGAGGCTGAGAGGGCGGCTATTGAAGAGAAAATGAAGGCGGAGGCAGCAGGGAGGGAGAAAGAGGAGATGGAGAGAAGGGCACAGGATGAGATAGAAAGGAAAGAAAGGGAGGAGAAACAAAAGAGAGAGAAGGAGAAAGAGAGAGGTGATAAGGAAATGAAGGAAAGGGTAGAAAGGGAGAGAAGGGAGAAGGAAGAGAAAAAGAGAAGGGAGGAGGAAGAAACGGCAAAACAGGAGCTGCAGAGTGAAGAGAGGGAGAGGGAGAGGGAGAGGGAGAGGGAGAGGGAGAGGGAGAGGGAGAGGGAGAGGGAGAGGGAGAGGGAGAGGGAGAGGGAGAGGGAGAGGGAGAGGGAGAGGGAGAGGGAGAGGGAGAGGGAGAGGGAGAGGGAGAGGGAGAGGGAGAGGGAGAGGAGACGGATTGAAAAGGAGCACAAAGAGAAGCAAGAGGTAGAAAGAAAGGCGAAGCAGGAGGGAGAGATTAAGGGTAAAAAGGAGCGTTTGGAAGAGCGTGTGAAGGGTGGGGAGGATGAGGGAGAGAGGGAGTTACAGCAAAAGATGGTGGAGGGCGAGAGGGAGAGGGCGAGCGAGGGGAGGGCGAGGCAAGCAGGGGAAGGCGATGGCGTGGAGGAGGCGGGTGCGGGACGGGGAGGAGGCGAGGGGCCAACGGGTGCAGCTCGGGGAGGAGGCGAGGGGCCAGGAGGGCTGCTCAAGGGGCTGGGGCTGCTGGCCCGAGAGGGTGAGGGCAGCAGGGGTAAAAGGCCAGAGGGCGTGGGTGAGGCGATGGAGGAGAGAGAGGGGGGGAAGGTGGAGAAGCGAAAGAAGGAGAAGAAGGGCAAATCAGGGAAGCTCGTGGAGAAGCGGGAGAAGAGGAGGAGACACGGCGAGGGGCAGCATGGTGCAGGGCAAGGGGGGGCGGACGAAGCGAGGGCGGGAATGAAGCGCCGGGCGGGTGGCGATGGAGACGCGGGCGATGGGCCCCTCGACTCCCCTGCGCACGCACATGGCGCCACGGCTGCCGCTCCAGCGGGGTGGGAGGTGGGAGAGGGCGGTGAGAGCAGGGCGAAGAAGAAGAGGCGGCAGTGTGAGGGCGCTGCAGAGGGGGATGTGGAGGAAGGGGGCGAGGCAGGCGGAGAGGATGGGGAGGATGATGGGTGGGAGGGGCATGACACATCATTCTATGAGCCGTATGACAAGGATAAGCCTGAGCTGATGGAGCCAATCACAACTCGAGACCAGTGAGTGTCCGTGGCATCGTATGCATGCCATGTCTGCTGCAGACAACACATGCATGCCATATCTGCAGAGTAAACGTGTTGGCAACTCGAGACAAGAATGGGTGAGATCGGAAGTCATGGTTGCATGTGTGTTGCTTGTGATGTGCCATGTGTGACGGCAGGTACAAGGCGTGCCATGCGGAGTACACGGACAAATACGCCGTGTATCTGAAGCTGCACTACATTCTCGACGCACAGAGGTCAGCGACACATGGGGGAGCCATACCACACCATGCCATGCCATACCACACCATGCCATGCCATGCCACACCATGCCATGCCATGCCACACCATGCCATGCCATACCACGCCATGCCATGCCATACCACGCCATTCATGCCATACCACACCATGCCATGCCATACCACACCATACCATGCCATGCCACACCATGCCATGCCATGCCACACCATGCCATGCCATACCACACCATGCCATGCCATACCACGCCTTTCATGCCATACCACACCATGCCATGCCATGCCATACCACACTATGCCATGCCATACCACACCATTCATGCCATATCATGCCACATCATGCCATACCACGCCATGTCATGGCATACCACGCCATGTGATGCCATCCGACACCATGTGATGCCATACGACGCCATGTGATGCCATACGACGCCATGTGATGCCATACGACGCCATGTGATGCCATACGACGCCATGTGATGCCATACGACGCCATGTGATGCCATACGACACCATGTGATGCCAAGCCATTCCCTCCATGCCTACATGCTGCTGGCATGCTCGGCCTGACTGCCATGCCTTGCCTGACTGCCCTGCGGCCTGTGGGTGGCAGGGAGGAAGCGGAGCGGATATTCACGGAGATGGACGAGTGCGAGGACGAGGGGGAGAAGGAGCGGTACAAGTGCAGGATATACGCCATGTTCCACTCCCGCCACAAGGTACTCGGGAAATGTTCCACTGCAGACACAAGGTACCCAGGAAATGTGCCCTCGAGACGCATCAGGCACAATAGCAGCATACATTTGTGTCTGTTTCATACCATTTGCATGCCCTTATGATATCTTTCTATCCCCATCCATGCCCTTCTCCTCACGCTTGGATGTCTGCCAACCCTATTTGTGGCTCCCGTTCGCTCTCCCCAGCGGCTCCATCAGATGAAGACGGTCTTCTCCACGCTGCAACAAGAGCTGGCGGTAAGCGCCGTTGCCATTCCATCCCTCCCCCACCTGCACTCGTTTCTCTCGTGCCTCCACCATCTGAGTGTGTTGCGCTTGCGCTTGCGCTTGCGCCTTCTGTCTTGTGCTGTTGCCTCTCTTCAATGCACACCGTGTTCTGAGCCAACCATGTGTGCCTTTTGAGCCAACCACGTGTGCCGTTTGAGCCAATCGCATGTGGCTTTTGAGCCAACCATGTGTGCCTTTTGAGCCAACCGCGTGTGCCTTTTGAGCCAACCACGTGTGCCTTTTGAGGCAACCACGTGCTTTCCTTGGGTGGTCTGGATCAGCCATTTTGCTGCTGTCTGCTGCTGCATCTTTCCCATGCAAACGTTAGTGCTATCAATCCCCTGAACTCTTTTGTTGCATGCATGCATGACTTCACTTCACATGCCCCCTCTCTCCCCCCCACTCCTTCCTCGCTCCACGCCACTGGTCATCTGCAGTCGATCAAGGCGCGAGTGAACGATTACCTCCAGCATGCCTGAGCACGACACACAAATTGACATGGCCCTGCACTGCACTGACCCTGGCCTGCAAAGATAGAGAGCAATCTCACAATTGCGCTTGCTTGCACGGTCATCAGCCAGTGCACGATGATGAGATGCCGTCAGTTGTCTGCAGCCTGCTTGCCTGTTGGGCAATTAGTTACCACAGTAGTATGTATCAAGTGACACGACATTCTACTATGTGTTGCTGATTGTCTAAGAGCGAATTCCCATGTCCTCCCGTCAGACTAACATTGTGTCAGACTCGACACGGACCAGTGTTCTTCCCGCAAGTTCCATCGCCGCCAATGCATCGCGCAAGTCTACGACCATGCAGTCAAGCCATTGAGTTAGTATCGTCGCTTCATTTCATTCCAAGCTCTTCTCGACCGCGAGCCTCTCTAGGGCCCAGAGCCAGCATCGCTTATTCTCGCCGCCAGCAGTGGCCGAAGCCCGAAGCGCTAAGTGAGACCAGCGGCATCGCGGTTTCCCTCCGAAGGAAGAGGTGGAGACTGCGCACGAACACCAACTTTTTTAGGACGGAAGATTTACAATCTCCTGTAATTTGTTCACATTTGCCAACATTTCTGCTGTGGCACGCGATAGGTTGGAACTTTGAAAGTGGTGGCACGATGATCAGTCGTAGTAAGACACCCAGGCAGAGAGAAATCCATGATTCGGTCGTGCTGTGAGCGATGGCAGCGCGTCACACGGGCTTGATGGCGAACGTGAGGTACCCCGTGTGCCCCTTGCTCTCTGCCGCCGGCCGCGCTGCCACGTACCTCGCCGCCTCTCCCACGCTCTCCGCCGCTCCCCTCTGCCGCCTGCCACCCTCCCTCCTCGCACCGCCCGCTGCTCCTGCCCCTTCCCTGCCACCTGCACTTGCTCCACCTCCGTCCTCCCCCCCTCCCCCCGCCGTGCCCGCCATCTCGCCATCGCCATCCTCGCCGCCTGCCGTCGACCCCCTGCCGCCCTCCTCCTCGCCACCCCCCTCCTCCCCTCTGCGCCGCTTGCCCGCCCGCCTGCCGCCCTGCTGAGCCCCCTCACGCTCACACCCCTCGCGCTCACACCCCTCGCCCACGCCTGCCTTCCCATCACCAACCTCGGCTTGGGGCTCGAGGTTCAAAGCATCCGACGCTGGCTTCAGACTCGGCACGATGAGGGCCTCCTCCCGCACCTCGTAGGTTCGGCTGAGCAGCTCCACGGTTCGAATGTCTTGAGAGATGAGAGGCATGGGAGTGGGCAGCACAGCAGGAAATAAGGTAGTGAGAGGAGGGCATGAGGTAGTGAGAGGAGGGCATGCGGTAGTGAGAGGAGGCATAAGGTAGTGAGAGGAGGCATAAGGTAGTGAGAGGAGAGGAGGCATAAGGTAGTGAGAGGAGGCATAAGGTAGTGAGAGGAGGGCATAAGGTAGTGAGAGGAGGGCATAAGGTAGTGAGAGGAGGCATAAGGTAGTGAGAGGAGGCATTAGGTAGTGAGAGGAAGCATAAGGTAGTGAGAGGAGAGCATAAGGTAGTGAGAGGAGGGCATAAGGTAGTGAGAGGAGGCATAAGGTAGTGAGAGGAGGGCATAAGGTAGTGAGAGGAGGCATAAGGTAGTGAGAGGAGGCATAAGGTAGTGAGAGGAGGCATAAGGTAGTGAGAGGAGGCATAAGGTAGTGAGAGGAGGCATAAGGTAGTGAGAGGAGACAGAGTCCTGCGCAAGGTGAGGTGGGTGGGCGGTGGATACAATGCACACGGCGAGCAGCAGTAAGTAAGAGGGGCGCGGGGATGCATCTGGCTCACGAAGCCCCCCTCGCAATGGGCGCGCACACCTGTGAGTCCCTCCCTCCTCATGGCGTCGCTGCAGCGCTGCACCTGCTCCATGCACGGCGAGAAGGAGCACACCCGCCCGCCCGCCACCACGCACGCAGCGGCAGAGGGCAGGGCGAGCCACGGGCTCGGCAGGTCCAGGAACGCCGCGTGCGCCACGCCGTGCAGTGCGGGGGGGAAGCCCTGCCCCTGGATGTCGCGCACCGCCACCGAGGCCACGTGCGCGACGCCGTTGGCCGCGAACTCAGCCCTGGGGGGGGGGGGGTTGGGGAGGGGGAGAGGGGTTGAGGCGCGTTGAAAGAGAGTGCAGCGAGGGCGGGATGCCCATGGATGCCCCCCCCACGACACTCTGATCCCGTGACGTGTGCGATGCCGCCACACAGCGGAGGCAGATCTGTAGGGGATGGGGGAGGGAGAGAATTGAAGTGGGCATGTGCATGGTTGAGTTGCTGCAAGGCGGGACAGTTGGTGGCGTGGGGGGTGTGATGTGATGGAAGGCAGATGCCAATGTGGGATGCGGGGAAGCATGCGGGCAAGCTGGGAAAGATGATATGATAGCACGTTAGCACGTTAGCACCTTACAACAGTGACGTGAAACGCCATGGGCAATGTCACTCGCGATCCCTTCCCGCCCTCAACCCCCCATGCCCCCCTTCCTCCAACCCATACTACCTGTTCTGAGGCACCTCTGAAAACTTGGATTGGAACACCACTTAACCCCCACCCCTTGTCGTCGGCCTCACCTGGCCTGCTCCGCCCGCCCCTGGTGGAAGTCGAAGGACAGCAGGCGCCCTGTGGGCGCCACAGCGCGCGCAATGGAGTGCGACAGGCTGCCGCTGCCCGTGCCGCTCTCCAGCACCGTGGCGCCGGGCGCGATGGCGAGGCGGGAGATGATGAGCGCCATGTCCGGCAGGTACAGGATCTGCGTTCGGTGGGGCAGCACCTGGGGGGGGGGGAAGGGGGGGAGGGAGGGATTAGAGGGTTTGAAAACGTGGGATTCCGAACTTAGCAGTGCGGGAGAGGCGGGGAGGCGGAAGGCATGTATAGATGGGAAGGAAGGAGGTAGGGGTTCTGGAAGAAAGCGAATTCGGTCGAAAAGGCCCCTCGCGTGCCTGTGACCCACCTTGGTCCAGAGCGCGGGCGAGGGCGCCAGCAGGTGCACGAAGCCGCCTCCCTTGGCTGCGCGCACCCGCGAGCCAAAGGGCTGCCCGATCCACTCGCTGTGCTTGAACACGCCGAAGCTGGGGGTGATGCGCCAACAACCAACCGATTGAGAGGAGGAGGGGAGAGAGCAGAGCAGTAAAGGAAGCGCGATCCGTTGCTGCAGCAATCCAATGCGACGCGAAGAGGACCCCAGGGCATCCAGTCGCTGGGCTTCCATGGTGAGAAGACAAGGCGCACGTGAAGGCGGGACGTGCAGCAGCCACGACAGCAAGGCGTGGGAGGGAGGGAGGCCATGGCAGTGCGACCCAAGTCACCCACCGACCGCCATCCTCCCGCTGCCCCTGCTGTCATGCCCACCACCTCTCGCAACAGCTGGCCACGGGCGCGTGTCGCCACCGACAGTGCAACCCTGGGCCCAACAGCCATCACCTGTGGCCCTTGTCCATCACGCCCACCCCCGCGCTCCTCTCGTTCCATCGCATCGCTTCCCCAACTGGCGTGTCTAAGATGGCCATCATTGCCATCCCCTCCCCATCTGGCGCCCTGCCCCATCCTCCCCACCCCCGCCTCACCGGTTCTGCAGCAGCTGCCCGGCGTGCACCGTGAGCATCCTCATGGCGTCCCTCGACTCGTACACCACCACTCTGTCGCCCTCCTCTATCCGCCGCACACCCAGTCGCCGCGCCCCGCCCACCTCCATGATAAGGGCTGTTGGAGATGGTTACGTGCTGCCCTAGCCAACGGCGGACCTAACCTAATGTGGCGGCGCGATGGCGGCGCTAGGTGTGGAGGAGGAACGGTGATGCAGCGGTATGCGGTGGAAGTACGGAAGTAATGCGGTTGAAGAAAGCGGGGAAAAAGGGGAGAAGGAAATGAGGAGGGAGTGTGCGGCTGCTGGAAGGCAACAGCAGCTGCTCGAAGTGTTGTGCGGGGAAATGGAAGTTGAAGACGAGTGCATTCGCTGAGCGTTCGGTGGAACCGAACTCGGTGTCAGTTTCGGTACCAAACCAACGCGGAACGTGTTCGTTTCGGTAGAGTGCGACTTGTGGTAACTCGAGGCGCACGCGTTACAGCGAGACGCACGTGGTGTTACGAAGCGCTTAGCTCAAATCCGAAATGCATATATGAGTTATTTCAGTAGGTGCTTTGTATTTCATTCCGAATGATTGGGGATTCAGAAAATTGTTGCATCTCGTATTGACGAATTTCAGCTATTCTGAACATACCGTTGGAATCGTGACATCGAGTAGATCGATAAGTAGCCTTGCCGGAGGCGCTTGTCGACTAAGAGCTGGTATCAGAGCTTCGTTATCAGCAGGCCACATTGCGTATAAGAACGCGTAGTGCCCTAAGTGTCGTTTAGCGGTTAAAGGAGAGCAGTTAAGCCTACGTCATGAGTTGCGACAAGGTTAGTTTGGGATCCAGTGTCAGTATTGGAGACCCGCAGGTGCAAACTCTCATAGAGGCCCTTGTCAAGGGGCACTTAGTGGCGAAACCGACGATAGGGCTTAGCGAAGCCCAGCACTTCAATGGAAGCCACTATACGACGTGGCGGTTGAAATTCATTCGAAGGGCAAAGGAGCTCGGTCTCTGGCCGTTCTACCATCCGGACCAAGAGACGAAGGAA